>KZ308758.1:282405-341344 GCA_000376725.2 Ladona fulva | reverse complement strand
ATATATATATGATTTGTTGTTGTATTTTATTGTATTATTCATTCCATAGAATTGCCTTAAATGTAAGACGTGATTATTATACTCAACTTCACCTGAAAAAAAGAAGCAAGTATATAAAGATGAATCTATGTGCTCGTTGCTAAGCTCATATATAAACTAACAATTAGTTCCATTTCTTCAAAAGCAGTTCATTCTGCAGCCACTCAGTCGCGATTTCCATGATCATCCTTGTGTGTACACGCAGTTCTCCATGAGTAATTCATCGCTGTTTCTAAAGAACGGGCGTTGAACCATGGGGCCATATCTGCCAAATTTCGTACGCTGACAGCCGCAAGAAATTGATGTGAATGTGAATGAAGGATGAATTGTGATCGGGTGGGTGGTAGATTCAACGTATGGTCCGTTGGCAAAATGTCCCATTAACGTGTTGGTACACACCCCCACCATTCTTTCGATAGGCACCACGAAAGGTTATCTGACCACCCCCACCCTCTTCCTCTGCAGAATATCACGGACCGCATCCATTGTGGTCCCTCGTATGCCTTCATATGCCTCGCTCATAACAATCGACTTGGCACCAGTTTGCATCCCCGAACACGAATGAAATTCCGCCTTCGTAACTTTCAAACGGCGATTCATAAACTCGACTATTGGTAAATGAGGCTTTTGAAAATATGAAGCTTGTTTCGGGGAGATGTAGTTGGTCGTGTTCGCCTGCCGGATTTTTCGTATTTCTGAGGAACTTTTTGCTCGGTCGCGTATTCAGTTTTCTCCACTTCGAGTTTAAAACACAATCCTCGAACACGTATGATGGAATTCCGCGTGAAAGGGAATTTCAGAAATAAGGGAGTTAATTAAAAATATTTATTTATACCAAACCACGAAGCAGGGAACAGCATGGCTCGTGTTTCGGTGTTTCCACCTGAGTTCAGGTGGAAAAAAACACTATTGAAATGAAATTTGAGGGAAGTAATACGAAATTTCACGAGGAGATTCCGTAAAAGTTTGGCCTAGTAAGCTGCATCACCTTTCAAAATAATATGGATTATGTGAGCCTTAAATACGTATAGATTGAGAAAGTTAAAAGATTAGAGGCCTTCGAGATGAGATGTGGGTATGGCGTAGAATGGAAAGGGTAAGTTGGGTAGCAAGAAAAACAAACACAGACGTACTAGAGATGGTTGGGGAAGAGAGGGTTTTGATTGATGTAATCAAACGTCGACAGAGGAAATGGGTGGGTGAAATATTAAGACGAGAGGGACTGTTAAAGATTGTGATTGAGGGTACAGTAGAAGGGAAAAACAGAGGTTAGTTTTTGTTTTGCCAGCATCGACAAAAACTTTCTTTGAATTATCTTGAGTACACCATATGTAATTGGCTATATTAGATAACATGCAAAGACGTTAATTGATTCTTTGAATAGATTGAGACCATGACTGATATAATTAAAGAACCATCTTAGGAATATCAGAGATTTATCTCTCAGTTCGCCGAAAGATAGGTCGTATCTTGAAAATCTATAACTCGTTACGATTATCTTATCCTAAATTGGCACTTATTTCAGATTCGATGAGGATTATATTAACTGCACATGAGTTAGTTATCTTTTACCTGTAATGTATGTAAATACCTGTGGCAGTATTCCATTTCAGACACGGGGAGTTAACTGAAAGTATCTGATATATTTAAGAAACCAAAAGGTGCACCTTTTTATTGCATTTGCATAAAAATTGCTTCTTCCCATAGCGAAAAAATGTGATTTTTATTTCATATACGGAAACTTACACTAATTACCGAAAGGCAGAAAATTCCGATGAATATGGAAAACGATAATAAATATGGCGCTTTGTTCATTACTATTTTATGTATTTTAACTGTTTTAGCGCATATCAATATCGCTAATAGAGAATTTTTTCAAACTAAAACGAAATTCCACTGTGTTAAGCAACTTAAAGACCTAGGATTTCCAGAGATAACCCAGCGTATTGTCGAATTTAGGCTGCCGTTTTAATTTCTACACAGCAAATATACGACAAAAATCATTCATTCAACAAACATTCGACTCTCTGCTTACCGTTAAACCCTTCTGGAACTATTTTTTACCGATAACTTCACCATTATAATCAATATTTAACTTCCTATTTTCTCTGTTTTTGAATTAATTTCACCGCTTGGACGTCTGACTTATTTTTGGTTGGGCGCCTGTGTCCTTTTTTTAAATTTATTTTTGCTTCGTGTTATTTATATCATGACATTTTCTTACACCTCATTATTTTTTATTTGATTCGATGTAATGGGCCTATTCTAGCTGTAATCGCAAGTAAATAAATAAATGAAAATATTGACATGCGATCCCCCTGCCACACGCCAAAAGGCGGCTTGCAGGGTACTTACAGTGACGTAAGCACGCCAATATGACCGTCGATGCCTTAAGACTTTGCTTTAGACTCGTAGGCTCATTGTGCCCTTGTTTCACTACAGTACAACAAAATCGGATATACTTTACGTCGACGGCGAAAATATAGCTTTCACATTGGAAATCAGCTCCGAAGCAATTCGTAAGTTTTTTAAGTTCGTCCTCAGCACTCAGCCGAACTGACCTTAATCGCCAAATGGAGCAAAGATTCCGCGGTCACCTAATGAAACCTGAACCATTCTCGTTTTCCCAGATTTAAAGCACGTGATCCGGAAGGTTAGAGATGCATTTACGACGGTAGCCTACGATTTAGCTTCTTCAGAAAATTTCATAATAGTCTGAATCCTTCGCTCTCCCCAACTTTTTCCGCGTTTAACCAAGCGAGCGCGAGCTTACGTATGAAAGTCCATGTCAGCGGTCTGCGTTGGTCTGGGCGTTCGCCCGTAAAAAAAGAAAACTCCTCCTAAATTGGCGAGGAAGAAAAAAATGAACGTTGCCTCTGAGCAAAAGGGAAAGTGGTGTGGCGAGACAGGTAAGATTTTCGCTGCGATTCTTCGTAAGTCTTTTAAGAAAGCAGCGTTATTGTTGTCACCCACTCACCGAGTTATGAAAGGCTGTAATCACTTTTACCTTCGGAATTCTCTCTTGGGCTGCGTGATTGAGCCCGCAGGTGGCAGCCGTAATTTTGTTACTCATACGTGATTGGCTTCGACTGATAAAACCGGAAAATTTTCCATAACGCTTTCGATGGTTTGACTTTCTTCGGAAATGTTCAGTTTGATCATCCCCTAGGGTGAGTTGTGGTTAATTTTTGAAACTACGTGGGTGATTAACTCACATTTGGAAAGTTCGAAATTTTAGCTAACTTTTGTGTAATCCTGTCGGGTCTTTGGAATATTAAAGAAAATCGGACCTATTTCACACATCAAATAACTACCTATAGAAGTCCCACTCATACTGCCAAGCTTTATCAATTCTTCTCGATAACAGCAGCTATTGATAGTTTCTCCAATCTACCGCTATCAGTAAGCGAGATAGCATAGAAAATCATATGCAATTAAGAAGAGCCCTAGGGGAATTCTTTCCTCCTTTATGTTGCTAGGCAATGTTTACGCGAGCACAACTTCAGTGGACACAAGGGAAGTGACACGGCTCGTTTGCTATTTTGGTCAGCATAATTACATCCCTAACTCTCGCAGAATGACTACTGGAACGATTCTGTTTCAAAACTCTACTCCTTTTAGCTTGCGACAATTCACAGTTCATGTATTTACAAGTTGACTACGTATAAATCACCCAATACTTATATTTGCGTACGTTATATACAGTACGTGCCACATGTGAAAGTTTCGAATAATTCCAACCCTTCGGAGTTGCTACAATTCGCCGATTTCTTGACCGTCATATTCTCTCAATGGCGCCTTTCTTATTTGACTCAATTCAACAATGGTCCCGATAAGACGGAAAAAATGTGAGGCATCAGTCCTCCTCCCATTCATCGTTTAACTCCCACCACATCCTCCGAGGGCAACGACAGAAAAAATGCATCACTCACCTGTTCCTTCGGTCGTTACGATAATACTGGAACTCCTCGTTGTTTCCCCTGCTGGCCGTCACCAGATGCTCCCAAAGGTCCTCGTCCAAAGTGTCGAACTCCTCCGACCAAATGAGCCTTCCCGCTCTCTTCGGCACGTAACCCTTCCGCCCCACTAACGGCCTACCCCTCGGTGCCGCTGAGGGTCCACTGCGGCTCACCGCTGAAGACGCCAGGCCCCCGAAGAAAACCACCGCCGCCAAGAGGCGCAGGAGTCTCGAATAGGCCATCTTCCGGAAATGATAGTACCCTTTGGTCAAAATCCTTCCGGAGAGGAATCCGCTCGTTCCTCCGGGGTCTTGCAGAAAGAGTGGTGCACTGCGGGATGAAAGCTCCCGTTTTAAACAAGCCGCCCTCTCGTCTTGTATCGCTTTACCGCTCTCCCTGCCCCTCCCGTATCTTCTCCTCCCGCCCTCCCTCTCCCAGCCCAACCCCAGCTTCCCTCTATCTTCCCAAGGTTAAGGCGGGAGTTAGGGCTCCTTCGGACCCAATATTCCTCAAACCCTTCCCTCCCCTTTATCCAACTCCCACATCACGGCAGCTTTTCCACCCCCAACACATTCCCCTACCTTTCTCTCCCCTTTCCCCTTTCTCTCCCTGATTCCATCACTCCCAACCTCTCACCTCTTCACCCCTTTGCCAACCACTTCCCCTTTCTCCATTTATCGGCGTTGCCACATTTTGACGGAGGAAGATGCGGATTTTTTTCGCTTTAAAAACTTCCGAAATCGCCAGGTAAACAAGTGACTTGAGAATTTGGGGAGATATACTTGCAGCCCGATCGTGGTTATGCAAAATTAACCCATTACTCCTGGAGAGCTCGACGCTCCAATGTGAACCATTTCAGAATCTCAACATACTAAGGTATTATCTGGTGGAACCTTTCCATATTGGCATGTAAAGAAATACTCTTGGTGTTCACCACAAAGAATTGTCTTTTGTAATTAGTAAGTATATTTAAACAGCATTTTTACCATTTTACAGTTGAACCTGAAAAAATGGGTTATTCAAAAACAAAAGATTCGGGTTTAATCAAGAATCTCCCTGTTTATGCCGCATAATTCGGCATTACCGATATAACATTTTGTCCTTGTGCCGCAAACCGAAATGATCGTAAACTAATAAACCGACTATTGACTTACCAATTGAGCTTAGGGAAAATTTGAGTGTGAATTTTGCAGGAATTGAAAGAAATGTTGATAGAAAAATTTTTCTATTCAATCAATGAACTCTTAGAGTAGCCCTAATACTACGTCTAATGCATAGTTAACGTGAATTTGGCTTTTGTATATGGGATTGTATTTGGTATGTATAGATTGGTGCAATCTCATGTATTCTGGCTAGAAAAGTTGTGTATTGCAATATGTATACTTTATTGTAAAAATGTCATGTAAATGGGTAATTAAATGTATTGTATTAGTAGTATTATCAAAAGTGCTTCGACAGCAAAGGTAAATTAGCATATGGGAGCTCTCCCTGGGATTCGAACCCGGGACCACTTTCACCAAAGGCGAACGTGCTGCCCACATGACCAACCAGGAGCCCTATGTATTGTATTATATGATATAATTTAAAATTATTGTTTTATATAAAATACGGTATGATAAAATGAATACAGTCTAGGGAGATCTGGTGGAACTTCATAACGATGAAAGTATTTATTTCAATACGTGTACAGGTAAGTCCACAAATGGTAAAAAGTACAAACGGTACAAAGGTTTACCGGTTTCGGCATACGGTATGATGGAATAATAATGTGATGCGTAGCATATAATAGGGAAAATGTGTTGCAATATGTAAAACATTGTACAACTGTAGAATCAGTTTAATATGTCGAGATGCCAGACCACATTCGGTATCATTACTGAAAAATTGTGTGAATGTCGTATGCCAATAAAGTACTGTTACTATAACCATCACTGAAAAATTGTACCGAATTATTCGATTTTTCTGAACAAATGTTTCGCGAGTGAACCGAGAAATATTCCGGGAACCGGAAAGGTGCTATTAGTGAACGGAATGACGGCCGTTGCGAAATACACCCCGAATAAGTCGATCTTTGCCGAATATATATTTTCCTCGATCAAATTGGCAACCCGATCGTCCACTAAGGGGGTGTTCAGTCTCCTGTGAAATTCGATAGTCATGCCTGGATCGTCAGATATTTGGAACCGAGAAACGAGTGACCCGTCCTGGAAAGTTTAGTCTATGAGTGCAGTGGTTAAGCAGAGTACCGGAATGTCAAAAGATCAGAAAATAAGGCAAATTGTGAAATTCTACGGCGCTCAAGCATAATCCAATAAACATACTAGCAGCTTCTGTAGTAAAAATAAAATAATAAAATGGTAAAAATCTTTCTTTTCATTAAGGAATACATTTCCCGAACCGTCCAGTAACTGAAGAGAAAGGTACTTGAGGAATTAATCTAATTGCAAAACCGAACTGATAAAAGAAATATCACGTTGATCATAAGTCATACAGCTCAAAGGTAAATCTTTTTTGATGCAAAGAGCCTAATCAAAGATTTTATCTAATCATTACTCAATTTATCGAAATTATCATGAACACGCTCGTAGATCAGTGCCCTAGATCAGATTTGATATGATGTTAACACTTCGCAAAGGACATTTCCAAATAACTTTTACTAAACCGCTGAATCAGTACAGATTACGACCGGTTTGATGGCATAGCTACATCATGAAAACAAAAATTTGCAAAAACAATCCAAATCAAACACAACGCACCATTGTGCACATTTTCATCTGATGATGTTGATAAGCTACAAAATAAAATTCATCGTGTCCTGTATTTCTTTATATATAATATTACTTGGTGATTACTAAAAAATTACTGCAAAAATGTTTAAGACCGTAAATTATCTACAGATTGCATTTACGTCGAGTAAAATTGTAGTTGAGAACTTTAGTGTTTCTTTAAATCTTATCTAACTAATGATAAGACACCAATGAGCATTAAGTCTTATTAAATATCAGTTTTGTTATTTTTCGGTGCATTTCTATACTTTGTTTATATTTGTGTTTATATTGATTGAACTGACGAACAAATGTGCTGTATAAATTTAATTGGCGTATGGAATTTCTCCCATTGGCTTCCTGGAATAGTATAGAGAAAAATGTATTTTTCGATGACTCTTGTCTCGATCCTATTCATTGCTACCACCTTATGAAAGCTTCCGAAGTACGACTGATTCTTACTGATGGCATTTGTTATGTCACTCCTTATTGAATGTTATGAAAATTGGTATTCATATGATCATTTTGCCGCTCTTGCGTGGGCTTTTTTCCTACTCGTAGCGTTTCGGCCCAAACTACCTCCCTCCTGCTTAGATGAGGAGTGAGGTAAATGAGACTCATTTCCACTCCGATGATTTTGGTAGCAGATGGTTGAGGCTCAAATCAGTCTCCTGGCTTCTTGGTTACGACTATGACTAATCCGCCAATACCATAAGACGAGATGTGGTCATAATCGAGATCAGTCAGGGACGTAACCAGGTTTTCTCCAATGGGGGGTTGAGCCATGGAGTAAACACTGCATTGTCTACAAGCCAGTAAGTAGCAGAAGTACTTCCGACAATATCTAATGAAAATATAAACTGATTTATTTTAACATGTACTTGTAAACTGCGAATCTTCAGCGGTTCTTGTAGGGCATAATCGCATGCTTTCGTTTATAGTTGGATCTGTTCTCATGAGGGGGGTTTGAACCCCCAAAATAAACCCTTGGATGCACCTCCAAGATCAGTAGTAGGATATCTGTAAGAATGAGAGATTTTTCCATTTCGTAATGAACACGCAAATAGCTATTCTTGTATGATAAATCATGATGATGCCTAAGCATTCTGTCCAAGAGGAATCCATCCTCGTCGCTGGACAAAAACCCATCTAGCAGGATCTACTCCGCATATATCCGGGTGAGTAACTTAAAATTAGGAAGAATTCGTACCTAATTAGAGTCCGTACTTCAAATTTAATGGAGGGCCGCAAAATAAACACTTCGGTCTTCCGGTTCCGAAGAAACGGGTTACAGCGGGGAAAAATTACGAGAAGAAAATCCCGCAATCCGCGCGCGACACTTATTCTCAAGGCTGTGCTGCAGATGAACAAAATACCGGATCTCCCGGTCGAAACAGAGAAGCAAACTTGGAAAAGTTTTGGAGAATCAGCTGAGAGGAGCCGATGACGCCGATGAGCGTCTGGACTCGAACGGGGGATTCCCAACCTCCATCCGCCTGGTATGGGAGATTTTCCCAATCTCCGTCCGTTTGCCGAAGGCGACCCTTCGGATCTTTTCCTTCTAAAAGGCGCGGTTGAGTCTTTTGTCCACGTACGAGAGTTTTTGACTCGATTTACCCCGACCTTGCTATCTACAGCGCGTTTGTGTGGCCAACGAATCAAGAGGCGTTTCCGGCATCTGAATATTATGTAGTCATCCTCGCCCGATTTTCGATTTTAAATGTTCGCGACGAGGAGTGAAAACAAATTTAGTTCGACAATGAGTTTGGTAAATCGAATTTTTTGTGGGGGAAATTGAGTTTTCTCAGGGAGAGAAAGGGATCCTTTTAGCCGTGTAATTAACTAGCCGAAGACAACTGCTGTTCTTAACTTAACTGACCGTATCCCAACACGCAAAAAATGGAAATTTATATCAACAAAACGTAACTTTGGATGTTTCTATTATTCTCGTTCATATTGATGCAGTTCATATTGATTGCATTATATTAACCCCTTTATATTACCGAAACAAGAAAAAAGAACCTTTGTAATTCTTCTACAGTGTAGAAGAATACAGAATACAATATTCATTCACAATGTAACCCAAATACAAATGAGCTTAGTAAAGCGACGTTTATTTTTCAAACAAAAGAACATAACATTTTTAGTGTATACACTGAGTATGTTTCTTCGATACAAATACATCTACGATATATCTGGTTTGGAGGTTTTTGAGATGTGAAGAGCATTTTCAATATACTCATCTGAGAGTTTTGTCCTAATTTTACTTTTGGTATGATTCGTACGGGTAAAAGTTGCTCGCAAATGTACGTACTCCTCATCAGAGACGTCATTAACAGGGCATGTTCGTGAAGTGCCGGATATTTTTCTTTAGGCAAGTAAGACTTATGAAATTCCAAAACCATTTGAATGGCCGGAAAGATAATTAAGTTGGCCTTTGAATAGGAAATCCAAAATACTGGGGTTTGGAACTTACTGGATAATTTTTTAAGAAATTCCCGGGTACTTGATTTCTCCCCAAAATACTTTTTAAAATTCAAAATTTTTTTTGTAGAATTTTCATAATTACATGCATAATAAAATGAATAAATGCTTTTCAAAAGTACTGTTCCTAACATAAAATATTTTGAAAATTTAATAACTTTTTCCGCCTCCGCAAGAACTACACGGATGTCTTCACCAACTTGCGGAATCTCATCGAGGTTGTCGTCCCGAAATTCAAATTCCCATCAATTAGGAATGCATCATAGCACTTCCGTGGCATTTTCCAAAAACTGGGCTTATTTAGAATAATTGTATAATAAATATGAAATAAGAAAAACTTCTATATCTAAAAATCTGCCATCAACTAAAGGAAATTTAAGGGAAGAAACATAATTGTCACTGTGATTTATAGAAACATTGCGTGTTTAACACCTTTTCCTAATATTAAAATCTAAAGAAACTTGGCTGCATTAAACGTTTAGTGCCCTTTCAAAAAGATGTACTTCTTATACAAAGGATCATTGGAAATCCCTACCTGTGATTTTGCAATGTTTGTTTATTTTCCGGCTACCCGACGCGGGCCGCACAATAGGGGCTTTGAGGGCCGCGCGTTGGACACGTCTGCTCTAGACCATTAGCCACAAAAAAAAACTAGAAAGGGAATGAGACATGCTAGGTAAGATTAGGAGTGAAGTAATTTGCCATTGTATTCCTCACTGACCCAGAGTGCTACTTACGGAACAAGGCCTCATAAATTGAGAACTATGATCCTTCGAGTATCGCTTCTCATTGCCTTCAACAAGGATGAATGCCATTATTCAGCATGCCTCATACCTTAGTAGCTTTCATATTATAAAAACCACAAACCAAACATGAACAGAAAAAATGGGGTAACCTAGGGTCCGCGTTCACATTTGATGAAAACGATCCAGGGTTCAAATCCCGGTGAGAACCCATTTGTGCGAAGTGACTTTACTTGTCGAAGTACTTTTAATAATACTACTACTACTGGAAGTGAATGAAATATTCGAAGAATTCATTTTATCCAGAAAAATGTTTAAAGATGATGCCTCGCGTTCTTCGAGTGCTTTCTGTAAATTACTATTAAACGCCCCCGTCAAGAATGACGTAGCTTATTTTATTTTAAAAATATATCTGTTATTACATACATCTTGTCCTATTAAGAGTGACTGTGTCGTTTATGTCTGAAATAACTTAATATAACAGTGACCGGCTGATGATTTGATTGATACAGCTTACTGATACAGTTTGATATTAGGTGTCCATAGAATTTCAATCTCCTTTTTCTCATCGTATCTGTGATTTTCTCGTAGTTCTATATAGATCCTCATTCTTTCTCTTAATCCAAGTATTTTCTGTATTTTTCAATGGGCCAAAAATTTTTCTCAAAATTTTCCTTTCTATTTTCTCCAGTTCTCGCAGATCCCCTTTCTTCTTCATCGTTTGGCATTCCGCTCCGTATGTAGCTTAATGACTTATGTGGCTTAATGACTGTTGTAATGTCTGATTTTGGCTTGGATGGATATTGCTCTTTTATTGTAGTGATTTTGTGTAATTCCATTAACTAGTTGCGGTTTTCTTACTCGTTCTTTGTTTGTTGTGCTGTCCAATCCGTTTGGTTGTATCCATTCTTATAGGTATTTAAATGTATCAACTCTCTTGATATTTCCATATTTTTTTTCATTCATCTTTCCCTACTGTGTCTAGGTTGTATATATTCTGTCTTCTCATAAGAGATTTTCAATCCTGTTTTTTCTGCTATTTCGTGCAGTGTTTCCAGCATGACTCTTGCGTCTGTTATGTTTTGTTTTGTATTTTATAAAATATAAATATGAATTCAACAATCTTACTGCATTTTCATGTTTATATACTTATAGAAGACATTGATACACTGATACAAGGGACGGACAGACATATATAATGCTGTGCCAAAGATCTAACTCACTGATAGTGACTTATACAGGCTACGCCTAAAAATCGCCACTTTCTTCAGGTTAGAAACATTATCAATCAGGTGAGTTATATAGTATCCACTGGTTTATAAAGTTGCACAATCTATATCTATGCAAAAAAGGATCAAAATGGGTGAGAATGAATGTAATACTTGGAGATATTATGAGCGATACTTGCGGTTAACCGATTATTAGTCCGTTAATACGACGGAGTCTGAGAGACCCATAATGCATATGCATCATACATTATCAATAGAGTTCAGCTGTCTCATGCATATACGGGTGAGTGGCATCCCATTAACTCCACCAGTTAATTGGCTGTTATTGAAGACAATTCTTTACATCTCCTTTACATCTTTGCATGTATACATTAAGTTCCTACGTGTTCACTGAGCGTCCCAGACTTTACCGTTACTTTCATTTCTTTGTTGTTGTAAGAGTAATAGTCACCTTTCCCTATTCCCTATGGTAAATTCTACGTGTAATGATAACTTTTTATCATATTTTGAGCTATATATTTTCATGCCGGATTCTTATACTTTATCCAAAAAATAGTATATAATCAAATTATTGAAATCGTCTAAAAATCCTTATTTCAGAAACAGGATTCCGATTTTTGAGAACTTGGATGTGTTAAGAACACTATAGAAACATCTGGAAACAAAAAAGATTAACTTTTCCGCAGAAATTAGATTATTCCGTAAGTGCTTTAAGATATAAGTGATGAGATTATTCCTAATGTGTAAAGGTTGTCTGAGAGATTATCATTTCTCGGAAGTCGTTAAGTTTTTGGGTCACCTTTGCAAAATATCTCAAAATGACCGTTCTTGAGTTTTGAGATAAGATTCCTCAAAGAAGATGGATTCAAATGTATAAAATATATCTCAGGAGTGAAAAACTCCATTGGATATGCAATAGCTATCTTAACCAATGCTCAGTCATCGACATTTTTATG
Source organism: Ladona fulva (assembly GCA_000376725.2). Classification (NCBI taxonomy): domain Eukaryota; kingdom Metazoa; phylum Arthropoda; class Insecta; order Odonata; family Libellulidae; genus Ladona; species Ladona fulva. The sequence continues at coordinate 329,169 of KZ308758.1, read as the reverse complement.
AACATTGATTAAAAACAGTAAGAAGACAGTATTAATGGATAGATATGTACATGTACACAACATACATATGTACACAAATTGTAAATGCCTACACAATTCAATTGAAATATTAAATGTGAGGATGAACAGGATAAGGTGTGAAGAATAGCAATACGAATGGGACTCGAACCAAGGTCTCCCACTTTCCGAGCAGGTATTCTAACCACATAACTACCATGCCGCGTCCATGCTAAGTAATTTCCCTTCCCAACATCCACAATAAATGATATAATTTCCAGGAACACGAAAGCCCCTGAACTTTCTTTATTTCTTATAGTTTCTGGGTTTAAGAAAGCCGAATCTGCAATTTATAAAGATACGAGTATATCGTACGACTAAATTCTTTCCTTGAAGAGTAAAGTACCAAAGGAACTTATCTGGGTCCTTTGATGCAGTCATCGCCGGACTTGAAAGGGTTATAGATTTAGATTTTTACCCTGCAAGCTGCCAGTGGCGTATGGCAGGGAATGCATTTACACCTTACCTAATCTATCCTATTATATTCTCTGATGCTATTCGGAAAGAACGACCAGAAGTAACTACCTGTTTAAGCGATTATTTCCTTTTGACGCTTGGTCGTCGCCTCTCGAAGATCGCGCTCGCTGTTTATCGGAATGACAATATCCTTTACTTCACCTAAAAATTCTTTTGAAGAAAATTACTCATTCGTCGCATATATGTTCTATCGATAATAAAGTTAAAGGTGATCTCATCGATTACGATGGGCATCAAAATACCTTTAGTTTTCAATCATATGGACAGAGGCATCCAGAATTTTCGCTTGGGGGGCTGAACTTAAGCATTGTAACTAATAATCGCTTGAATTCCTTCCAGTTTACGACTTCGTGCGAAATAATTGATTCTCATCAAAAGGAAGTATTGCCTCCAAGGAAATATTTTAAGCGCACAAATATTTGTTAATAAAACCCTTGAGAATTTTGTTCTGAATGAAACATTTGTTTTTCCTTTGGGGGGCTTTAAGCTCGTCAACCAACCACCTGGGTGCGCGCCCGCATATGGAAATACTGTTCACAGCAACTTAAATTTAAACTGTTGAAGTCTTGTTCATTATGACAACGAAGCGGCCATGATGTGACCAATTATTGCAAATGCTTGGACCGTGGTCACGTGGTAGGACTCCATGAAAAGACAGGAAAAGGTCAAAACTTTTACCAAACACAAAATTAATTGAGAACGACTATGAACTTTCTCTCTTTACCTCATGATGACTCCATTAGTCGAAACCATGGTCCTTTCCAATAAACATTGAGGTTGGTAAAAGTTTTGACCTTTTCTTGCTCCTAAGATAGTACTATTATTTATATGGTCCTAAATATAAAATGATGTTTTTATGACTTTATTGGGAGTTTATTCCAGAAGTTTTATATCCTGAATCAACCAGTGAATCTACTTCTGCTAAATAGGAAAATTGTATGTACATAATTATGTACTCATTCAAATATTAACCATGAGATTAAACAGTTTTATTCCCCTTTACAGTATCCTTCTTCTGCGAAACATATATTATCTCTTTATGAATCTGCGTCACTTCCGGCAGTAACGGCGGAAAATATGACCTTAAAATAGTCATTCATTTGCTCTAAGGTGGCATTTCGCACAACAGTAGGAAACACAGAAGGTTGCATGTAAGTTATGAATTGTTCTTCACCTTGTCACCCACATTTATGCTCTACGGAGATGAATATATTATAAAAACTGAATATACATAACCATCCTGTATTTACAGAATCTAATAGAAGTTATTTAAACATGTATTCATATATATATATAAATATATCAACTATAATTCTGAATTATCTGCAGTGAAACTTCGTGTACTACTTGAATGGGAATATCACAATGATATTACTGAATTCTTATGTAATTATTCCATCAGTCATCGATTACATAATTAAGTGTTAGCGTCCATTGCAATCAATGCAGTTTTCAACCACCTATGTGGGTTAACTGTTATCACCCTGAAATATGACTCGAAATTAAATCTCCGTAAGACCTAGTATTTCTATATTTCAAATGGGTTTTTACTTATCATGAATACCAAGATTCTTCCAATTGGGTGGAAACAGAGTCCCTTTACAGCCCTACGAATCCACTCATGCAAAAAGTTTTCCTTCTCCTTGTAGAATAATTACTAATTTTAAACTCACTCAAAATAATCCTTGTATTTAACTTTGTAATTTACATTACGCTTATCTTTAATCACAACAATGATAATTGTAATGTAATCGTTGCCATTTAATTACTAAGGTTTCCAACGCAATATTTATTAGGAAGGGCATGATTCAGCCCTGTGCTTCCGTAAAAATTCCTAATCATATTTCTGCACCCACTACAATTCATGAAATCGAGTAGCATTAATAATATTACGAACCATTGAGGATGCATAGAAGTTATCCTTTATATAGCCTTTAAAAATCGTAGATTTTGCATTGTCATTATTTAATTTCACCTACCCAAATCACATAGAATGAATTTAATCTAGAAAACTAAAAGCCCGGCACGAAAACCGTTAAAGTCTCAGAGTTTGTTTATTTTGACTTTAGCTTGGACTTTTCGACCAAAGCTTCTATATAGTAGAATAACATTTTCGAAAATTAAGAGACAAAGCCAAAATATTCTTTTCACTCACAACTTGAGAAGTGATGTAAACTGGCTTGGTTTTCAGTTTCGGGAATTCTTCAATTAGTTGCTGAAATTAATCACAGTATCTCCGAAAATTATCCCATCGCTGGAATAAACTCAATCTGGAGAGTTGTTTCCTCGTTTAAGTCCACAATAATGGGAACAAAATTCTCCGTATACTTCCACAGTAAAAGTAAATTCAATGCATCGACATGTTTTGTCCGGCCCCGGTTATGATTGCTCACTATTGGCACGTGCCGCTGCATTGAACTAACTTTTACTGTGGAATTGTGCGGAAAGTTCTATTTCCCATTTCGCAGGAATACTTAGATAGGTTGGATTTCATAATCGTTTCAATAATAGATTCCTATGTAAATCCATGAAAGAAAAACTTTTAGGTCCCACCGATATTCGAACGCGGATCGCTAGGCTCAAAGTCCAGAGTGCTACCATGGGACCGTTGACATGAAATTGATTTCAGTTTTCCTTTACAGAGGATTAATCTTCGTTTATTTTATGATGAAGTAAATATCTTCTCCTTTCATGAATTTTTTCATGGAATGTTCAAATTTTTGCTTTGGAATCTCATATCACTTTTGTGAGGGTATTGTGTTTTTATAGCCTCCGCGACTGGTGCGCCATCTATGAAGCAGTAACGCTCTCCATTGACGAAGAGATGGCACCACATAAGGTGAGTATGACCTCATTATTAGCTGGGTGGGGTTAGGTTTGGCAGGATTTTCATGAAATATCACAGACCCCATATACTCTGTGTCAGTAGAGTGCGTTATAGCCTATATATACCACAATATATTATAGCCTATATAATACATACTACGCAAGACCTGGATTAGGAAGATGACAGGAGTGCCAGACATCATTGATAAGGTAAGATCACTGAAATGGATGTAGACAGGCTACGTTGCGAGGAGAAACGACAACCGATGGACATCAGCAGTTCAGAACTGGATACCAAGAGACGTGAAGAGAACAAGAAGAAGACCAAAGGACCGATGAAACAGAGACATAATTCAGTATGTAGGGGTAACATGGCAACGAGAAGCTCAGAATAGAGAGAATTGGAAAGCGCTTGGGGAGGCCTAGTACATCCAACGTCGGATTGAAAATGGCTGATGATGATGATATAATACTTATAGCTAATATAATATAACAGGTGCGGCTATCAAACGGGAAAATAGTTTTTCTCTCCGTTCTTAAGCATTAGTACGCAAATTAACAAATAAAAATATATGCTTTTTTCCTAGTCCATCTTACACAAAAATCGTCAGGAAAGGGGTTAATACTCTTACCAACTGAATCATTTCTTGAAAATCCGAAGTAGAATAAGCTACTGAAGATTTAACACAGCTATTTTACTCGTGTAGGCTTTTGCGTTTAGAATCGGATTTTTTTCCTCCTCTAGAGCCGACAGAAACTTCGAGCTGCTTGAAAATTAACAAATCAGCTTAGTTAAGCCGAGGCCTCTCCTCAAAAGTTTCATTTTCGAGGGAATGCGAAAAATCTGAGGACCACCCACGGCAATGTCCTCTTCGCAAATCCTCTCCGTTTTTCTCTCTCCTTTCCACTCCCCCCTCAAAAAAATTCTTATCTCTCTGGCAAACGGAGGGAACTGAATATCGTTAGGCAAATCGCCAGTGGCTGTAACAGCATGTGAAAAAAAGCTACATGGGAAAGAACGGGCAATCTGTCACGGATGGAAAATTATGCATCCATCATTCTGTTATAAAACATCGAAGCCGTAAAGGAATTTCGAGGAAGCGAAAGATGTCCTTAAGGGAGGCGAGCCGCATTTTGATTTTTTATGAAGAACGCGGGGAACAAAGAGATTCTGCGGAAGGGGAAGATCATCTTCGCGAGAGTCGTGCGAAATGACCTCTCCAGAAGGACGGAAGTGTTCTGCCAAAGGGGTCGTTCACGGAGTGGCACTGCCCTTGCATTTGCCATGCTTATGGACATCTCTCTTCACTAATGCCTCTCTATTTCCTCCACATTTTACTTCTTTCCCTTCCGAATGACCTCGCATGATACGGTTTACACGATTCTGAAACGTTATGTGCAGTAAGCGTCATGAGAGGTGTGTTCCTTAATAAACACCGCCGTAGCATAAATTATATTAACACAAGTTATTTCGTCCCTTTTCTTGATATACGTCGGTTCAGAGCCGTGCCTTGCTTATCTGCCGCTCGGATGCAAACATAATTTGCTTTCCTTAATACAAAATACCAAAACCATACATTTCCTGATTTACAGGATAAAATTGTTTTGCAAGACTTTAAAAAAAACATGAATAAGCTCTTTGAAATTTATTTATAACTTTGTTCCCCAGCTTACATTGGTCACAAAACATCCGTAACAATTAATTACGCATATTCCGTATGCTAACGTAGTAATAACCATGAGTTAATAATTCACACTAATCTCGAGTGTCATTATCATCACAATGCGCATAACTTACAATGGTATGATACGTACAAAATTATTTTTCGCGACTAAGTATGAACGTTTATAATAAAAATTGTTTTGCGCCATAAATAATCACATATTAAGATAGATAGATAGACCTTTTATTGGCGAGGTTTGGCCCATGCGGGCCTCTCTTCCACCTAACGTAGTATGTAATTGTGATAAGTACAAAACAAAACTATAACTAAAAGAAAGAGTGCGGTGTGGCAAAAATCGTTGCAACTGAAGCTTGACAAAGAATGGAGGCAAATAAGAAATACAATAAGATTTAACAAAAAAATATACATTGCGAGATGCCAACTGCGAATTTCTGTAGAATATCATCAAAAGCAAGACCATCAAAATTTCATTCTCTATGCCGATGAGAGCCAAATTGTTCAGCCTGTGTTGGATCATAGATGAACGCAAGCGCTTTTTGATCAATTTGAGTATCGAGAATGATCGCTTCCCAGAAGCAGCAGCCACCGAAAGTGTCAATGAAACACACAACGCTATTTGAAAATTAGGAAAGACTCCAATCAATTCTCTATTAATGATATATCCCAAAATCTGAAGAGGATTTACTCCCGGTACCAGAAAATCCATTATTGATGCGAATTCTTGAAATAAATCCACCACACAAATATTCCTTTCTCGTCTTGAGTTATCCATTATTCTTTCCTCTAAATATTCGCCGATTTTCATTTTTACATAATAATCTTTCCTATATAAGTCGTGTGTATGACACAGAAAGCAACAATAATAATTGGTTACACTTCTGTTGCCGCCCACAAGATGCCGCCGCCCTGTTGCGATGCACCCATAGGACGGCGCGGCTCTGCGTCGGTTATATGTAATCCCTGCCGAAATACAAAGACAAACTACGCCTTGGTAAAGTACAAACGAAATTTATGAAGTGGCTGTTTTATTATTGGCATCACACTCAGTAGTGCTTTTCAGTTGGTGTGCCGCGGCACATGCGTGCTGTGAATAAGCTCTTAGTGTACCGCGTAATGCGCGAGAGTGACATACATTTCAAATTCCGCATTACGCGTGGGCTGTTTTTTGAGATACATTTTTTCCTCCAATAAGAGATCGTCATGATGATACATAAAAAAATAATATTTTACTCCTCAGTCGGTGTTTTCTTCTTTTTCAATTTGAATATAAACTGGGACTTGTCGCTTGGCTTAGTGTGGCACTAAATTTGAGATAAAAACCGGAAGGCAAAAAATTGGGAGGCATATAGAGCAAATTACTGCAAGAAAATGTGAAAAAATTTACAACCACAATCTCTCTGATTCGGACGTGAAGTATATGAAAACTCTTTCATACGTAAATGTTTTATCTTTTGGTTGTGCATGTTCCTAAATATTCCCTATTCAAAGCCATTTATTTAGTTTCTTGGTTACTTACCCCACCATTTATGTCATCTATCATCTTTTACCTTTGTTTTCCCATCTGTCTTTTCCCTTACGTTCTACCCTTAATTTCTTTCTTTGGCAATCCCTCTCCTCTCAGTATTTGATATAGTACATTTCCTCTGTCAACGTTTAACTATTTCAATTAAAATCCTCTCTTCTCCGGCCATCTCTAGTACGTTAGTGTTTGTTTTCTATCACTCAATTCACTTTTTACATTCTACGTCATACCCACATCTCGAAGGGTTCCAACCTTTTGATGTCCTCCTTTTTTGAAGTCCACGTTTAATACCCATACAGCAGTAGACACCACACCAATCTTACCCTGATTCCTTAATTGAAGCCTCTAATTACCAGCTCTTTGCCTCACGACAGCTTCCTTAGCTTCCCTCCTTCTTTTGCAAACGTCATCTGGACACCTCCCATGCCAAGACTACCCAAGTAAGAGAATCTATTTACCTGTACTACTTTTTCCCCATCTACCCTTTTCGTTAACATAGCTTTCTTTCCTTCGGAAAACCTCATATCTTGTCTGTTTTTACTTTTATTTTCATCCAAAGTCCCTTGATTTACCGAATATTAGAAATCTCTTTGGTCGGGAAAATATTCAACGGCTTAAATGACACCGATACCGCCAAAAATCTTTTTAGACTACATATACACCTCCCCTGAGTGGGGTTTTTCGATATCGGCGGTAGCCTTCACAAGAAAGAAAACGTAAATTCTCTGCCGTCTACCGATTATCTACGGCTGTTACTAAAATTTCAAAATATGTTGATTTCTTCTCAGTCAGCTTCTTTCACAAGGCGAAACTGTATTCTATTTTTAGTTCATAATTCCTTCCTTAAATTTGTATGTTTCTTTCCGCCCATTGCTTTTAAATACTTTTATTTACTGGTAAATTGTAACCTTTCCGTATTTTATCGTAATTATTATCACAGCTTATGCATTTGGAGTAAAACTTAAGTTGTGAATTAATTGATTGATTGATGAAAAAACGACTTTTATTGACAACCGCTGTGTATTCCCGAAAGTCATCGACGCATTATCGAATCTTCAGGCAGTGAAAGCCTTCATTCTAAAAGCCGAATAAACTATTTTTATATATACAGTGAATTTTGAAAGAACATACTGCCTCTGAATTCATTGAGCAAGGCGATTGAGTATTGGAGGGTGAGTGCACTCGCTATGATATCATTAAATAATTAACTTGTACCTGAATCATAAGAAATCTATGCATCTCATTACCAGGCCAACTTTTCCCCTTGCGTCTGGTAATTCAATAGTTGCTCGTGACAAACTTTCCCCGTTGAGATCTCTTTTCTCCGGTGACGACCACAAGAGATTTCCTCTTGGAAGTCCCAAGCATGACCTGACCATCTCAAACTTAAGAGCCAATGTCCGGGGGATCGCTAAAAGGAAACTTAGAAAGAAGGTAATTCATTCTCTTCCGTTTCGCTAATGTGAATCCCATTACGTGGCTGCTACGCACTGGGAAAATTTCCAAGGAAATATAGCTTCAGTCTTGCTTCTCGAAAATAATCGGACCTCTACTCTTCCTGATACATGTATCTCAATTACCTAAACGACGAGATTGATTAGAATTGATGGATAGGTAGGGATAAGAGGATATCAGCGGATGACTCTGTAATATATTGTGAAATATCAAACGAGGAAGATTTAATTTCTCTTATCAACGATTAATCTTTCTATTCAAAGGTGGGGCGACTCATAGCAAACAGACCTTAATTTAAGTAAATGCTAATAAGAAAAAATTGCGTACAAAATTAGTGGAATGAATACAAATGTTTTCGAGTCAATTGATTATATCGAAATCAGCCTAACAATTAACTTAAACTGGAGAACACATATCCAATTACGCTACGCAACGAAACGCAATAATCTACGCTAAAGCAACTAAAAAGCTCGCTTTTAAACAGCGCATTGTAGTTAAATGCGATGAAAAGGTTAGAGAGCGATGTTATTTCACCTTGGTCAGGATCCATCTGGAATATGCGGCGAGTATATGGGATTTAGCGTTTGTAACGTTCCCCTCGAACTCGAGAAAGTGCACTGCACAGCTATACGATTTGTTAAAATTTGCTAGGATAGAAAAAGAAACGTACGATAGAAGCGATAGAAAAATGCTCTCAGGCGCAGGTTGTGAATCCTTGAATGAAAGGAGATTATATTCAGAGAAAGTGTATTTGCGGTAAACCTAATCGGTACCATGCGACCCCCCTCTGCTACATCGGCCGATGTGACAATACACCGGAGAAAGGAACCGAACGTCGGTCGCCTTCGAAGCAGTAACCCTGCTGGAAACCCGAGAAAACTTCCTGCATCATCTACGCCATGAAAATACCAAAACTTTTTTTAACTTTAATCGATCGCAAAGTTCGGTAAGATGTAATAGAATAGCATTAAGTAAGCAAGAGATTTGCCGCGGTATGGTAGTTCAGTGGTTAGAATACCTGCCCGGTTTTATCTGGGTTCGAGTCCCAGTCCTAGGCATGTAGCTATTTTTCGCACCTGTTATTTCTTGGGATTCAGCCGGATTTTACCGTGCAAAATAAAAACACCCTTCCTCAATTTGAGTGAGAGATCACTCTCGGGTTCTTGTCCCGGCTAAGTATGATCTTTTTTTCATTCCTTTGTACTCGTGAACGTATATATTAAGTCATATTCTTCTTGTAAAGGGAAGACAACTATAAGTGAAATAAGGATTCGACGAGAAAAGAACACACGCCGAGGTCTATAAGAGTAACTGTAAAAATATAAGTAAGAAATTGTATTTATTTATTTAAGAATTACCCGTCGCGATTAGGTCGTGGGACCTAACCCGGTTAAGGGGGTGCAAAAACAATGTACTAACTGTCCGGCATTCGCCCAAAGACGGGAGAAAAACCCCTCCAAAAACCTCCCGTAGACAGTACACATTCTATAAAACCAATTAATACATACATACTATACATCTGAATAAACATATATACATAAAGTTGAAAATAATTTTCCCACATACCATATTTTGCAATGTCTATACACATATATACATATAAGTTATACATAGTCGAGTTGAAGAGACTTAAGTTAAAATACGTTACACAATGAACATGCAATATATGAACTACATAAAATTTAGCAGCTTTTAATTTTTGCTTTGAAGATTTTAATGTTTTTAGGCATTGGGATGAGAAGATCTCCAGGTAAAGCATTCCATTCCCTTATACCCCTGTTAATAAATGAGTATTTCACTACATCGGTTTTCTGTTCCCGTTCCTTTTCTGTTATATAAAATATAGAGAAGATGTCAAGGAAAAATCGCGATTGTAAAAAGAACGAAATCTGATTTAGATCAGGAATAAAATTATTGTTTACAAATTTTTCTGCTTCCTTTCAGAATTCACCGGCATCATTGAGTTTCTATATCATTACAGAAATGAAAAACATTGATCTGGAATCTGTGTGGAAACTAAAAAGTTTTCATTTCTTATCTATGGCGTTCCAGCTTGTAAGGCTAAATTATATCGATTTTAATCATTACAGAAGTTTCAAATTTTCTAATGACATTTTGGAATTACTGAAAGAATAATATAGGTAAAATAAAAGTATCTCCCTCTAAGTGCATATTAACGACCTATTTTTGAACGATTTAGAAAAGCTAGGGCTCGGGTCAGTCTTGAGAGCGAAAAATTCTTTCTATGCCTGGTCGGGTTGGGTTCGAGCTCATTTATGAACAGGAAGGGCCAAACTTTTCGGTCCATGCAGGCCTCAATCACGCGCTCGAACAATTTTTCGTCGGAAAGATTACGTGCTAAGTGCGAAACGGTCTTGTTAAAATCTTGTAAGTCTTGTCTTTGGCCTTGTAAGAGCTGGGGCTATCACAGCTGGGCCCTCGGATAGCCAAGTGGGTAACGCGTTCTTATAGTATCCTTTTGAGCTCTCTTTGAATATTACTACTTTAAATGTATTTCAGTGAAATAAAATCGTTTAAAATAAAATTTTCAATTGCGATAATACGTTTTACTGCATGCCTTCGAGCAATCAGAGAAATACGAACTATGGTTGAAAGAGAGAAAACCTGAAATCCCAATATTTTAAGAGCGGACGGTGAATTGTACTTATCATGATATGATTGAAAAGCATTTCCTTTTTTAATGTTTTAAGGAATAAGTATTATGTACTCTAACCACTGTCCAGTGAGGAATTTGAATAGAAAATTCGGTAAAACGTGCTGTCACACATGAAGAATTGCTTCGTAATTTGTGCCTGAAGGAAATCAGGAAAATCTTTCGAAAATATTATTTGGAGAGATTATACATACATGTGCGATTATAAGAATATATTGGAAATCTCAATAAGTAGCTTTTCCCATTGAGAAGACGACCGATGTTTTCTGGAGGCGATTTACGGCTCCATTTCTGAATTGATAAATTAATATCATTTGGACTCAGTTTACCTACTTACCGCGCAGAAGCAATAGCGCTAGCGTTTGGAGATATGATATCTAATGAAATACAGCAATCAGTCGACAGTATTATTCGTAATCTCTCCCAGGCACCATGACGGAACAACGCGCAAATATCAAGTTCTGTGTTAAACTGGGAAAAACTGATGATGAAACTTGTCAGTTGATTCAGAGAGTGTATGGTACAGAGGCTTTGAGCAAAAAGCAGATTAAAAAGTGGTTTAATAGGTTTCGTGATGGTAGAGAGAGTATTGAAGACGATTCACGGTCGGGTCCACCAAGTAATAACTCCGAAAACGTGCGTAAAGTGACAGAATTTCTCCGAACCGATTGCCGTGTAACTATAAGGCTGATTGAACAGTTCACTGGTATCAGTAAAAGTACTGTGAATAGAATCTTAAATAATGAGTTATGCATGAAGAGCGTGAGCAATCGCTACGTCTCCAGTTTGTTGTCACACAACCAGAAAGACGTCAGGGTGGAGCACTGCAAGGACATGCTACGCACAACTGGTAAAAATCCACTATTCCTGTCAAACATCGTAACAGGCGGTGAGATGTGGTGCTACTTACGTGGGCCATCAACCAATAGTCAGACCACAGAGGGAAGCTCGTCAGATGAAGAGAAACCCAAGAAATTGCGAATGCAAGACCATATCAGCAGGACGTTGCTCACCGTTTTTTTCGATTCCAAGGGAATTATTTTTCATGAACTCCTTCCCGAAGGTAATGCGGCCGACGCTGACCATTACTTGAGGTTAATGGAACATTTGGTTGAAGAAATCGGGCGCAAGCGACCTGAATACGGCGATCAAGGCTCTTGGTCACTGTTGCATGATGAAGCATCGGCCCACGGCGCGACAATGGTTCGAGAATTTTTTGCCAAAAAAGGAATAGTTGTTCTTAACCATCCACCGCAATCTCCCGATCTGGCTCCGGCTGACTTCTGGCTGTTGCCGAAATTGAAGTTGGCGATTATAGACCCACAGCATAGCGAAATTGAGGAAATTCAACAAGTCACAGTAAAGTTTCTTGAGCAACGCCGAGTGCAAGAATTCCTGGACTGCTTTCATCGGCTTGAAGGCCGTTTACGACGCTGTATTGATGTAAATGGAGATTACTTGAATAATTAAAATAAAAGCAACAATGAATATCTAGCAACAATCACAATTTTAATTTTATTTCGGATCGGTCGCCGTTTGCCAATTGTGAAGTAACAGAATAATTAGGAGGTCACTGAGTGGAAATCAGGGAAAAGAACCAATTTCGAGCCAGTACAAACTTTTCTTCGATATTATGAGAGCAAGATAGCTTAACGTTGCAAACAAAGAAAATGATCAATAAATAACCTTAGAGGGGGGAGATATTTTTTTCAAGTGACCACTGATGCAAAATCGGGACAGTTATAACCTAACGATAAAATATCCGGGCAAATCCAAGAATTTGTGGCCTCAACTATTTCGCTCACTTTGATTCGTCGATCACTCAAAACCATATCGTGGATTTTGTCAGTCATTTCGGGGGTAGTCACTCCGACTGGACGTCCCGAACGATGTTCATCTTTTGTGGATGTACGGCCACGTTTAAACTCATTTACCCAATTGTAAGCAGTTGCAAACACAGGAGCAGATGTGTCATGAACTTCATCAAACTCAGCTTCGATCTCTTTCGGTGTTAAACCTTTTAAATATAATTGTTTAATCACCGCTCGAAACTCACTTTTTTCATTTTACTAAATAAACGAAAGTGTTTGTTTCGATCGGCAATAAAAATGAAACCATGATATTGATATAATTGAAACTTTAACAGCTATCTAGTGAATAATGATGCTTACAAAAAACAAACCATTTATGATTCTACGAGCGCCATCTCTTGGATTTTCTAATGACTTATTGAACGACCCTCCTATAACTGGAATAGAGCTGAATAAAGCTGAAGTTTTGGTTTGTGCTTCTGAAATATATTAAGAGCATGTAATTGTCCCAAGAATATCTTTAAGGACGCTGGAAGAGCGTCGAATTCCAGGAAAAATCATAGAACATTCCAAAAGGAATTTCTGGCTTTCCCAATGAATGAGTTGTTGAAATTGTTCGCGATTTTTCCGCCTGGTTAAGTTTTAGTAGGTGAGCCGACGACCGAAAAAGAAGTTTTAGGTCCAGCGAGCTATTTCCACCAGGACCCATTCCACGTGAAAGGTTGAACGGACCTTACGTTATTTGGGCATTTAAAATCCACCACGGCAGATCCTTTCCTCCTTTTTCTGCTTTATTCCAGTTTTTTTACACTTCCTCTTTCGGTTCATTTCCACCATTTATCATTCTTCTTTCCTCTTCAGCCCTCTTCAAATTATAACTAGCATTCTCTAACAATCTAAAACCCAAGCCGGTTCCGAATTTATTAAAAGAGGCGCATTTCCCGCATCAGAACATTTCTCTCGCATGTGGAATTTCCTCTCGAGCATAAAAAATGGTATTTCACGGACCTAGCATGGGTGAATGTGGTATAAGGCAAACGATTCATCTCCAAAAATAAGATTTCCGCGGAAAAAAACCGACGGGAAATTTTTCGTGCTTCGAAAGTAAACTGGGAAATGTCAAGGACGGAATATCATTAGGGGCCACCTCGATATCTCCCGCACCTTTATCTTTATATTGTTATATATTTTCTAAAAGTTAGCAGATATCGATCTTGTGCCGATAGAGACCACTTCCAGCTCCAAGACCGTGCGGATCCCGAGCTAAATCGCTTTCCGTTCAGGCAGATCGTTTCTAAAATTCATCATCATCATGTGAACTTAATCGAGAAGAAATTGGTTCAATGGCCGTGACATTCCTCTTATCAATCTAATTGAGATAATTTATCATGTTAATGATGTCTTCTTTCTTCGTCATGCTATTCAGTTCTCAGTTTTCCAATATCAGGTGATATTCTGGTCGATAACGACTTCTTTTCAAGTGGACTTAGTAATCTTAATACCATGAGAATATGATGTAAAAGCCTCGTGATTCTTGCTCCTTGCTCAATCTTTATCTTGAAAAAATGAGGGCGATTCCCGTATTATTTATTTGTAATTACGATGCGTTGCAATTTGGCCATCTGGGCAGGTGGCAACGCTGGAGGGGAGTGTAACATAAAAATTAATTTTGTTAATAATTGTCTGGCCTTCGCCCATGGATGGGAGGAAAACCCCTCTAGAAACCTCTCGCATATCTTCATAGCTAAACGTTCCACCATTGTTATATCCGGTACATGAAAGGTCACCATGAACCAGCGAAGAAACGAAATCTTGCTGTTTTTCGTTGTGCGCTTGTTACAATATATTATACACTGTTTATATACTGATGGATTTCACTTTAAAGTTACTGCTTGTGAGTAAGTAAAGTTTGCTGATAGACTTTCAGTCTCCGAAATCCATGGAGACCCCTGACGTGAAGGGCCACCACATCATTTGGTGCGGGGAGGCCCCAAGATTCGCCTTTACACGGGTAGTAGTAGTAGTAGAAGTTTATTTAGAAAATTATTAGAAATTTTTTTAGAAAATTCAATAAGACAACAATATTATAAATTCACAGATATAGCAAACAATGATAAAAGATATAAGAAATCGAGAAAAAATTTGAACGGCTGAACAATTTACACATTCATATGCATTATCATTATTTTCTTTACAATTATTAAAAAAGTGTAATGTGACAACAAAATTTAAAAATTTACAGATAATCCTAACTATGAAAAATAAAAAATATCAAGCGAAATTAAAAAAGAAAAAAATTACATGTGGCATGTATGGGTGGCATGACGTACAGCCAAAAATCAGCTTTCCCTCTAATTCAGAGGCCAAAATGGAAAACACGAGCGAAACAGTTACGAAATCACAATTTGCATTTTATGGTAACTACAAAAAAACGTCTTCACTTTGATTTCAAGCAGAGGTGCGGAACTGCTTTTTCTATATCACTTTTTATAGCACTCGCTACGGCCTGCTCTTCACGTCTTGAAACTAACTGTGGTACTTATATAATTTTGTTCTCAATCTTACTAGTAATGTCAATTGCAAATAAAAGGAGAGTAATCTCTTTCAGTCCACGCGAATAAATTCGTTTTATTGCGTACGTACAAATTCGAATCTGTGCTATTTAAAGGATTGCAATATGCCAAGTACGTCTTATTGTATACATGGCCTTCTTATGTAAATACCTCTGGCTTAGAGTCTCCTTTAGATCTGTATAGTATTCAGCCCTAAAGTCGGTTGGGACCTCATCCCCTTAACTATCAGCTACGAAGAGTTAGGAGAGAAAAATGAAGCCTACTAGGCAAGATGAGGAGTGAGGTAGTTTGCCCTCGCTTTCCTCACTGAGCACGAATGCTATAAACAGAACAAACGCACGTTAGTGAAGCACAATGACTCTACGAGTAACGCTTTTTGTAACATTGCATAAGGAGAAACTTTAATTAATGCCATTATTCAGCATAATTCATTCCTCAGTAGCTTTCATATCATCACAGCCACGAACAGGACTGAGACAAAAGTAAACAAAAGATACATTTTTTAAAAGTCCACGGGGATAAACCTTTACTAGACCACAGATACAATAAGGACACGACTATGGTTTCGTAGCCAACGAAACTGGCTACGATACAAGAGTCGTGTCCTTCTTGTATCTGTGGTGTAGTAAAAGTTTATCCTCTTGGACTTTTTGAATGTTAATAATTACCACAAAGTTGCTCCTGTTTCTGTATCGTTTATACATTTTTCACCATCCCGTATCAACACACAAATAATAATATTTCATTCATCAAGGCAGGACCATCTTTTTTTTAGATATGCTTTAAAATTAAATATTTCCAATAATTTAATAACTGTAATAAGTGAAAAAAACTTCCCAAAATCATGCAAAAACGTTTTTCTTGGGACAAAAGGTAGACAAATCTTGCAAGTTCGATGGATTGCATTACAGCTCAAATTTTATTCTGATATTTTTCTCGAACAATTAACATTAATTTGTATTAATTTCATCAACGTTGCTTGTTATTTATTTTATCTCGAAAGTTTTGAGAGCCATTCGTCCTCAAACCATGCGAAGATACATTCTGTTGGAGAATACTCCTGAAAGGCATCAAACAATAGCAGCGCTGAGGTTGAGGTCGTGCAGCCTCTTCGTTCACAGGTTGAACGAACCTTAGGGGTGTAAATGCAGAATCACAGAAACAACAGGCAAGCTTCCGTCTTAGATGTTTGCCGAGGTAGAAAAATATAACTTCTCTCGAGTGATATTCTTTAAGAGCTTCAGAAGGGGCAACCGTCGACGGTTTCCGCAAGGTCGGCACGAGCATTTCCGTTATTTTTTAGGAATATCGCCGAACAGCCGCGTGTATTCTCTTTGCCAAGATCAGGGTTGAATTCGTCAGTTTCTTCCATTTAATTTGTACATAAGTTCAATATCAAACAAACTTATAGAATTCCATTCGAAATGATCTGTGGTAACCATGTAAATGATTGATCGATTTGTAAGCCATGGTTTCCATGTGTACGTGTAAGTGACAATTCTTAGAGAGTAATATGAATCAGCTGGTTACTCTCATCCTTATAGTATACAGATTTCCTGAAACTAATTTCTGTGCTTTGTTTTTCAGTCTCTTTTAAATGTATGTATACATTTTTTCCTTTCAAAATACTTCTTTCGTTCGTCTTCATATAATGTACAGTATAAATATATTAATAAATATTAAATAAACTGTATAATATTATACAAGTAGCCCTAAATACACTCGCCACACGCCGAAAGGCGGCTTAAAAGGCATGTATGCAATTGCAGATGTAAATGTATTTATGAGGGCACAACCTCCACGTCCAATTTTGTCCATCTTTGCTAGTATCTCAAAATGTTTATGTTTAAGTGAATTCTAAACGAGCTACTTCTGTGTTTGGGTTTACTTCTTTGTTTGGTTATAGTATCCACGGACTCACTTTTAGCTATACATTCATCAGTATAGTTGAAACTTTATGGTGATGTACTCAAAAGTAGCTAACTTCATATATCAGTATCCAAACCAAGTAACTGGTCAAACCACCTTCCTAAAGGTAAAGCTTCGAGAATAAGGAGTTTATTAGAAGAAATTCTATTTACAAACGCAGAGGACGTTTTGAATCCTCATTTTCCGAATTTGCAGATTCGGAGAAATCAATTTTCTTAGGCAAACTGTGTACGGAAATTCTTCAATTTAATACCTCATCGGATAGAAAAGCTACACAAACGGCATAAGTTGATCCTGCCTTTTTTAATCATCGCATATAAGAAAGATAAGTTACGTTTGAAAGAATCACTTAAGGAAAACATTGACATTAAGATGAGAGCGAAGGATGCTCTCATGATACTGTTATATATTAACTACTGTTATCTTACGTTCTTTTAAGTGGGCCGCGAAGAAATTGGTGTAACATATCTGTCATAAAAGTTCGAATTGCATGGGCTTCATTTTTATTTTCTCACCAATAAGCACTCCTTACCTAACCTTTTAATGTTGCTGTGTATCTTTAGGAAGATAAAATACTACTCGAGATCATTAGCATACTTCACACTGCAGATTTTACCCGATTTACATGCTATATTGGCCATAATTTCAAAAAGGTTTACTATCCCCCGTAAGAAATCCTTCGGCCGGAATAGCGATGAACGAAAAATTGGCCATTATTGTCGCACATGTATACTATTATGATTGAAAACGAGCTAAAGTGGCGAAAAGATTTAGAACCTCCCAGTTGCTTGAGGTGCATAAATGTTGAAATTCCTTCAACTTCAATTCTCCAAAGAATCTTGAGTGTTTTTATGCAGAACTTAGCCACATGTTTTTAGGCATTATTTTTCACAGATAACTAACTAAGTGCGAAACTAAAATGTCACATCAGTAAATTCAATGTTTAATGTCTTCTGGTGTGGAAACGTTTCCACACCATTGTATATGTATTTTCTAATACATATTTTCCTACATTTTCTTGTTCTAGTATTTTATTCTTTTCTGTGTTTTCCCTCTGTTTTCAGGTTATAGAAATAATTTTCTTTAGCTTAAATTAAGCTATTACTATCAGTATGTTCCGTGGAATTTTCATACCCTCCTTGTGGGTGATTTCCTAGAAATTTCTGGATTTTTTTCCCTAAGCTCTTGACTTTTTATCCACACATAAATCGTCCTTGTTCTCTCATTTCTACTGCTCGGTTCTTTCCTTTAATTAAAATTAAATGGGTTAAATTTAATAGGGGATTTCACAGTCCCAATCTCGCCCGCAATAATGATGTTTCTATTCTATTCTAAATTAATCGTATTTGGCACAGCTATGCCACATTACCTGAAATGCATAAGGAAACATTCGTGGCTTCAATTTATAATGATCAGCATTATCAAAATTATCGTCTTCTCGATCCTTCTTGAGTTTCTTAGTGTAAAAATCAAGGCTTTTTTCAAGATCTTCATTTTCGAGGAGCAAACAAAGGCAGTTTCACAACAGCCTTCCGCCGAGAATACCTCTCGCTCCTTCCGTTGAAATTCGTATCTCACTTTCTTATTCCTTGGTTCGTCCCCACACCTGTGGTCGCTAGCATAGCCCCACTATTTTTCAGTTTATCAACTCTTCCTGACCACTTCCCAAATTTGAATGTTCCCTTCGATAAGATTTGCGCCTTTGATAAACAGCCGTATTTCTAAAACTGACTCGAATTTTTGGACCTAGGCGTATAAGGAGCTAAATTCTAAGTCACTTGGCCGAACTCCACATAGAAAAACATTCTAGCGGAAACGAAGGTGAAAATATCCAACCTTCTCCAAATTTAACCTATATAAACCGATTTTCTATATCCCTGCACCAATGTACCCAAATGTTTAGAACATAATTCAGTCAAAAATAATTTTTTTAAAACAATATCTCTTTATAATAACTTAGGAAGAAGTAATGCTTTTCTTTACAAATTCTACACAGTGCGCAAAAGTGTATCCCACTTTACAGACTGCTACTACACGAAACCCCCGACTTAAAAAGTCACCTTTCGATGAACAAGTTACGTTTGCGGTGAGCAATCGAAAAGAAATGTTTTCTTTTCAGCCAAAGGATAGAGGTTTCTATATTTAGAGTTCTCTTACATATTGTTTATCCTTTTTTAATAATGAAGACGATGACGGTATGAATTGAGGCGTACAAGCATCGCTTCATTCTTTCTTTGAAAGATTCTATAGAAAAAATGTCCATATCTGCATATAGCTTCCACGTCTGAATTATATTCTGCAAGTCGCTTTTCGGCCTGTGGCAGGGGGTGTGAACACCAAGCGTTCGAACTACTTCTTCAGCTTATTGCTGTCGCGTATCGTTCACGGAAAGAATGAGTCCCTAAAGCGACTTGTCCTCGCATCTATTTCTCTTATTTTACGCTCATTTTCGGATCGGCCGAAGTAGTAAAAGGGGGTCGCATAATACCGATTACGTCTTCCGCAAATGTACTTGGTGCATGCACCCCCTGCCACACGCCGAAAGGCGGCTTGCAGGGTACTAATGTAGATGTAGATGTACTTTCTCTGAATTTATCAAGAAATTACCGCATAGGTTATAATTTTCTTTCTTTCGAGGATTCACATCCTGCATTTGAGAGCATTTTTGCAAAGATTGCTTTTTTGTCTCAGTAATTTTTAACAAATCGTATCACCTTGCACCGCAGTTCCTTGAGTTAACAAGTATACGTTTCATTCGCTAGATTTAATATACACGCCGAGCATCACATATGGATCCTGATCTAGATGAAATAACATCGCTCTCTAACCTTTTCGTCGCATTCACCCACATGAATAGCTTCATTCAATGCATTATTTTCTACGGTAAATTTTCCTCACTTTACGACCTCCATCCTTGATCAAATTGAATCCTAAAGACTTAGACGAATATATTTCTGTCTGTAAATGTCAGCTATATATATCTCTGATTTATGAATGTAAATATCCCTTCGTGTGAAAGATTTCCTTTCAATTAATCCAAAAAATAATATTTTAGGAAAAATTTTTGGTTATACCAGAACTAGAAAAAATCAGTTCAATGTGAAAATAGAAAAAAAATTGGGCAGGATCGACTTAAGTATCTGCCTTTTTCTTTCAATTATCCTGCTAAAAGTCAGCTTAACTCAAACTCTCTTCTTTTATTGAGGGAGGATATATAACTGAATACTCGATTCGTACTAACATAAATTGATTGATTTTTTGTTGTTGATTTGATTTTTCTCGCAAAACATTCAGATAATATTTCTAGCGGTGGGGAATTCTGTTATAATGTTTCCATGTGGGGAAACCGTAACTCAAGTCTTAATCGCTCTTCGAATTCTCTTCATCGCTCATAAATGTTTCCATCTTCTTCCCTTAGACACGCGACGGAATGGTGATTAGCTTCCAGAACCGGTTTTGCTTTCCACTCAAGGAAATAACAAAAAGCTACTTCTCCTCTTCCTTTTTTCGAATTTCATTTTTCCTTTATGATTAGGGTCGGAGTCTGCCAGGTGTTCATTCTGCCAACTCGTGGATGCAAACTTCTGTCTGTCATTTGCGTATAGTTACTGAAGCCATTGCGCACTTAGGAATCACACATATTTACTTTTACATTCCATTTAGTGCTCGAGCTTTGAATGAAAGTTACGTTATAATAAATATGAGCGATTTATAAACTATCTAAATTCTTTATGCACATGCAGTAACGTGTCTATTAGAAGTAATTTGAAGATATCATATCGATATTGCTAATGACTAACATGCGCCAAATGGAAAAGAAACGTTGAAATCGACTTTCCTAGATAAATTATTTCAAAACTTCAAATAAAATTTTAAATTTAATATCTAAAACTGCTTATTTCGCAAAAAAGTCTAGCCAGCCAGGGTTATTACAAATATGAGAAGAAAAATTGGAAATAATTCCCGTGTAAGTAGAAATTGCACTGTTCTAAAAGATCCTAACTCTGCTAGCTGTCTAAATCTTTCTTGAAGAAAACTAAATATTAGACCTATATGATATGCATTTTTATTGATGCAGGGGTATAGAAATAAAAATACTTGGTCAAAAATTGCACTTAGACTTTTAATGAACTTCCACTTAGAATTTTAATGTTCATTAAAATTCTAAGTGGAATTTTTGACAAAGAGTTTTTATTTCTATACCCCAGTTATGGAATTCCACAAAGTGAAGGCTTCTCCCATAGATTATATTTAATGATGCAGTTATCGTTTCCAAGTGAATGATTTCTACCTCTCGAGTGCGGTTAGTCAGACAAAACTAAATATACCGAAACGTAAGTTGAATGCAAAAATCTAAGTGTAACTAAACGAAAACAAGTGCGAAATTCATATTGATGTTCATAATTATTCTAAAGTTATTTCGGGAAAGGCAGAGATGATAAAAACTGCATTGGCAATGATAAAAGGCACAAGGAGTTACTTAAAATTTCACGCCCATCGCACATCCCAAGTTGTGATTTTTCACCCCCAGTCAGCGAAGTGCTAACTCATGGACGCAAGTGCCAAGGCTTTCGTACGGTCACTAACATATCTCACGGTCAATATCCTGTATTTGCTGACCTTTAAGTGCTTTGAAAACCATCTTGGTCAATATATAACAACACGTCTCCAAATCAGTGGACTCAGGCCTGAACTACGGCTGGTTGAGCAATGTTTATTTACTTTACGTTGCAATCTGGCTCTCTGGCTACGCTTGATAGTTGGGTTGAGTAAAATTCTCACGAAATATTTTCAAATAAGATGCGTGAGACTTGGCGGTGTTTTCCAAATACAGCACATACAATCGATGAATGTTATCTATAATGCTTTACGATTTATAAAAGAAATAGTCATTTCAGCTTTCGTTCTCATGATAAAAGCACTTTTTTATGCTTTACAAATCCTAGGATATTCATTTTGTATTCATAACTATCCTAGGATATTCATTTCTTATTCTTCCTAAGCTATGATATTACCATCCTTGAGGTAAAAAATTACGTAAGTTACGTTAAGTATATAAATTATATTACATAAAAAAGTAGTAATAATACTTTTCAAATTGATAGGAATACGAATTAACATTCTAGGTTGGGAATCCTTCAAAGAAAGTAGATTAGAAGCTAGCTGCGATTGCTTGATAAATTCAGAGAAAGTACATACATAAGCAGTCGAAATCGATATTATGCGACCCCCCTGCTACTTCAACCGATACGACGATGAGCGTAAAATAAGATAAATACATGCGAAAAAAAGTCGTTTTAGGAAAGGAACTTCCCGTTTGCCTCCAAACGCGAGTTCCGTCTGCAGACATGCGGCTTACGGAGCGTTTTTAAATCTCTAAGCGGAGTTTACACACCCTGTTACACGCCTAAAGGCAGTTTGTGGGGTTTCGGTTTCACTTGGTCGAAGGACAACTGGTCGATGGGACAACCCGTCGCTGGACATTTCGTCGCTGAGGCATTTGGTGGAAGGACAACTCGTCGACGGAAGGGAATGTTGTTATTTATGATAAAGTTTTCGGTGCGTTAGTATCGTTATGGTGTAATATTCATTGTAATAACTCGGAGTATTTGGTGACCCAACCCAACCCAACCAAACCCAACCCAAGCAAACCAAACCATACCCAACCCAACCCAAACCCAACCCAACCCAAACCCAACCCAACTCAACTGCACTTACCAATACTCCCAGTTATTACAATTAATATTACACCATAACGATACTAACGCACCGAAAACTTTATCATAAATAACAACATTCCCTTCCGTCGACGAGTTGTCCTTCCACCAAATGTCTCAGCGACGAAATGTCTAGCGACGAGTTGTCTCAGCGACGAATTGTCCAACGACGGGTTGTCCCATCGACCAGTTGTCCTTCGACCAACTGCCCCGGAACCGTTTATGGGGCATCAACGTAACTGTAGATGCATTGGTACCCAACTACGACTACGAGCGTCGGTGGTAAGTTCAGCAGAAGAGGAATCGATAAAAATTTGGCACGCAAAGAGCAGATATCACTCTACATTTGAAAAACAAACGCATAACCGGTTTCGGCACGTTCGGATATTATCAGGTTGTTTTGTCATGTCCCTCGCTTAGAGGTGGTCAGACATACCTCATTGAGGAGGATGATATGGGTTGGGTATTTTTAGTTTCTGCATAGAAGTAAATGCATGTAGAAAGAGCATTAAATAAATTATACCAGGGTAGTTTCCAGGGGCGATTCATTGATTTTTTTCTCCTGAGCTTCCAGCAAGTTTGCCTTATTTGATCTGAGTATTTCATCTCTTCGAGTTTCTAGCGAGATATGGCTTTTGGAGAATCTGAGTCGAAAACTTCAGAAACGTCGTTGAGAACACTTGATAGATCTAATACTAATGCACCCAATAATCAGGAACTTCCATTGCTGTGTATTTATGATATTACCTTAAAATATTGTAAAATTGATCCTACGGGCCGGCAACAGTTCCTTAACAGGATCTAAGGCTGTTTATATGTACATAAGTTTAGGTAAGTAGCTTTTGGTAGCTTTATGTGCCCTAATATTCCTTACTCAGCGCCATTTCTTTCGCTTCCTAAAGATAACTTACCACACCCTGAGTGTCATCTAACAACTTTTATCTTTGACTTCTTTGGGGCTCCCGGATAGCCAAGTGGGCAACGCGTTCGACTTCGGAGAAAGCGGTCCCGGGTTCGATTCCCGGTGGGAGACCATGTGCGAAATGACCTAAGCTGTCGAAGCACTTTTAACAATACTACTGCTACTGCTATCTTTGACTTCCCCTCTATCTTTTACATTCATCAGAAATCCCTCTCCTCTCAATATTTGTTACACCCATTTCCTCTGTCGACGTTTAATTAGGTACTTCAATTCTGTTCATGTATTTATAAATTTTAGATTTCATCGTGAGACCGAAATAATAATCATCTTATGTGAAAGTATTCTACAGCATAGATAATTAAGTATTAATTTATGAATGTTTGTATTTTGAAAATGTTACAAACGGGCTATCGGAAACTATCATGATGTAATTATTAATGTTCTGCTTATATATATGATAGGCCTGTTTTTCGAAAAGAGCGAAATTTCGTATTTATCCACAGGATATTTACCTACGAAATATACGAAGGATACAGGATGTTTATATACGAAAGATGCGGATATGAAGCATACGAAATTCCACTGTCTTTGACGATGATTTTCCACCAGTATCGCATTCCACTATCGCAGGCGCGCTTTTTTTCTGATATAAATAGAATACGCGTTGTGTTTTGTGCGAAAGACAGATTTGATTGAAGGATGTATCCAGACGCCTCGTTTCCATTATCAGAGTCAAACAAGGAAATGGTATAACTTTGCACGCGGCAGCTTGCGCCAGAGGAAACCTCCAACATTGAGTGAGCATGTTTGTCGACCTAGCACCCAATTGGAGCTAAATTTACTCCTGCATCGCATCATCGGATATTTAGTAGTTTTGCCTCCAACCGATTATCGATGAACTCGTGACCGAGTAGTCCGCTTACAAAGCCGAAAAAAGTCGGTCCCAATAAAATACGATCACGCGACGGGGAGACTCGTGCTAGTCAGAGAATGCAAGTGCAAACGAATCTCAAAATAGACGAGCAGCGAACGAGAGGCAGTCATGCTCATGAGATCTCTTAAACCGATGTCACCTCGCGGAGCGCAGTACAGCGAGGATAAATATGTTCCACTCTCTCGTGATCCACGCGAACCTCTGCTCCCATCCAAGATTCTCCTTCGATCGAAATTTCGTCCCGGAAGAATTATGATTCAAATGTATTCGCGCCCTCCGAAAAGTTTGTGCGGGATAAGATCTGAATCGATGGCACAGAAAAAAATTACTTCCACCCCGAAGCAGACGCGAGAAGGGAAGTATCGATTGGGTTTTGCGTGTATTTTTTGTTTGTTTCGATCGTGTAATGGTGATCTGGCTTCGTTTCTGATTGTATTGGGATTAGGAGAAGATTAGAAGCCGACCACTTGCCCTATATTTTTCGGGCATTCTTCCGCAAGAGGCCCAAAGCCCTTTCAGTTTGACTCTGGACGCACTTTGCAATTTTTTGCCTGATTCAAAGAAGTAGGACAACTACTTTGTTCCCGAGTTCTTATCGTTGCAAATAATAAAACGTCTTTATCTAAGGGCGAGACTGAGACTTGTTAGTCTCTTCTTACATCCAGCCCTTAGTCATTACAGATAGAATGAAAGAGGTATTGGGAGTTGAACTAAAGAAAATCAACAAAAGAAGGAACTACTGTGTGGGTTTAAAAAAAAAACCTAAGAATCCACTTAGGAAAAATTAAAACCCTGCAGGAAAACACCCACGTGAAGGGGGAAGTAAAAACCTGTGAATCTTACTGACAATGGCAACAAGAATTTAAAAGAAGAGGGGAAGATAAATAAAAGAAAAGTGTCATTATAATGTAATGAATGCACAATAAATTTTTTACTTGGTTCAATCTATCTCAAAGGAATTACGTTAAATATACGACTATGGACAATGTTATTTACAATTTACAATATCATTTCCTATATATTTTATATCCTGTTTATACGTCGAAATTTTTGTCGGGCTATTTTTACACAGAATAACACTTTTCAAGAATTCTCCAATCCCTACTTGGCATTGCTTTGACAATTTTTTTAACGGAAATATTTTGCTCACCTGTGGAAAAAATTTCATCTAACTTGTACTCCTATGAAATTAAGTATTCGGTGATTTCAGAAAAAAATCCATTGAAAATCAGATCGTGGAGGATATGAATTATATTTGTTAGTATATCATCACCAAATTGTATACAAATCATCAACGAATTTCATCTCACAGTGAAAAGTTGCAAGCCGAAACCCAATGGTTCGCATCCATTCGCAAATTACTTGGACTGACCTCACTGGTCTCTCAGGTGGTCACAGTATCACGACACAGGAAACCTAGCTGTGACTCCCATGAGAAAAATTGCACGCGAAACCCTGTTCTGTGACACAAGCAGAACCAAATTAAAACACAACAATCGATTGTGGATCCTACTCGGAAATAGCTTAGCGTGACGAGAAACTGCAACTCAGAACGAGGTTGACCAACGTGGTGCCGTAGCTCCATAATTTTTCCGATAAACTAAAATAACTGCGGTTGTAAAAGTACCGATTCAAGCATCAACTTTAAGCGACTCCGAGATCGAAAAATTTTTCTATTCATATATCCTGTCCTGGAAATCTATCGCTTGAAGTAAGTTGAGTTATGATATTTGTCGCGACTTGAAATAAGATGAGTTATGGTTGGTTGGTTTTAACGTCGTATGGGGTCTCTAATGGTAATAACTGAATGAGAGATTAAACATTTCCACAAAATGAGTAACATGCTATTTATTAGCCTGTATTTTTCTACTTTATTATAATTCACTAAAACTTTTTAACATCCGAGTCAATTAAACAGCATCCGCCCAATTAAAGAAAAACATTCAACCCCCCTTACCATGTGTTGCGTCGACACGATATTGCGAAAAATTTTAACTGCATTTAATTGTATGAATTCATGATGAGAGCCACACCGCGTGAAGATCAAAGAAGCACCACTCACCTCCTTTCCTGCGCCTCAGCTTTCGCCACCTCCAGTCCACGCTGCAGTCTCATACACAACAAAAATTAATCTCAATAAAATGACAATACAACAATACAAACAAGAGTGCAAACTAGTCACGCATAAAAATAAACAAAAGAAAAGACGTGAGCGGCGATTCCGCTCCCCGCGGCGAGCTCTCAAAAATGCTACCAATACACTGGCCCAAACACCATGAATAAAATACTTCGCCTTCCTAATATCCATATGATCAAGAAAGATTATGATAACTGCTCATTATTTTTCTAATTTTCTCAGATTCAGGCGAAGTATTGTGGAAATCACAATAGGAAGTCACTTAGAAAAATAGTACTTTTCCTCACAATTATTCATTATTTGTTTGATAAATAATTGTGTGCAAAAAGTACCATTTTTCTAAGTGTCTTCCTTTTCTCATTTTGTTGATCGCGACAGTTATTTTTTTCAGTTATGATAAATCGTTCTTTTCGTTCATTACTAGTATAATGGGTAGGATCTGCTGTGTTTTATTCGAACAATGAATCGACATAGACACAATGTACAAAAACAGCGCAACAGAAAGGTGCGTCCTAGCTCTAAAAGAAGTTAAATCTCCGTAAATTGCACATGAATCTTGATTCAGGCTTAGACAGCAGTTGCAACTCATAGCAGTTCTTCAGGGAGATTAACAACGCCTAACACATCTTAGTATTTGCCATTGATTTTAGTTAGAAGAGGAGCGGCTAAAATGTGACTTCCTATCCAAGTTCTGGTACTAAAAGATTTCTTATGACAGAGGAAGCGAAAAAGGAGAAAACATCAACGCATAACCAAACCTCAGTTTTAGTGTTGGAAAATAGGGTGAATTTCTCACGAATTTAAGAATTCATTCTTTCCGCGAACTATACATGATAATAATAGGCTAAAAAAATAGTCCGAACGCCCGGTGTTTTCA
This sequence comes from Ladona fulva, assembly GCA_000376725.2. Lineage (NCBI taxonomy): Eukaryota > Metazoa > Arthropoda > Insecta > Odonata > Libellulidae > Ladona > Ladona fulva. The sequence continues at coordinate 301,573 of KZ308758.1, read as the reverse complement.
CCCCCTGCCACACGCCGTAAGGCAGCTTGCAGGGTATTTATATAGATGTAGATGATTTCATCACATTCTCCAAATACCCGTATAGAAACCTCCCCTACACAGCGCGGTCCATAAATTTAGAATTCACTTTCGTAGTCACAATCTTTTTACTCCGCTGATTGTCAAACTTATGATGTCAAAAGTCATTTAAACGCCATGAAATTCTGGGTACTCCTAATTAAGGGTTAGATGTAAGAAGAGACTAATTAGTCTCAATCTCACCCATAAACAAAGACGAGTTATTATTATTATTAATTACCTGTCTCTAATCCTTGATAATCCACATTTATTTACTCTGGGGCTTAATTTTTTAAGGGAAGAATACATAACAAGAATAGTGCCAGGGTTCCGCGTGCCAAAAAATTCTCTCGTGTGTCATAGGTTTGCCGTAACTGGGTTAGGGTTTTCGGATAAATCTTGAAGTAGGTCATCCAACTTGGTTAGAGACGGTTAAGAAGTGATAATGTGCAATGTAAGTAAGTAGATCAAAATTTCGTTAATCATTAATGTAACGGTTTTAAATTCATAGGTATTGTTTAAGATATGAATGTGACGGAAGTAGTGTGGAATATGTGATTTTTCGTAAGAATCGGAGTTAGGGGCCTTTTGGAAAGGCACGAAGGAAAAGTTACAACGGCGGTCGTATTGTCATAAAGCATTTAGCAAAGAAGGGCAGCGTTGCTTTTGAAAGCATCCCTATGTTNACATTATTATTATTATTAATTTTGCTTTTAAATTCTTTTTCCGTGTACTTCCGGAAAGGTGTTTGAATAACTAAAGTTATCGCGGTGGTGTAAAATGATCAATTTTTTTAATGTAACATTTATCGAGAAAGGTGGAATTTATGTGAACCTAAAATTTATTTTCAACGCGAATGGTGAGTCGACCCTTATAACCCTCATCGGCCCCCTGACAGTTCGCACCGGCGATACAGAGCCAACCTTTTTCCAATCAGCAATCACTGGGTTATATGCTCACCGTATTCGTTGCAGGGATAAAATGCGAAAAAGCTTCCAATTATAGCGCTGCCGAATCATGCGAAAAGTTACTCCCTTATTATAACGTCAAATCAACCTTGAAAATGGAATATTCCTTTCATAAGGAAATGATTTAGTTACGTTTTTACTGTCTACCAATTTTGTTTAATACAGATTTATATATAAAAATACTACTTTAAGAGATGACTTTCTATGCTAATTTCATGCTAAATATTAATTAGAAATTTGCGCTTACTCTATCAGCACCGAAAATTTGTAAAAGTAATATCTTAAAGGAATAACAAGTGTAAAAATAGCGACATTATTGGTACTCGAACCCAGGTCTCCCACTTTCTGGTAAGTGGGAGACCTGGGTTCCCCAGTCATGTCGCTATTTTTCATACTTGTTATTCCTTTGGGATTAGCAACACGACTTGATCGTGCAAAGAAATTCGCCTTTCCTTAATCCCAACGTAATATCTTGTTAGTTACAAGACGCATACACTTTCCATAATGTGAGTTTGAGCAAACCAGAAATATTTCGCAAATTTTACGTCATCTAAATCATGAAACACTCCTCATAGTCAGGCGAGAGTTAAAATCCCTTCGAGGCCTTGAAAGCTCAAATACGCAAAATTTTCCCCTCAAATTACCTATTTCATATCGTAAATTTCTCAAAGTTTATGGAAAATGTTCTTTACCTATCAAAGATCCTGCGTCCACATGTACGGTGTCTTCGCGGGTTACAGTACAGCGAAGCCGAAATCAGACGGGTGTTTCATCGTGAGCCCGTGAGATAGCCGTCCGTATCAGCAAAAACGTCTTCACGCAATAGTCATGTTCACCTTCGTTCCGAACTGGTAACTGGTTGTTCGCGAATACGTCCTCTGGGGAACGACCACGAGGTAACTCTGTCTCTGTTGCCCTGTGGGCCAATGCGACCGCACTTCAATGAAATCGATCGGAAAGAAAGTGGGCTGATGGATAATCTCTTGACGCCCGGACCTGTTCGGCTACCTTTTTCTTCCTAACAATCCAGTTTCTGAATTATAAGCCTATCACTCATTTCAGACGCGTTTAATACTACACGCTCTACGGTAATCTCTACAAAACACTCGAATTTAAGTCATCGCCCAACTAGAGCGAAAGAGTAAATGGCAAGTTTAAATTCGAAATTCGAGTTAGGCGGATAGTCTCTAATGCAGTTACGGAAACATTGGAGAGGCAAGTAGACTAGATTTAAAGTGTTCTTCTTAAAATGTTTAGATAGTAAATTGAGGATCGCACTCCATATATTTATTGATTTAATATTCATATATTTATATTTTCTGATTGTGTGGTTGGTGACAAGTTTTGTTTAATTTGGTATCATCACTTCGAGGAATTAAAATACTAATGCAATCTGTCCTTTAAGAGCAACTGTAAAATATTTCCAAGAATTTGATTAACAAACCACATTTATTTTTAGCTGGCAGTGAGTATTTAATGATAATCTTGTTTTTTTAAATTTTTGATCGTATTTCAATGATTTCAAATTGCCTCCTTTTCTACGCCGCCACCTCGTTGTGAGGCGAGGAACGAAAAAACTGAAGACAATTGAGTTTTAAATCCCGCAAGCGCCATTGGCGCGAAATCGCCTGTTTTCGTCGGCTTGTAAGCAAAGTCTGAAAAATGCCAGCAAGTGAGCCACCGAAAGCTAATCTTCCTTGGTAAGTGCTGTTCAACCAAATGAATGTATATTTACTTATTCGAAGTGCATCCAATCTTGTTAGTCTTATCATACATACCCTAACTGTAAGCTTAGTTTTCAACTTCATCTCAGTGTCGAGCATGATATTAAGCTTTACCAATTTTATGACGTTTCAGGGTGGAGAAATATCGTCCGAAAGGACTCGATGAGCTCATATCTCATACAGACATTATAAGAACGCGTATGTTATGCTTGTTTTCGCATGTTGATCTTCTTAAGCTTTTGTTTTTATCTGTTGATTAATGTTCCTGTTGAATTTCTAAATATGTTTTGATGTCTTGTTTCAGTCGATAAATTTATAAAAGATGACCAACTACCTCATTTGTTGTTCTATGGGCCTCCAGGTACTGGTAAAACATCCACAATATTGGCCTGTGCGAGGAAAATATATTCATCTACACAGCTGAATTCTATGGTGGGTGGATTATATTAAAACTATATGATAATTACAAATATTCCTAGATATTACAGCATGAAACGGAATTTCTAAGTTTAATTGGTAAACTTATGTATCTTTTTAGGTTTTGGAATTAAATGCTTCTGATGACCGTGGAATTGGAATAGTCAGAGGAGTAATATTAAATTTTGCAAGCACCAGAACCATTTTCAAAGGAGGCTTTAAATTGATCATTCTCGATGAAGCTGATGCTATGACATCTGATGCTCAGAATGCTCTCAGGCGAAGTAAGTATCTTCGTTTTTGTCTATGAAGGAATATTGTTTGTAAGTTCGGGATTTACTGTCTGACTACAATCGTTTCTGCTTGCAACAGTTATCGAAAAGTACACCGAAAACGTGAGGTTCTGTATCATTTGCAACTATCTCAGCAAAATAATACCTGCGCTTCAATCAAGATGTACGAGGTTTCGTTTCGCGCCCCTATCAGAAGAACAAATCATGCCCAGGCTAAACTACGTCATTGATCAAGAGAAGTAATTCCCGAATTCCATGTGATGTATTAGAAAAGAGTCAGTAGCTTGCTATGCTGACTCTTACTGTTTTTAGGATAAGTCAATAATACTGCAATATATTATTTTAACAGGGTTACTGTCACGGAGGATGGCAAACAGGCCCTCATAACCCTCGCAAAAGGAGATATGAGGAAAGTTCTGAATATTCTCCAAAGTGCGTCCATGGCATATGATGAAGTCAATGAAAACAGTGTATACTTGTGCACGGGTCAACCTTTGAAGTCTGATATCATGCATATTGTCAACTGGATGATGAATGAAGACTTTAAAACTGCATACTCCCGTATCCTTTTCTCTGAAATCAAAAGAAAGAAAATCAGTTTCAGTTAACAAAAGTGTTTCAATTTTTTATATTAGGATTTTTTCTCATCAATTTCATGAGTACAGGTTTTTGAACCATTTCATTGGTAAGTATTGGCTGGTATTCTAATGTTTACATTCTAGAGTATGGTATAGTTTCTCTTAAGGGTTGCATAATGTATTATGAAAAACCCATTTCAAAATTCCATTACTTGCTTCATGTAATAGATAGTAGTGAAGTCAACTTACTAAATTCTTGGTATCACTGACAGGTTTTACGTCACTTTATCTTATTAAATATAAGTGCTGATTAGCTGTAAAGTGTTTTATTCAAGTCAAAATCTTGCATTTCCTTAAACTGAAATCAGAAATCCTGGAGTTGAAAACAGCAAAAGGTCTTGCTTTGGAAGACATCCTCACTGATGTACATGCTTTAGTGCATAGGAGTAAGTTTGCTCCATCAGATTTTGCTGATATTTGAAATTTTAGTTGAATTGTGCAATTAAACCATGTATTTTCTGTTTTCATCTAGTTGACTATCCCCCTGACATAAGAATACATCTATTGAGCAAAATGGCAGATGTGGAACACAGGCTATCTGTCGGAACCTCTGAAAAAGTTCAGCTTAGCTCCCTCATTGCTGCGTTTCAAGCAGTTGCTGACAAGATGGTTGAATAGCTGAGCAAATTACTAGCCTGTTGATTTTATGTATTGTCCAGAAATATCCTTGAATTGTGCAAAAAATGAGTTGCATTGAAATATGTTACCAAACTTGTACATTAATTTTACATCCAGAGGGCTGTGGTGATCTAACAATGTTACACATTTTTTATNTGAACGCTGCGATACCAAAGATGTTGCTGTTTGTCCAAAAGTCTCAATATTTCTACTGATATTCCAGTTATTAGCCTAACAATAAAATTGATGTACGATTTCCTTTTTCCTTAAGTTATTAGGTATGTACATCGAAATGGATGCTAAAATACACCTGATAAGGCATCTTCTAAAGAAAAGATTTTTATTTAATGCAAGCCTAAGTTAATTCTTTTCTACTAGTCATAATGAACGCATTTTTATTTCTTTGAAAATGGTCATGTGTAACAAAGTTCACTGCTTAGAGAGTTTTTCTGAAGTTTATAAATTACTTCTAAAATTTGTTTTTAGTATTTTTAGAAAGCAACCTTGTGTACTCACATCAACTTTTTACCTCTTCTATGATAGAGCATAAGGCCTTAATCTTTGATTCTACATACAGGTGTATTTCTGATAGTGATTGAAAGTGATAATTGCAGATGGATAAGTCGTCAAAAACTAAATTGTATCTCTAATGCAAGTAAGTTAAACAGGTTTTATTTCTAGATGAAGGAAGTTAAAGAGGTTTTATTTTTTGTTTTGGTTCATTCTAGAATAAGAAAATAACTGCAACAGTGTGTGTTGTCTTTTTAATTGCCCCAGTAATTATTCTATTTATAAATTTATTCCATATAATTTTAAGACTCAAACTTAGGATGAGTATGTGAAGAGAAAATGTATTATGTGCTATTGCTTGTAATTTAAAAGAAAATTATTCATCTCAGTAATCTATGCCAAGAATAAGAGCAATATCTTTTGCATTTTCTTGATCTTCCATTATGTTTTAGAGAGATGAGTCATGATTTTTACAGTAAGTTTAATTTGTGACCCTTGCACAGTTTTTTCAGTTTGGTTTAGTCAACCTCACAAAAATTGCAACCAGCAAGGAGTTAGGGTGATATGCCAATGGCTGAAGCAAACAGGCACTTGCTTGCCATTCCCCCACCAATTGACTCTCCTGCTTTTATTGATGCTCGGGGTAGACAGGAGCCATACACTTTCAACATCATAGCAAATACTCATTACTTTTAACTGTAATTTACCTGATAGCTATTGAGGTACTCATCTATGTCCCTATCCATTCCTTAACTTTCCATTTTGAATGGATGATCATTTACTCCAATTTATTTTTGTCCTGGATTCATCTGAACTATTAAAGAGCTAACCCCTGCCTTTTCCCTCCTATCTTCATCCCAAAATTTTTTGTCAGAAAAACTATTATGAAAAAAAGAATAGACAAGGCCAGCTCTTGGAAAAGAGGAAGTTAGGATTGTTATACCGGAGGGATTACAAGTTGATTTTTAACCTATTTTTGGGAAAAAATGCATCTAATATGAGGGTATTTCATTTTTTATGACAAAAGCCATGTACTCTTGGTTGATAATAAAAGTGATAATGAACCTGTTTGATCGTACACACTATAAATCTGAAATGACAAAAAAAAGTTCTCGAATGTTCTGCCAAGTTTCTCAAAGATTGTGTGATACATAAACAATCAAGTCATCTACACTAACCCATTGCGTAGTCTAGCATGATCCATTTTCTGTATATACATCTTAATTCTACCTCTAATTTTTTGTGAGAATTAACTGACAAACAGATTATCAACTGTAATGGTATTGCAAATCATTGAAATTATTTCTAAGTAACAAAGGAAATAAATATTTCTATTTTATTAACCATTCAGTTTAGACCAGTGGTAGCAACCTATTCATACCAACTCCCCACATCTTATTACCTACCTCCCTCTGTTGAATTCTTATTAACCGTATAATTTCCCTACCATGTCAGATGTATTTATACTGATATATTGATGCAGCTAAACTATGAAATCTCATTTACTAGGAAGCAGTTACATAATGATTTCCAAGTCTCAGAAGAATATGCTGAAGAATTGGATTGCTCTAAATGGGTAACCACTAGCATTATTCCAAGCAACATAGTTCTAAATATTAGATAAGGAGTTGAGCATAATAAAGGAAAATAAGGTAGTTGTGTAGCATCTGGCAGAAAAGAAATGTAAATATAATGATTAAATTCCTCTTCTCTTATTCTTGCCATAATTTTAAGCCCAAAGCACATTCAAAAGACATGTATACAGAGTTTTTTAATGTTGGCGAAAGAGATTCACTGTCAGAATAAGTTTCATTAAATTTTTTGAAGACTTATGCAGTCTTACTAAAATACTATCACACGCAAAATTCCCAAATAAGATAATGCAAATCGTTTAATTCAATATTGTATTTATATACTTAAGATTTGATTATGTTTATGAATTAAGTGAGTAACACAGATAAATGAAGTTATATGTCCTTTGAGCTGGCCATATTGCACCAAGCATACATCAGTGAAGTAGAAAAGGCCACATTGACTGATGAAGTTTTATGGAGTAATTTTAAAAACATGAATTGATTAGGAAATAAAGTAGAATTTTGCAACAGTTAATTCCAGAAATTGTATGACCTTTGGTTACAGTTTCTTAATTGCTTTCTTTTAGTTTGTTTGGGTAAAAAAGAATAAAATACTTGAAAACAGCAAAATGTTTAGTAAATATAAATTTTATTGATTTATATCACTAAACTCTGAGGTGAACTGACTTCCCTCAAATATTGTAAGTCTCTTTCCAGCATAGAATTCAGGCAGTACGCATGTGCTATAAGGTTAGTGAATTTTAGCTCCAACTATCACCTTGTGTTTAATGAAGATGATGATTTCCAGGCGAATATCTACTGCTTCTTCAATTAACCAGATATTTTATTATGAGTGACAGCGATTATTTTGTTGGCTTTAATCTCGGATACGTGAACGCTGCGATACCAAAGATGTTGCTGTTTGTCCAAAAGTCTCAATATTTCTACTGATATTCCAGTTATTAGCCTAACAATAAAATTGATGTACGATTTCCTTTTTCCTTAAGTTATTAGGTATGTACATCGAAATGGATGCTAAAATACACCTAATAAGGCATCTTCTAAGATTTATAGCGTAAACACGTCTTTCGCGTAAGGTTTTTCTTTCATGTCTCCCTCCTTCCTAACTAACCATGTCGCGAATATCGCTGCTGCGCTGAATAACCGCCAGTTGCGCTTTGCCAGCCCTAATGAAATGTTTGAAAAATTTGTGGTTTGACCATCTTCTCATGGAAATTTATGGTAAGTTATTTAACTGTAGTTCATAAAAATATTCAATACAGAATATTGGGTAGTCCAAATGTCTTAAATGATTGCTATTTTAGTAGTCATTGTGAAATTAAGGAGTTTGGTGTTTAAGTCATTTATCATTTGGTCCATGGATAAGTGATAAGTCAAACAGGCTAATATTCACGATTAAATGATGAAGTAGAATCAGTAGATACTTCTTGGCGTTGTGTCAGTCTGCCGTTTTTATAAAATTGTTTCGCCCAAGCGAGGGTCGTAAAATTTCTTTTCCCTTTCTGTGATAAATTAATACATACCGTGAGTGTTAGTACTATTAATTTTCTTAATGACAACAGTTTCCAAAACCTTGATACAGTAATTTTTAACTAAGACATATCTGTGGAATGGATTTCTAAAGAGTTAGATAAGTACATCTACGGGATATTACTGTTGTTTCATAAGAAGCCCATAAGTGAACGTCTTCAATAACATTGCTAACCGATAACTGGTTCATAACAACCTCATCATACGTAAGTGACTTTGCTCTATTCCCTATTGCGTCGTATCTTTTATTATTTCATTAGAAACACCAGTATAAGAAATTAAAATTCTTTTCGTGATTGTTTAAGAATTATAGGCGACATTTGGCTTCATTTATTGTTAAACAAAGTTCTTGGAGTATTGGTTTACCTAAATTATTATGAGTGACTGCGATTATGAGTCCTATAGCATTGGTTTACCGTAATTATTAAACACTCAGCGTATCAGGTTTTAGAATTTGCATAAAAAATAGCGTTCGTATGCCAAAGACCTTACGCTCTGTTCCTTAGTCATTTCAAAGAAGTACATTTTACTTTTCAGCATAACAAATGTCAGTAAGCAGCTCCTGGTGCATTCATGTGGTGGCAGCTTTATTGATACCCTCCAGGTTTGCGAAGAGGACTGTTGAACCTGGGATTTGTGGTCTTGGTGCAAAGTGAACATAATAGTAAGTGATGTTTTTCTTGAGCCATTATTTTGAGAAAATGTGGCTAACGTAGAGAGTTTCTTAGCCATAAAACAATTAATGTTCTCTTGAGAAAAATTTGAAGGAAGGTTTTAATGCAATGAAGAGTAAGTAGGTCTTGAACATTTTAATCATTGAAATCATCGATCGATGAAGCAAATTGTAGTTCGATATTTTACCTAAATTTGAATTGAAGCAGTCTTATTTGTAATCAGAATTCCCTAATAACTAAATGGCACATATGCAGGTAGTGATAGTACTCCGTCACATTATTTGCCTTTGTCATGATGGGATTCTCATTGTTATGTCTCGTTATGATCGAAATCAAGCCATCTAATGTTCATTCCTTGTAACATCATTAAAATTTGTAGCTGTTGTATGTTCGCCAAACACAAGCAGAAATAAGCCTAGAAAATTTGAATGTTTATCTCTAATGGGGAATACTTTTGAAGTTTAATCTAAAGCTTTATTGACCTTAGGGAATTTCAATAAATTTTCAGTGAAATCAGTCGCAGGAAAGGGAACAAATGACTAATTAAAGTGGAAATAATTAGTGATGATGTAAAATTTGGATTTTCATAGAACTTATGTATTCCTAGAGAGATTTTAAATTCAAAAGAAAATTTTAGTTGACTTAATATGGACACCAGTGATTCAATGAATGGATTTTGAGGACATTTTCACATATCTATTATTTTATTCAACTGTTAAGGTCTTGGATTTGAAAATCATAAGGTTCTTGGTCTCTATTTTTAGAATATTTGGCTCCAGAATTAGTGTTTTTTATGATGAAATAGGACTCACCTAAAGTGGACTTAGGTGGGGTTTCATTGACTTTAATGGTGATTTAGAAACAATTATGAAGCTTAAACTGTTCTGGCTTACTGGTTCTACCATTTCAATGACTATAGAGACTTAGTGTAATGGCTGTAGAAACCTTTGTATTTGCCTTGAGAACTGTTTTGGAAACTTGCAGTGATACCATTGCTTGCCAAATTTATTTTATCCTCATTGGTACTATTGATTATAAAACAATGATGTCTTTCTTTTTGCACCTTTTCATTAAGCAAAAGACTAATGGTTTAGATAAAGATCAAACTAAAAATCCTACTCCAATAGTTATTTAAACTGGGAATCGAATTTAAAATACCAATGGTTATGTTAGTTGTTATTCAAGTAATGAAAATGGACAATTTTATTATCCTCCCTTTACTTCTCTACAAAGTGTAATATCTGATTAATTTTTTTCAATGAACTATTGAAGATTAATTTCAAACACTACCACTTCTTACCCAATTGTGAGATTGTGAATTTTTTATTGAAATTGGTCCCTTAAAGTAGCATGCCATATATTTGGGTTAGAATTCAGCATAAATTAACAATTTTTGATTAAATTTACCAGTTTCTCTCTGAAAAGTGGTTATTTTTTCAACACCTGTCATGGAATACTACAAAGTAAATCGCCGCTCCGTCGAATTTATAAATTAATTTTACTAAGTATGTTGCTAGTCTAGTCAAAATTTAAGGTTTGTTTGTATTTTTAATCATTTCATGCTATTCTTGAACTGAAAAATCCTGCGGTATTTGCTCAAATGAAGTAGTCTGTCCATCTTCTTCCAAATATTTTATTCCAGATCCCATTTTTTAGAAAGACAATACTGCAACTCCAAAACATTTCTATAATGTAGGCATTTTATTTTGTGGTTAAATGTAGCAGGAGCATCTTCATTACAAAACTGTCCTCAGAATAATTGCTTGATTTGGGTTTTATCAGAAATGGTGACTTGGGAGGATTCAGGACAAAATTTTGTTGATTTTCTAATTTTATCAGAAAAAAATCGACAGGAAACAACCGTTTCTCATCAGTGACTCAGTTTTTTTATCAAGAGGCTCCATTGTCATTCCCACTAGCAGGTCTTAAGAAAACTTCTGATCATAAACAATTTACATAAAAATCTCTTTTCTTCTTTTGCTGTCCTTAATTCATTTACTTTCATTGAGTAAATAAGCATCTCATTTTGCTCTTACAGGTTCTTCTTCATTTTTAGTCCCCAAGATCAAATTCTGCTTTAAAGTCTTGCTATTAATTCCTATTCAGCTTATTTTCTCATCTCTTGCTGTTACAATGGGTTTTTTGTCAAGTTCTCCACAATTTCTTCATTTCAATTGTAATATTTCATTGCTTTTACTGCATAAGTTTTGTTCATTCAGAAGTAAATCATTTTATTCGTGTTTGCTTACATCATTATGTTCATTTGTATCATGAATTTCTTTTTACACATTGAAAGTTAACTGATAGTCCTCTTCTAGTTTTCTACCCTTTCAAAGGCTTTTGTTTTTTCTTTTAGTCTTGCAGATAAATTTAAAGATCCTTGGTTTTCCAGTTTTCTATATAAATAATTCTAGTTTTCCTGCTCTTAAATATCTCCAATTACTCTAGTTTCTCTTGCTGAAGTTCTGTTTCTAATATATTTTTTTTATATTCTTGTACTCTTATGTGGTCATTGTGAATGAAAATTACTGTAGCTATCTTTCTTGATTTTTTTTAAGTCCCAACAGGAATATCAGAAAAAAGTATTCAAAGATTCTGGAATATTCCTGAACTCCTATACTTTTAGAACTCTAACCCTTTATGCTCTTCTAATCCTTTGAGTCCTAAGATCCTTGAAAAATTATACCAAAGGAGTCATTTAGTTGGGAGTCATTGTTGGGAAGGGTCATTTTGTTGGATAAAAAATTAGATGTTAATTTTGCAAAATATTTATTACATTTTAATCTCACATTTACTTCTCAGATCAATTTCTGCCTTCTCTATTCATACTATCAGTGTGCTGCTCTACTTTAATGGCTGTGTTCAGAATTATTCTTAGTCCAAATTATTCTGAATGCGGCCATCTTTGTAGCACTGCCTACTGAGAGTGCAAGTACAGAAGGCAGAAATGGTCCAGATGAATGCTGCAGCAGGAAACTTGTGAACCTCAAAATCTTTTAAGATAGGCCTGGCTTTCGTGTCCCCCACAATACAGAGACATTTGAAGGGTGAGAGGCTGGGCATGTTTGCCCAATTGCTTACAAACTTTTATTATGATAGCAATTTTTTCATGTTCACATTATACATTACTTGCGACATTCTTTGAATTTATTCTAATTCTTCACTTTTGTAAGATAGTTCAATCTAGTTCAATTCATATAATATTTCCATTGTTTCATGTTATTATTCATGAGTTCTAATTATCGAATCATAAGTGATTTTTTGTTATTTCTTATAATTGTCAGTAAAATTTGGATTTAGTTTGAATTATGAATTAACTGAAATTGTGTCATTTCCAGAAAATTTTCTGTAAAGCTCTAATGCCACTTTAACTCCTTAGTGTTATTTTTAACCATTTCATGTAATTTCAACCCTTTGAAGCCTAAACTGCTTGAAAAATTCACTTTTGATTTTAGAAGATTAATTCTGGTTCTCATCTTTTCCCAAGTTTTCATGTTACTAGTCTTCATTCTTGTTTTCAAATCATATTACATGATTTTTCATTCTCTTGTAATTGCCAGGTTACTTTTGATTTTTAAGACCCTTTTTATTTCATACTTTAGTTTACGTTCTACATTTTAATTGAGTCAAGTGCTCTTTGGGATAATAATGCTGCAGTTTCAAAAAAATCCTTTATCATCATTTGAAAAAACTTTTTCTAGATATCTGTTTAAAATTTGAGTGATAAATTATTCATGAAATGGTTGTCTTGTGAGTAGAGAGACATTTATTTTAAATATGGTTTGATTTACCTTATGCATTACCTTATGTTGAAGAAAGACAAGGGCCATATCATTTTCATGCTTTGTCCAATGGCAAACTAAGTATAGTTTTGATAGTAATTTTCATATGTTCACATTGTGCATTTGTGCATTGCTCATGTTTGCAATGCAAAAATTATATTTTTGAAATTTATTGCAATTCTTCGCAGTTAATTGGTTGTTTAATTCTTATTCTTGGCATTTTTCAATTGTTCCTTGCAATTACTCTTGAATTGCAATTTGTCTATTATTTGATATTTTTCATGTCTCATGATTTTCTGTTCAATTTTGATCAAGTTTGGATTCTGAATATAATGGAAGAAATATCGATGTTTCCAGAACATTCTAGAATTTCCAGAAGTTTTGCTTTAACCCTTTGAAGCCGGAACAGCTTGAAAAATTATACTAAGTCCACAAGGTAGAAATTTTGCTGTTTCCAGAACATTCTAGAATTTCCAGAATTTTGCTGTTTCTAGAATTTCTAGAAATTTTGCTTTAACCCTTTGAAGCCAGGACAGCTTGAAAAATTATACTAAGTCCCCAAGGTCATTCAATTGGTTAAAAAAATGCCATTTTCTCATGTTTCATAATTTTTATTTTTTCAGATCAATTTTTGCCTTCTGTACTTGTATTCCCAGTGATCTGTCTTTTCAATGGCTATGTTCAGAATAATTTCAAAGTAAAATTATTCTGAACATAGCCATTGAAAAGACACATACCACTGGGAATAAAAGTGCAGAAGACAAAATGGCTGCTACAGCTGCAGGAAAAACAATTGAATTTTTGAGCTCCGAGATAGGCCCAGGTTTGACGTCCCCTACTGTACCAAAAATTTTGGTGGGTGAGGAGTTGGACATGTTCAAAAATGAAACTTGAAAAGGTCATTTCTGACATTTCTTTATTGATCTCTGTAATAAAATGTACACTTCAAAATATTTTCAATAAAGCACAAAAAATCAGCTCCTTGTTTCTTCTTTGCTGCTATTCCTCCTTACAATATCCAGCTGTGAACATTTCATATAAAATAAACCTCAAGTAGAAGTTTAGTCATTAAAATTAGACAGAAAATAATATTTGGTAAATTAACCTAATTTGAAAAATCACATTTTTGAATTGGAAATTTTTTTATCTGACATTGGAGATACTACAGGTAATAAAATTTCATAAAAAACCAGATTTTCAATTAACTTTTTTCATATTTTTAATTGGAAAAAAATTCCTGACCACATATTAACAAAAGAAAAAATTGCTTTTTAAGAGGCATTACGTAGAATTACTATTAAAAATTCTGAATTTACTTAGAGATTAACTTTGGAAATGTCCTATGAATTTGACCAAAAACGTAACTCAAATTAACCCACATTTATAGATTCTTCACAAACTCATTATTTAGTAATAAATTTGAATCAGACAGCTAAAATTTTGATGCGTTAATGAAACAATTAGTACTAAATTTTTTCCAACTTAAAGCAATAACATTGTAATCTGGCAAAATTTTAAGCTTTATAAAAGATTTCTCCTGACTACAATAAAATTTTGGCATTCATAACAATAGTTACCTACAAAAATCATTTCTAATTTTCCTTGACAATAATTAATTTGAATCTAATTATGTAATTAATGCTACTATTTGCCAAATCGCAAGAGGAACCACACAGCAAACTTTTTACATTCTACCACCCCAGTCAAAGTTAACGCCTAAGAAAATATTAACACTAGTATTTAAACAGGTTTGTGAATTCTTATCACTAATTTACATAAAGACTTCCTAGGTTTGAGAAACTTCCTGATCTGAAAATTTTGCTACACATTGAAATCTGCTTAAGAAAAGCCTCACAAAATTATTTATCAAACACTTTAGGATATTGGAATCACCAACTCTTGCTGTAACATCATTTGGTGTTTAAATACGCGGAGGGAATGAGATATCTAGTCCGTTAACTACGCAAGGTTGACTTATTCCCCAGGAACCCAACTCGTTCACGAAATTCACTACTATGAAGAATGCCCGGTAGACGCTAGCGAGTGAAATACAAATTTCAACATTTTCCATCTTTCAGACTTACGTAAAGGATTTTATGACTCGATCCCATATTAAATAGCCTAGATGCTTGATTTGGCTGAAAAATTAGCTGGATTATTATCCCGACAATTATATTATACCTACGCGACATTTGAAATTAAAAGAGCTGAACCAGCGTACCACGAGATATACCGGCGAATTAAAAGAGCAGTGAATTTTAACACATGTCCAAAATTTAACGGAAAAAGCCTTCAATGAGTATGCTTAAATTTCACTTTCTAGAAACAAACTACAGAAAACGAAGGACAAGATTGTCAGTAAATATTTCAAATAAAGTATCACTCAAAGCATAGTTTCGAAGAAAGCCGACAATTGACCACGTTGGAATCGATCCTCTCAGTAAGTCACCTCCAATGACAAATATTGCTCATTGCGAATCTTTAGCGATCTGTTTTATCGTGCCCCCAACCCTGAAAATTCAATTAAGCTTTGCGTGAACGTTAATTAAAATGTTATTAAAATATATTCTCGTGTTTTTCCAATTGCCGAGCAAATTTTACTTATTATCGATCTTACGGGCTATCCATACTGGTCGATTATCTTTACAACGAAATGTAATTATTCTCTTGCTAACGAAGGAAGCCTATGCAGTCTATTTTAATATTAGATCTCTAAAATTCTCCGTGATACTTTCACATAAATACCCCGCGAACTACCGTAAGGCGTATGGCAGGGGGTGTTAATGCATCAAGATCCCTAAATAGCTACCCTATTTAAATGTCTAATACTATCTGGAAAAGACCAGTAATAACTATCCATTCTCTCTATAATCTAATCTCTCGAAATTTTTTAGACGTCTAGTCTCGGAAATTGCAGGAATAACTGTCTCGTATTTCGTCATGTAAATCACTACTCAAAAATGTCCCGAACAAATATGTGCCTGTACTCGAGTCTCCTATCCTTTAGAGAATTCCAACCTAAGGTTTTGATCATCTCTGATACACTGCTATCGAATCTATAATCTCCTTTTACGAAGCGAGCTGCTCTACGCTGTACGCGCTCTAACTCTAAGATCAGACCCTTTTCGTGTGGGCTCCATACTGCGCAGCAGAACTCAAGTACTGGACGAACTAGTGAAAAGTAAGCTACCTCTTTGACACTCGTTTGACTGCCTCTGAGAACGCGGTTACATAGCCTAAGAGTCCTATCGGCTGACCTCACTATATCTATGTGCGTTTTAAACGACAAATTACTGCAGAATACGACACCTAAATATTTATATTGGCTTACAAATTCTAACGTAGCGCCACTACTAAACTACTATCCTACTACTCCCTATCATACTAGTAGTATGATAGGGAGTTTGGCTCGAGCTTCTGATCGGGGAGCGGGTCATTCTCATTGCTACACATTTCTCTACGTTTAAACCAAGCTGCCAATCTTTACACCATTTAGAAATAACGTCTAGGCCACGCTGTAATGATGAATCCTCCGTGGTTAGGATTTTTCTGTATATAATTGTGTCGTCCGCAAAAAGCCTTACGTTACTCTTTAAATTGTCTTCGATATCGTTAATATAAATTAGGAATAGTATTGGCCCAATGACTGCGCTGAGGAATGCCAGATGTGACATCAACTTCGTCGGAATAAACGCCATCTAAAACTACGCGTTGGCTTCTGCATGTCAGGAATGTGAAAGGAAACGTTTAGGGCACTCAATTGGTTAACAAAGTCTCAGCCATTTTTCCTTCTCTGCAGATTTTCATATCCATTACTTCGCGTATTACTATAATATTTCTGTTAAATTCCGATTTCGAATTAATCTAGAATTTTTAATTCTGTTAATGAAAGTCCCATTGAATTTTCTTGCGAACGTACAACTAAAAGCATTTGAATGTTAACCACGATATATGCCACTTATTACTTGTTTTAAATCTGCTCAATAGGTCACATGTTGAAAAATTACCAATTACAAATACATTTTCACTTCATAAATATATAAAACTTATTTCCTTCGTATTTGAATGTTTAAGCACGTAATTTTTAACCAGCTGCCACGTATTAAATCAAATCAGTATATTAAGTCCGAGTTAACAAGTTAACTAAGTCCCCTAGGCTAGGGTCCCTCACCAGCTTTTAACTACCTACCTAATTTTGATAGAAGAGCATAATAGCAATATCTATAATCTGGAACGTCCTAATCAAATTTGCTAACGTTACTGTTAACCTGTCACAAATCCACAATCTCGCTAACTTGCGTTGCAAAAAGACCTTCACTTGCTAATAATAATTATATCGTACTAATATTGAGACTCAAAATTATGAAACTCAAACATTAAAAGTAATTTCAGTGCACATCCCTACCACGTTTTTGCTCACGAGGCTTCCGTACGATGCCACGAGCTGCAATCTCAGATCCTTGCCGCTGTAGAGGCGATGAGAAGACCACGTCCACTCCTTTCGAGAACTCCGAAGAAGTCAAATGGTCCTAGAATGTAGCCCATGAATCTCTAAGAGGTTGACGTGCCTGCAAGAAGCATGAGAATATTGGTAACATTTTCGATAGAAAAGAAATTCGAAACTACTGTACTAATTATGAAATTGAATTATCTTGGGAAAGCTTTTGATGAAACGTTTCATAAAGTAATAGCCGCATTAAACAACTCCCACTAGTTTTTAATTTAATTATTACTATTAATGTCAAAGACTCAACAGCGACTTACCTAAATTTCTCGTGCTAATCTCAGAAGTTGAGGTTATTCCAGAATCTTCCAGACTTCGTTCTAATTTGATCCAATGCACGTGTATAAGATGACTGCAGTCCGTTGACTTTCTTCTGTTGCGAAATCGGCTGACGTTCCGATCTTCCTTCCACTGGGCAGCAGTCGCGTTCGAAAGAGAACGAGTGAACTTATTCCTTGCCTTATATAGCTTTACGAAGAGGGGGGGCGGCGGATAATGGTGAAAATTGACAGTCGAAATATTGTAGTACTATACTTAGAATATTTTTTAAATATTGATGGTGACTAAAATAGTATAAATGTATGTGAATTTGAGGCAGCCCAGACTACCTGGCTTAAAAAATCAAATCAAGTTATAATAAATAAAGTGTTTTCGTAGTTTCGTTGTCCCACGGCCTACGGTTTCAACCGTTTCAACGATCTCAAGGAAATCTCTCGTTGAAATATAATTACAGAAAAATATAATGAAGGATAATTTGAATACTAGTTATATTATTTTTAAACTTCGTAGCTTGTGTGATTGAGAAAATAGTTTCGGAAATAAAGATACTTAAAAGCAAAAAATTACAAGGATTTCCAACAGGTGTCATCATAGTCCTCATTATCAGCAAAAAGGAGCCAAAATATGAATCTAATAATCTATATAACAAAAAGTCAGTGTTCTGCTTTTCGGACCTCACAGTCATTTAAATTCTTTCTTTAGAATCCTTCGGACCACTTATATGAAGTATATTTTTACATCACAAAGATTTGTAAAATAATTATCATAAAAATTGCATTTTATTAATTTGATATTTATCAATTTTCTTCAGTGAAATGTGGTGAAACTTCATATTTACAACAAAAAATTAATATAAATATTTGTACTTTTACAGAATGAAATTTGTTGACACTTGTCTACCTTCTGTTGGTGTCATGAAGAGGATTCAGGGAGTAATGAAAAGTATAATAATTGCAAACTATGCCCATATTTTCTCATGTACAAGGTGTGATAAAAAAATACATAGAATTTTTAAATTTCTTGGGTTGCATAATTCCAGTTATTAAAATTAGGAGACTTTCTGCATTGGTTTTTGCATATTTATCAGTTACAGGGAGGACCTGCTATTAGAAAGGATCTATGGATGCCTTTGCCCCATATTTGGTGTCACATTTTTGAAATGCATGTTATCTATGCATTATCACAGTGAAGAGATTTTTAAAATGATGTTACCTAGTAGGTGCGTGTTATTTACCAGAAAATACAGTAATAACTGCCACACATAATACTTAGGATATAATGTGGTTCAATATATTTTTTAAAACTGCTCAAAGCATATAAAAAGAAATCTAACATGGGATACTGATTGCCAATAGTAATTAGTGTATTAAACATAGAAAATGTCCACAAATAGATTAATGGAATTAATTTTTAATTTATTATTATAGAATAAAAAAAAAGTGAGTTGGGTTAATAGAAAAAAAATCACAAGGCATGTACTAGAGATGGTCGGGGAGGAGAGGGTTTTAATTGAAGTCATTAAACATCGACAGAGGAAATGGTTGGCAGAATATTTAGAGGAGAGGGATTGCTAAAGAAT
>KZ308758.1:207046-272952 GCA_000376725.2 Ladona fulva | reverse complement strand
ATATTACTATTTCTAATAGTTGTTAATAAATAGTTCAAGAGGCACAGTTTAGAATTTTGTCTAGAATTTAATATACTTCAACATCATGTTAAAGATGAACAATTAAATTTCAATGTTATTTATACAATTCTATCATGCAGCTAAGGTAAAAGATACAAAGTGTGGTGTCACCTTCACCATCATGCAACAATCTTTGGTCCCCAAGACAAGAGACAAAATACTATGTAAAAAGATTTTCAGAAAATACAGACTAGAGTATTGAAAATTTTCTAAAATATGTGCTTCAAATAGCATAAGGTATGATTATTTTCTTTATCCATGAGGACTCTTTCCTATCATCACCTTTTGATACAACTACATTGGCTAAACTAGCCTACTTCTGAATTTATAGCATTCAGGAAAATTCAGATTAAATGGAAATCTTGCTGAATATTATTTTAATTGTCTTCTCTGAAACAATGGCAACATTTTTCTTTTTGGGTACATATTTATACAGAAGTGATCATTACTTGAATTGAGTCAATTAACCTCATTTATGCAATTATTGCATTTATAAGGCATATTTAGATTCTTATTTTAGAATACATATTTATTCTAAGAAATTACAACAAATTATTTACATCCACAGTCTTTAAAACCCTTTGCATTACAAATTCCTTTCAGAATGTATTTATAAATAACCAGAAAAATTAAAGTGGATTCCCCAAAACACTAGCACCAAGGATGCTGCATCCTATCATATGATTCAGGTTGTACTGAATTTTAGCAGCTTCTCATTTCTAGTCTAATTGTGGCATCTAAAGTTTTTGTTGATTTACAAAGTATTAAATCTGCCATTTGGTCTTGAATTACTGTCACTGATTTAATCAAAAGTCACAAGAATCATTTATGAGAAGCAGCTGAACATATCACTTATGGGTTTGGGTAAATAGATATCCTGGAAGTCACTAATGAAGAGTCTAAGTATCTCATCTCCCATCACTTATATCTCATCTGATACTGAAAACAAGTGCTGTAGATAAAAGTTTTAAATCATGATCTATCGAATAAAAAAAATTATATCTGTATTTTGGCTGAGTTTCTCTACTTACACTAACTTACTGAAATTTCAGAGAAATTAAAAGTGAAAGAATATGCACCAAGGATGAGTTGAGATTACTTTTACTGAAGATTTGAAATCAAAGACCCATCAATGTGAGAACTGTTCTACAAGGAAATTATTAAATTATTTTCATGAAAAATTAATATTCCTGATCATTAAAAGTCAGCAGACACTTAAAAGCATTATGATTTTCCTCCCTGGCAGTCACTGCTATCCTGATTCCATAAGTAGAGATTTATTTTCATAATTTTCCCAGCCAATTAGCAGCAGGTGATTTTTCATGAAGCTTAGCATATCTTAAAATTTTATGAGGATCTTATTATTTTTTACTGAGAAGCTTCTCAAACATTTTTATATATTTAGAGGTTAGCATGAGGTCATTATTGATGAAATTTATATCTCCTATCAACATGAATGCAATTCAAATGAATATAGTTTTTTCATACTAATAGGTATAGAAAGTCACATTTTCATACACCTGGAAATGAGAATGTATTGATGAAATTTATATCTATTTGGCATTATGTAAAATTTTAACATTTTTAATGGTTTTCAATAAATCAAACAACATTTAATCTTCAAATTTTTATAGGAAAATTATTATCTACATTTACCATGTATCACAATGTTGAAGTTGATCACATTTCCTAATCAACATATTCCCACCCTATTACAGTAAGTTATTCTCAATCTTTGGCACTCTCTGAAATTTTATAGTTATACACACAGAATTCATGCAAACTCTTTTCAATCCATTTCAGAAGATAAGCCTCAAGGAAATTAAAGTTTTGTTATTTTAAATTGCCGTTTACATGAAAAGTTTTAGAAAATTATTGTTTTGGTGAGTTAAATGAATATTTTCATAAATGCATTAAAAGTATGTCATTATCTCAGTCCAGTAAATTAGAATAAGATACAACAATGATTGCATCAACATGATTACCTCAACATGAAAGATCATCGCATCATGTAATTAAATTAACATCTAATCACTGCTTGATCATTTTAGAATTACCCATGCTCATACACATAACCAGAAAAGAGTGATATGGCAACCTTAAATAACACAGGATTATATTACACTGGTGTTCAATCATTCCCTCACTTAACATATGAAATATCAAGAGAGCATACTTTTGTTAAACAGTCATTTAAAATGACAAAATTTTCTTAATATACCTGATATGGAACTCCTTATGTAAGAAATAAGAAAAACCACACAGGAGTACATCATTCATATGCAATTCAAAATACCTGGGCATTTACATAATCACATACTTTATCTTAAGGAATATACACATTTTTATTGCTCAGGATTCTTTTGGAAATGATTCCACTCATCCCCCCTTTAGGTACTACTTGGTGTTTTCTGGCTAATTTTTAATTAGCTCTAGCATTTGGCACTTATGTTTATCATGTAGATATAAATGATAAGCTTTTAACGACATTGAATTGCTTGGACCTTTATATTACTGACAAAGCTTTACCATAACACCAGAAAAGTAAATATTCTAATAGCATCCTTGAGAGGCAATTTACCATATGTATTTAATTGTATGCCAACCATTTTTTAGTCTATGCTTAATTGAGCATTGAGATATGCTGTTGTATATGCAGAGAAACTGTAAGATGGTGAAGTAGATATAGTAGTATGGATTAATGATAATTATGGGAATGTAAGTATTACATTTAGCTTACATTGTAAATTATAAATGCTGAAAACGGATGTAATGCAAACACCAGTACTGTTGAGGCAGCAGTTGCAATACATGGCTTGGGCATCAGATTAAATTTCATTACAAAATATTTTGGAAAGAATAACATTTACAAAAGACGAGAATTGGGATATGATTATAGTAATAATATATGTAAAATCAAGGACTTAAACAAAGCAGATTCACATATTTTCATCAACACACAGGTTATTATCAATTAATCGCTGTAATTCAAATGCAACTTTCAATAATTCAAGAAATGATTAAATGATCCTTAGCTATTGTTATATTGAATAGTATAACTTTCTAATTTGTCAGTCATATTTATATCAAGTAAGCAGTTGAACCCAATTAAAGTGATACAGGAAAATTTTTATATTAGTTTTGGCAGAAAAACGTTGTTAGTAGAGAGATTTTTCTTTGTTTGCTCTTATATTATAAGGTCCATAATTTGCGGAATTTAATCTTACAACATTTCACTTGGATTTCCTCTGAAATTATGCAAGAATTGAGTAGGATATGATTTAAGTACTTTAAAATCATATAAATAATACTTTAAATAATCAATTTCCTGATTTTACTTACATTATTGAAATAACTGAATGGCAGGCTATGTTTGTATCTTAATACTAATCATGTTACTTCCTTTTAGAATGCAATCATTAGGAATTTTAAGATTTCTCCAGTCATACTGGTTTAGCTACTGAGACAGATAATACCAGATAGGGTGTACTCCAGTTAAGTAATTTTAAATGTAATTTTTACTACTTTTGTGTTGGTGGACCGTAAAATACTGATTGATAGAAAAAATAGCTTTTTGGTATGTGGAAAATTTTCACTTCTGGAGAGGCGTGAGGTAAGGTCAGTTTACAAATAAATACATATGATATTCTATAAGTTTTAAAATAGAAACCCTATTCCACTGAGCCCCATTATATTTCTCCTTCTCTGAAATCCCTACTAAAGAATTACCTTCCCTAAAACTGTATGCTATCTCAACAAGTAATGGAAGAACTATTTTAATGGATTTCCTTCCAAAAGTGAAATGAAAATGCATTCTATTCAACCCAAACTATAATTCAAGGCACAATGAGATTATTTAGAACTGAGTGTATTTTTTGTGCTAATTGAGAAACATCCAAAAAATATTTCAAGTTTTTCATAGTTTCAACCCTAAATGCTGAAAATTTACCATTCCTATACCTATGAGATGATTATGCTTCAAAATTTGAAAATGATGCAAAGATAGATAAAAACTTTAATGTTAGAGCAGGTGCAAAGAGCTAACAGGTACAGTGTAGAATCAAAATCTTTGAGAGGTTTTGTGTTATCTTTAAATACAAAGGTCCCTAAGAATGTTAAGCCTATATTTTCACGACTCAAGAGAAAGCCCCTCTTATGCTTAGGGATTAGAAAATTATTTGGTCAGCAATACTGGTCAATACATACATTTCAATCAATGGAAGGCTTCCATTTTAGAATTTTTGTACTCAAATATCCACTCATTGCTCATCTATGATGCACTAATGCATATGTGGCCTCAGACAAACATGAACCAATCATTGCAATTTCAGATTTGGTCCCTCATATGTTCTGTCATTTTCAACCATGCTCTCTTTGTAAGCATAAAATGATGGGTTATTAGCACACCATGTATTGTTTTTCTCAACCTAGAGCAGAGGCTATCAACACTGACTATGCTGTCAGAGTTAAAGGTGTTGAATGAATTACCAAAAAGCTCATAAAATTTCAAACATAAGGTAACATCCACTTCAATTGTCTACATGAGAATTTTGGTACATTTTCCTTTCATTACTTTTCTTATAATATTTCCTTAGATTATTGAGAATCTATAATAACTGGTGTATGCCTATAATCAGAGTCATCATTGTAAATGGTAAGCATAATATATTATGTTATTTCAAGAATACCATTCCCTCCTAAATCAGCAGATTCAGAATTCTTAAGTTACTGCGAGAATAAATTTTAGTTTACAGGGGAACTTCTCTGCAAAGAAATGTTAGAATTAAAAATTGCTATTAGGGTTATAATTTTGATTCTGGAATGGTTAAACAAGCGAAAAGTATAAACCTGTCCAATGATAACTTTATTTTCATTATGTTAGTTGGTATTTTATGAAATTTTACCTGATAGAAATAAGAGCCATTAAAATTGGAGGTATTAATTTTGATAGATAAAAATACTGACAAAGATTTGTGAGCAATTATAAATACTTCCATAAACGGGAGAATAAATACTTTCATAAACTTCATACTTTGTCAAGAAACTAATGCCTAATGAAGAATTAGTGCTCACACAAAATGGCAAGTTCATCTTCATATAGTCATAATTATTGTTTTCACTTTTGTATTTCTTGATAAATTCTTGAACTCATTGCAGATATTGTTTTATGACAACTATCAGAATCATTCACAATCTGAAGGCATTTATAAAACAAACGTTTTGTTAATTGGTTCTTGGAGGTTCAAACATATTCCCAAAAAAATTCATCCAAAAATTTCAATGCATACATTTGGAGGATGCTACAATTTATCCACGCTTTGAAAATCGTAATAGGCCTCTGGTCTAGATTGAGAGGAGTTTGTTAGTTGCATTGTTAGCTACTTTGTCCATTACGCATTATAAACCAAAATCATTTAAAAAGCACTGCAGGCTGTTATCACATAAAAGATTATCGCTGATTGTTAATAAACTGCCATTAAAAATGTTTAACAAGTCTCCAACACCACCAACAATGAGATGCACACAAAAAATGCACGTCTTCGATAAAAGCTTTGTAAACGTGTAAACAAAACAAACAGAACTCCTTCACGGGCTTCCCACGAGATTCACGAGAGGAAACAGGAGGAAGGATGCCGGCAGGAGAGGCAGGGCAACATGGCGATGCTCCGCACATCCCATTCCGCTGCCTCTTCTGTTACCTCTGTTACCGGGAGTGAATGACGCCACCCTCATTCGAAATTCTTCTTCTTCCCTCCTTATACCCCAGACCCCGACTTCGAATGTTGGGACGAAGGTCGAGTCATCGGGCCCCGGACTGTAGAATGCATACGGTTCCATTCCGGCACCCCCCCTCTCCCCCCCACCGTCCCTCTCTGCATAACCGTCCCCCTTTGCGTCGCCCTCGCCACTGTCTTCCCTCCCATCGGAAATACCATGGTCGTTCTCCTCGTCAACCTCACCCGATTCGACTTTGCCATCCCCACCACCAGATACCAAGTCACCACCACCATCCGAGTCCGTTTCGACACCAACACCACTTCCGTTCGCGGCATGCTTCCTAGATTCTTTGGGCTTTTCGGTCTTGCGCAAGGGAGGGTACCAACGTACCTTTGACGGGTGCAACGTGATGTTGAGTAACGTGGGGTGGTCCGCCACGACGCCGAAGTCCATCTCGCGAGGAATGTAGCCTTCGGCATACACCTAGAAGAGGAATTTTGCAGATGAATGAAGTTCGAGTGCTAAAGCTTGTTGTTGGGGTTTGAGGAATTCAGTATTCAGGAGTACAGTTTCTAACATACCGGGCGGCTGGATCGGTATGCTATCGATATAGCGATTCCCGCATGTATGAGAGAACGATATTGCGAGAAAAATGTATTCAATTCAATAAAACTCACAGATTTAAGGAGAACAGAAAGCGAGAAATATAACGATACTGCTACTGTCATCACTCTATCGTAGTTTTTTAATACTGGCATTAAGTTTATCCTAAAACTCTCCTTGAAGATGGCAGAACTGAAGTTACTATTATAGCCGAACGTTACAGAAAATCTTAAGTTTAAAGAGCGGTCAAAAATATTATGCTTGGCAACACGAAGATGAGTTATAAGTTATGACCATCTTGAGGATTAATTATAAAGTACATACTTACCGAATGCCCCTATATTTTAAGGATTTTCTTTTGATTACCGGCACTCATGGAACTGACAAATTTTAAAACTTGGTATTTTTCTACGTCCGTTTTTTTACAAAAAGAAACCAAGTGAAGAAGGGTCTATAAAAGCAATATGAGGAATATTACACCGGACATTCAATGTAAAGGATAAAGATCACTTGGACATAGATTAATTATGACGGAATCTACTTAATATCTACAGTTCAGAGAGAGAAAACTAGTGCTCCCGAAGATACAAAGGTATTTTTTCACGGCTTAAGCTAAAACTGAAAGAATATAAAATCCTCTAAGCGTGATTTGAAAGTTTCTCCTTGATTTGCTTTGAAGAAAATATGTATGACGGAGATGCGCGCCGAAAAGTAGAAACGAAAATGACATCTCACCTCTAACTTGTACATTCCTGGCAAAAGAATCCTCCAGAATTCTCCGTATTTGGTAGTCTGGAAACCAACATCTCTACTCTTGATCTTGAGTGAAGCCTTCTCAACTGGGTTGCCATTTTCGTCCATCACGAAACCATGGACTCCTCGGTGAACTTCGGCCAGGAATTTCACGAGAGACTAATAGAAGACCATTGAAGTGTTTAGTGATTTCAAAATATCCCATAAATACCGATAATAATTAATAATATTTGACCCTTCTTTGGCGAGGTTGGACCCGGAAGTTCTCTCTTCCACGTAACCTCATTTTTTAATCGCAAATTGTACAGATATGTGAAAGAAAAAAGAACAAAAGATTTTGTTTGCGGAGAAATATCTCAGCAATTGAAGAATGGTTAAGAAAAGCCCACTTCGCCACACAAGAAGTGGGTGAAACACCGCGAAAAGATATAAAACACTTATTAATGCTCTAAATAATACTGAATCTGACACATGATATTAAATATCAAAGAATAAAATAATTCATAATTATGATAGAAAATTAAAGAAAAAATTATATATTATTTAATTAAATAACAAAAATCAAAAAATGTTTCTATGTTAACCTCACGATGATAAATTTGTTCATCGTCCTAAGCCGAGAAGCATAGTTGAAATTCAATTTGGCATTTCATCTTGCACATAGATTAAATTTAAACGACCCATTGACTAGTCTGCGTATTTACCACACGGTTCTCCTCCCAGAATTGAGGAAGCTCTTTTGCGGGGGGATATTTGCAGCAAGACATTTCGATTGTCACCTCCATACAGCCGTACCATACGTAGTTGAAGTCTTGCATTCCACCTGAGTAAAAAGAAATATAGGTAATAATACCAGTCTTTCCACATGTGGACGAACACAGCTTAGATTCGCACGGTGTTCTATCTCAAAGCAATACTCATTTTAATTGAATGACAATCTATAAATAATTCCGGAAAAATTCTTTCTCCATTTCTGTGTAAATTTAGTAGAAGTAATGTTAATATTTAAAATTACGATACCAAAATCGAGTTTAATTTCTATTTGATAATGTCAAACTTAAAACCCAATTAAAAGTTCAATTTTGTCAGAGTTTGAAACGCCAAAAGTGAGATGTTTATTTCACTGTAATGTTGAAATAAAAATACCAAATGGAAGAATTTGCTATGATTTTCCGCACCTATATATCCTTAATAAGGTGAATGTCAGGCTTCTCCAGAGTTCAGGATTTTACAATTACCCACAGAAAAATTATTTACTTAAACATCATTAGACATTTTTGCCAAAACACGGAAAATCTACCAAAATTATATTTTTTCAGTGTCGGTGGACAGGACATCTCTGATTTGACTTTACGAGCGGATATACATGATTAATTTCAAAAAAATTCTTTAGCCAAGTCCGAAAACAATGAAAAATCTTCATTAGCCAAAATATTCGTCTTCCCGTCACTCATTCGCAGGGTATCACTGTGTACTATGGAGAGTATGGAGTATTTATGAAGATTTACGATATTTCCAAAACAGAAATATCAATTCTCAAGCTTAAACGTGAATATTCGGGAAATTCATCGGCAAAATTCACAGTCAATTACAGAATCAATGGGGGCGTGACTACTCACCAGTTAATGGGTACCAGGAAGCACCGTTCGTGATTCCACTCTCAAATGCCGGCGTTCCAGGTTTGCAGGCTACGCCGCGATGCATTGTCGGGTGATTTCCAGCGTAGGTGAGGGCGAGGTGCTTAAATACATCGTCGTCGGGTGTAAGGGAAGGTGTAGAAGAGTAGCTCTGGAATACTAGGCCAACAGCAAGAAAAACGACGTTACATTAGATTGGATGATTTGTTTATGTACGCTTTTTAACGATTTGTGAGTTTCAGAACTATTAAGAATTGCGTACGCTGATTTTCTACCTCAGATATAACTTCTTCGATTTGCACAACAAAATATTTTTCGTTTGACTAGACGTGATGTAAATGTGGTTACTCAATTGATAATTAAAATGCATACTTAGTTCTAAGATTTAAGAAA
The DNA here is from genome assembly GCA_000376725.2 of Ladona fulva. Classification (NCBI taxonomy): domain Eukaryota; kingdom Metazoa; phylum Arthropoda; class Insecta; order Odonata; family Libellulidae; genus Ladona; species Ladona fulva. The sequence continues at coordinate 263,788 of KZ308758.1, read as the reverse complement.
ACAGAGTTGAAAATCCGTAAGTTTTTAGTTGATGCTGATGTTACAAACTGAAAAAAAAAACAAACCGGACAAACTCCAAACATACAGATTTGAATGCGATCTGTTTCCAGATTTTATTTTCATTATCAAATCGTAAAATATTTAATGGCTGCAGATTCAATACTGCAATGGGTATAATGTGGTAGATGTGAATTCAATATCTCTCTATCGATAATTTCATAGTTCATAAGTTTCTCAATTTTGGTGACACCATTAAATTGTGATATCTATCTTCATTTCAGACGATTACTGTAAGGCCAACATTATCTGCAACTCTGCCTTAGCCATCTGCCTTCAGTATCTCAAAATGTATACCACGAATATTTAATCCTCTAACTTTGTAATTAGAAAATCTCCGAATCAATTTTTATACATCTTAGGTTCGCAATTTTCGTAACGGAAAATTCTGAATTTTTTGAAAATATAATTGTAAATGAAATTTTCATGAAACCTTAAAATGAAATATAAGAATAAATAAAGAAATTAAATATATGAATAATATTTTCGTTCATAATTGTTTGAGGATTATTGACATTAAATAAGAATGACGTTCAAATTAATGACATGGTTAAAGGGTTAACAATGGCTAATGCCTGTAATATTTGAAGAGCGATTATACTGCAGCAAACAGGAAATACATACGAGTCTTACCTGCACACAGAGGCGAAGATCTGCAGATTCCTTCCGAGTGAAATGCACAAGAGAAGGAGGAAAATGAATTTATGGATTGAAACTCAAGTTCATGTATCACCGAATTGTTACTTATTAGATACACTAGCAATGAAATGTTTTTTTTTCTAGGATTTTAGAATTAAGGAAATGGCGTGAAAAGATATTTCTACTCACAGAAAATCACAGGAATTTCAAGAATTACATATTGACATAATAACTATCAACGTCAATGGCATTAATCCTCTCCTCTTCCCATCTTTCTATCGTCAAATTCTATATTACTTGAGTAATATGTATTCTTTCTTTCTCTTGAAAATATTTATAGGGAGGATTATGATGGTCATTCAAACTTAAATTAAGATAAACCTCTGATGCTGAAACACTGAGACTTCTTTGACTTTAACATGTTGGCCAACACCATTAGATGTCACAGACCTTCCCCTAGAGCAGTGGTTATTAGCCATGTCCATGTATTCATGTTAGTCCATGTATCTCTGGAACTACTTTTTCAGGGGTTGCGAAACGTTATCATTAAAAGGAATTGCTCCCTAGAACGAGCAATGATCTACTAAACGATTATTCTTATGAAGCAGTGCAGGAGCCCAATATTTGTTCTCTATAGTTTATAAAAAAATGATATTTTTGCAATGGGAGCATTTTGATAATTCAGGAGGTGCTAGCAACTAAACAGGTCCAAAATCACTGCCTTGGAGGGCCAAATATAAAAATTATAATTTAAAAATCATGATAACTTTTTTAAGGTTTTATTACCATCTCTATGTAAAGAAGTGAAAATATAAAGCGGATCATCAAGCGCGCATAATATTATGGCTTAACTGATATTTTATTAAGAATCTACGACTCGTAGTTTGGTTATCGAGCTCATATTTAAATGTGTATGAAATCCTAAGAAGTATTAGAGCTTAACGTAATGTATTCTCGTATTTTCATCAATTTAAGCCTCTAATTATCGATAAAGAATTAGGATACGCTTTTAACGTATTCGATGACGAAAATATATCATAGTCCAACTTATAGACGTAATCCTCGTTTTCACTGTAATATTTTAAATTGACACAATATTTTTAATGCCTATCTTTACAGTTTTCCTTAGTCATTAAATCCACCAACACCGGAAAACAGAAACTCTTAAAGGAAAGAAAGAAATATCCAAAAACTATTGAAATATTACAAGTTATTGGTATCCCAACTTTTTTAGCGTTTTAACTTTTACCGAGGATAATGTGAAACAACGAAGCATTTTCCCGGTGAAAGAGAATTCTGTTTCATTTCCTCCCAATAATAACATATGTACGTCATCAGTTATGAATCCGTGGGCATATTTTCTCAATTTAATATATATTAAAGACTAAAGTCCGCTGAAACTTCGCAATACGATGGAGTCATTCTGAAAACTCGCAACATTTCACGCAGCGAGCGTAAACACACAATGTGTCAAGTAGCCACGGAGTCCCTTCCACCGCAGCTCACTCAGCAGATAACGAAAACGATTATTCTCTCGCACTTCCTCCCTTCTAAACTTCGCCCCGCATCTGCGCAAGGACATTGGGGCATAAATCGTCCTTCCGCTGTAATGAGCCGAGTGTCGGGAGGCGAGCCTGTCTCCACGGACACGAGAGACCCTAGAGTTACCTTTGAAAAAACAAGGACAGGATTTTGGCGTGACTACACGCATTTGCTCTCAGCACTCATTGCCCCGAATGTCATTCTGAGAGGCAGTAGGCGCTGGAAGGGGAGTAATTACGGCCACGATCCCTTTAAGTGCAAGAGGAGGAATTTCCAAGGAAGAGGAAAGTGCTCCATTTTCTGTATCGCGCACTTACTGGAATTCGGCGTGTTGTCGAATGGATAGCTTGCGACCAGCGCTCCCCCGTGCAATCCTCCCGAGAGCGCGAACTGTATCTTGGACACCCATTCCTTCACCGCTTCCGTCTCCGGCTGCGCTCTCTTGTTGTTCTGCTTGAAGTAGTCGGGGAAGTTGCGGTTCAAGTCGAATCCTCTCGCGTTGTATCTGAAGCGGAACGGTTCGAGAGGAGCGTGAAGGTTCAATAAGAGATGTGAGATAATAGAAGGTTTTAGAATGCCGAGATGGAATGGAAAGGTGGGAATGGAAGCGGTGAATGAACGAGGATGTGCGGAAATGAAAATTTGCGATGCGTAAAAGGGTGCGGTTTGCAAACAATCCAGAAGGAAAGAAATTGAGTATTTAATAATAATTATAATTATAATAATTATTATTATCATNAATAACAAAAAAAGAAATATAAAAACACTCGTTAGTTACCATTGTATTATGGAAAAAAATGTTTGTGGATTAGATATTTTTTCATTTATTCCGAATGGAATTGTTCGTATCACAGCAATTACATTTTACTTGTATTGTTTATTACCACAAAGATTCGATTCTTTGTAAAGGAAACAACCGCTTTTTAACACAATGCATACGGATCACGAATTTACTCCTATTTTCTGCGCACCGTCCTTAGATGCCACTCGCTGTAATCTATTTCGATTACTTTGTCCATATAGTTGTTCACATCAGTAAGAAATGGGATTAAATCGATTTTAGGCACGTTCATTAATGCTTTGCCAAAAATGTAAAATAAATAATGTAAATATATAATGAGTTGTATGCTCATTAAGAGTTGACTGCAAAAAACACCTGCCAGAAAAAATACCCGGCCGCTGGGGTAAGTAAAAAATGTCCGGTCTTTAACGTTTTAATACGGTTCGAATGTCAAAGAAAAAGCTCGGAAGCGAAATTGCTGCCAACATTTTACTATGCTGATTGCAAAAATTATCGAACGGCCTAGTTACGTTTTAATCACGCCGTTTGCAACGCGATACAATTTTAAAAGGAATGCTTCGAATAAAAAATTAATTAGTTTTCCAGCTAATGAAAGTATACAGCGATAGCTCGCAGTTTACAATTATTTTCAAAACGTTCGTTTGGTTCAAAAGTCTCTATGACTTTATCGGCGAATGAGATTTTGTGATATTGTTAACATTTATAAACAAACATTTTCAAGCTTTCGGGCTTGAGACGAGTCAATAGTTCAAGAGTAACTTAAAGTAAGAAAATAATACATCCGTAAACTGTGTGAATAAGAAAGAATAATATCAAAACAAAAATAATTCTTTAATAAACGATACAGAGTCAGGGGTAACCTTATGGTAATTATTAATATTAATTATATTAAAACGCTCCATTAGAGTTAACTTTTACTATACCACAATTTTTTTGTGTGGTATAGTAAAAAGTTCACTCTAATGGAGCGTTTTAATATAAATTCCTTAATAGTTTACCTGGCTCGTATTTTGATCAATTTTTAAAAAGATTTATTTTCCTCTAATTTTTGAAACATTCAAATTCATTTAAAGGACTGACGTATTGACTAATACCCTTGCATACATTTACATACAAATACATTTTCACATTCTAAAAATACATACATTTTTGAAATGTTTTTTAGTTCCGACGTTTCTTAATAAGAGAAATTAAATCGCGCGTGTCACATTTATTACACCGCCTAATTAGGAAATGAGGGAAAAAAGTTGCAATTTTCTTTTCAACGATACAGGTTAAAGGATTTAATAATCTACTTTGTTATCGCCATGAATAAATTTTCATTACGTACGATACGATAATATGTATTTCCCAACATTGCGTCTTCAATGCGAACGTATAGCATACAAATCACTAAGAGTGCTTATAATTTGACGCTGCTCGAAATCTGCTTTCGATGGCTATATTCTGTTATATGAAAAACTGTGCGCATAAACCCTTCGATTATAACCACGAATGACGGAGTATTTGGTCTTCAAACGAAGCCTTTGGATTAGTGAGAGTGAAAAGGTGCAAAACGCCTTATGGTTAGACGACCAGCGATGCAGATAAGCATCGCGGGTTGCCGAATCACCAGTCATCCACGTCAGCAGTATGGCTTAGGTTTACAGCTGGGAAAGTTAGATATATGCGCTTTATTTCTTGGTGCTTTTCTGATGTTAGTTATAGTAGTATTGTTAAAAGTGCTTCGACAGCGTAGGTCATTTCGCACGTAGGCCCCCACCGGGAATCGAACCCGTGGCCGCTTTCGATGCAATCGAACGCGTTGCCCACTTGGCTATCCGGGATCCCTTTTCTGATCTTTTTGAAAACTATTGAATGGGAAAGAATCGATATTAATAGGGTTAAGAAACTAGAAAAATGTTCTCAAAAGCCTAATAATTCAGCGCAAAATCCAGTATAGTAGATTCAAACGTGACAAAATGTAATGAAAACGAGTCGTGTGCAAAATATCTGTAATAAAATCAATATCACCGTTATAAAAGTACTTATGTAGTTCATTATCTTCAAATGGTACTTATACGAAAGAAAAAAGGATGACATTTTCACATTTAGCTTCTATACATATCCCTAGTCAAAAAGCCACAAGAGCATTGACTGTAGTTGAACTTCGTCTCTCTCGTCGCTCAACTTCATTCCGTTCCCTCTTCTTCCTTTTTCCCTTGTTTACTGAAAATTGCTCTCTTATTTATTCTCAAGATATCATATAATTTGGTAATTTCAAGTTTCCTAAATGGAATCCTTCCTCGTTTCTATTATTAAGTAGCGTAATTATGCCTATTTGCAATATTAAGTCTCTTAATATTGCCAAATATCTCGAAATATTTTGGTTTAGTTTTTACCAAACGATTTATTGATGTTATTCTAATGAATGTTATTTTTTGCGAAAATAATTTCTCTGTAGAACATCAAGATATAGTTACGAGAACATAACATAAATATGCCACATGTATCCGCAAATATTGACTAACAATAACTGCACTGACCAAATAATGAGAGATCTAATATTTTTGATACTTAATTATTAATTAAAATGTTGGAGAAAGTCAGACGATATATTTATAGCATATAGAAATAAGGTTAAAAGAGTTTTTTTCGACACAAATACGTTGGTACCCTTACTTGTGAGAATGACTAATTTTCATACGTTTCGTCGAGTTTATAAAACGGTAAGTATACATAAAATTTGGGTTTAAGGCTTTAACGCGAAACCTAATCCGGAGGAATCAGAAAAACGACGCATAAAAAGAGACGGCAGAGGACGACCATATCGTCAAAAAGCGTGGCTATTACAGTGGAAATAGGTTGGCCCCGTTCCCAGAAAAAAATGACCGGCGCTAGACTTTAAGTATGATGGAATGAATTTGAAGGGGACGTCAAGAGATCAGAGAAGCCAAATGACGGCAATAACAGATGGAGAAACATGAATGGGAAGGTCAAGAGAGTGAGCGCGATGTATAAAGCGTATGCCATTTGTAGCTAGATGCGCTGAAGAGTTACAATAAATTGTAGCATTCAATTATTCATATCACCGTGTTTGTAATAATTTAACCCTTAAACAGTTACGTGTGGTCTGGGGGACCGCAAATTTTTTAATAGTATTAATAAACTGACTGAGTGATACTTTTAACGACATTTAAAGTTTTAAACATCTCATTAGTGATCCACTAATTTGGTTTCAGTTTAGTTTTATGTTTATAAGAACAAATTTTCAATTGTAAATCATAATTTGAAAAGAGTCAAAAATTGAAAGAAAAGTTTTTTTTTATATCGTCGCGTATTTATAATCAGTGGGTTTTTTTCGGAGTAATTCCTTTTGTGCATTTCTTGGTATATTGAATAATAAAACCTTGTTGGAAAGAATTTTATTTATTGCATTTTTCTTCGAAACAGTATATGAGACGTGAGATCTCTCACACCGCTCACGAAATTTAGTTGCAATTTTATGGAAATATAAGAGAGAAACGAAGTGTGAAGCTGTATACTACATAAAAGAATCTAAGAAGGTAACATAAATTACAGATTTGTTGAAAATCAATCAATCAGATTCAAATTTTTTGAATTTGTTTTATTACTCACAGTTTTAAAATGGCTGCGGTCCTTCAGACCGCACGTCACAGTTTAAGGGTTAAGAAGATATTTGATCCCTTCCAGGAGTTCCGAAGGTAGTGGGTAACATCCCATTAACGTAATCCAATTTTTTTATTTCAGCTATCTAATCCCGTTACATACGTTCACCAGTGCGTGATATTTCTTAGCAGATAAATTATACCAAAAGCAAATTCATTTTCACTTTTCTTGTTTAAAATCTTATGTTGTTGGTTTTTCGATACATTTCCAATGAAGTAAAAAAAATTAACGCATTTGAATATGTTTACATCTTTTCTTTATTTACTTTTTATCCTGGTTATTTGAGCATTTCTCCACCTATAGATTGTTTGGCTTACTATATTTTGGTGTATTTTCCTAGAATGAACTCAGGAAAATAGATTACATGGCTCACTGAAATGTCACCGAGTTTCTGAAATTACCAAGATAGTTTATGTATGTAGTATATGTTTCTGTATTTATGAAAGCCTGCTATGAATAAATTTATTAAGGATTATGAAACAAAATTTGACAAAGACCACAAATTTAAAAAAAAACAACACGAACGATTTGAGGTAATAACCTCATCTTCTGGTTGATGATAAGCTTAATACCTGAATCATCTGGTTCATGATGAGATTATAGCCTTGAAACCAGTCGTGTTGTTTTTTTATTCTTTTGTGGGCTTGGTTAAATTTTCTTTCATTATCCTTAGTAAATTATGGAGATGATCCTTCAAGTATCGCTTGAAATTTTTCGTTTTCGCCTCTTTGATGTTGGATTCCAGAAGTAGATGATAATAAATCCACTCAATGATTACGATATGCTCCAACGCACGTCTAAATTAGCAATATAATGGCCATTTATTTCTAAAAATCAGAAACTGCGCTCAAAAATGTTCCAATGAAAAAGTTCAAAAGTTCTGTAGTCGACTTTTTCCCTCAAGTTTCAGCCTTTTACATACGTGACTGGTTTCAACTTATTAAGTCATTCATCAGTAATGTAATTTTCTTTCCGGCCCACTCAGTATATAGTTTAGAGACTTTTGATCTAGGCTAAGTTGAATCAGTCGGATTAAAGTTTTCTTGAGAAACCTTTACTAATATTGGAACTTCTTCAGTGAGATCCCGTGGAACTCCATACTAATATGTCAAACGTTTCTGTCAATCGTTTTTTATAATTCCTGCTAATTCTGCGGAAAGTTCTGGTTATTATGGTCTGTTTAATTTATTATTAATTCTTTTGTAAGGCCAACATTATCTGCAACTCTGCCTTAGCCATCTGCCTTCAGTATCTCAAAATGTATACCACGAATATTTAATCCTCTAACTTTGTAATTAGAAAATCTCCGAATCAATTTTTATACATCTTAGGTTCGCAATTTTCGTAACGGAAAATTCTGAATTTTTTGAAAATATAATTGTAAATGAAATTTTCATGAAACCTTAAAATGAAATATAAGAATAAATAAAGAAATTAAATATATGAATAATATTTTCGTTCATAATTGTTTGAGGATTATTGACATTAAATAAGAATGACGTTCAAATTAATGACATGGTTAAAGGGTTAACAATGGCTAATGCCTGTAATATTTGAAGAGCGATTATACTGCAGCAAACAGGAAATACATACGAGTCTTACCTGCACACAGAGGCGAAGATCTGCAGATTCCTTCCGAGTGAAATGCACAAGAGAAGGAGGAAAATGAATTTATGGATTGAAACTCAAGTTCATGTATCACCGAATTGTTACTTATTAGATACACTAGCAATGAAATGTTTTTTTTTCTAGGATTTTAGAATTAAGGAAATGGCGTGAAAAGATATTTCTACTCACAGAAAATCACAGGAATTTCAAGAATTACATATTGACATAATAACTATCAACGTCAATGGCATTAATCCTCTCCTCTTCCCATCTTTCTATCGTCAAATTCTATATTACTTGAGTAATATGTATTCTTTCTTTCTCTTGAAAATATTTATAGGGAGGATTATGATGGTCATTCAAACTTAAATTAAGATAAACCTCTGATGCTGAAACACTGAGACTTCTTTGACTTTAACATGTTGGCCAACACCATTAGATGTCACAGACCTTCCCCTAGAGCAGTGGTTATTAGCCATGTCCATGTATTCATGTTAGTCCATGTATCTCTGGAACTACTTTTTCAGGGGTTGCGAAACGTTATCATTAAAAGGAATTGCTCCCTAGAACGAGCAATGATCTACTAAACGATTATTCTTATGAAGCAGTGCAGGAGCCCAATATTTGTTCTCTATAGTTTATAAAAAAATGATATTTTTGCAATGGGAGCATTTTGATAATTCAGGAGGTGCTAGCAACTAAACAGGTCCAAAATCACTGCCTTGGAGGGCCAAATATAAAAATTATAATTTAAAAATCATGATAACTTTTTTAAGGTTTTATTACCATCTCTATGTAAAGAAGTGAAAATATAAAGCGGATCATCAAGCGCGCATAATATTATGGCTTAACTGATATTTTATTAAGAATCTACGACTCGTAGTTTGGTTATCGAGCTCATATTTAAATGTGTATGAAATCCTAAGAAGTATTAGAGCTTAACGTAATGTATTCTCGTATTTTCATCAATTTAAGCCTCTAATTATCGATAAAGAATTAGGATACGCTTTTAACGTATTCGATGACGAAAATATATCATAGTCCAACTTATAGACGTAATCCTCGTTTTCACTGTAATATTTTAAATTGACACAATATTTTTAATGCCTATCTTTACAGTTTTCCTTAGTCATTAAATCCACCAACACCGGAAAACAGAAACTCTTAAAGGAAAGAAAGAAATATCCAAAAACTATTGAAATATTACAAGTTATTGGTATCCCAACTTTTTTAGCGTTTTAACTTTTACCGAGGATAATGTGAAACAACGAAGCATTTTCCCGGTGAAAGAGAATTCTGTTTCATTTCCTCCCAATAATAACATATGTACGTCATCAGTTATGAATCCGTGGGCATATTTTCTCAATTTAATATATATTAAAGACTAAAGTCCGCTGAAACTTCGCAATACGATGGAGTCATTCTGAAAACTCGCAACATTTCACGCAGCGAGCGTAAACACACAATGTGTCAAGTAGCCACGGAGTCCCTTCCACCGCAGCTCACTCAGCAGATAACGAAAACGATTATTCTCTCGCACTTCCTCCCTTCTAAACTTCGCCCCGCATCTGCGCAAGGACATTGGGGCATAAATCGTCCTTCCGCTGTAATGAGCCGAGTGTCGGGAGGCGAGCCTGTCTCCACGGACACGAGAGACCCTAGAGTTACCTTTGAAAAAAAAAGGACAGGATTTTGGCGTGACTACACGCATTTGCTCTCAGCACTCATTGCCCCGAATGTCATTCTGAGAGGCAGTAGGCGCTGGAAGGGGAGTAATTACGGCCACGATCCCTTTAAGTGCAAGAGGAGGAATTTCCAAGGAAGAGGAAAGTGCTCCATTTTCTGTATCGCGCACTTACTGGAATTCGGCGTGTTGTCGAATGGATAGCTTGCGACCAGCGCTCCCCCGTGCAATCCTCCCGAGAGCGCGAACTGTATCTTGGACACCCATTCCTTCACCGCTTCCGTCTCCGGCTGCGCTCTCTTGTTGTTCTGCTTGAAGTAGTCGGGGAAGTTGCGGTTCAAGTCGAATCCTCTCGCGTTGTATCTGAAGCGGAACGGTTCGAGAGGAGCGTGAAGGTTCAATAAGAGATGTGAGATAATAGAAGGTTTTAGAATGCCGAGATGGAATGGAAAGGTGGGAATGGAAGCGGTGAATGAACGAGGATGTGCGGAAATGAAAATTTGCGATGCGTAAAAGGGTGCGGTTTGCAAACAATCCAGAAGGAAAGAAATTGAGTATTTAATAATAATTATNAAACCGGTCGTGGAAATAAACCTTTGGTGGAATACACTCAGTGTTCTTTCTTTGGAAATGTGTGCGAAATCCCACGATGTCACGATTGATCAAATTATTTTTACGACTTCTGTTGCTACATCTCAAATGTACGGTTTTGAAAGACTGGAATTAGTTATTTATTTTAGAAAAATGAATTGTTAACTTCTTTGCTACATCTTCCGTTTCATTTCCATTTAATTTCTATCTTGGAATTTTGAATGTGTCGATGATAGTTTAATTTATCGAACATCCTATGCCATCGCACAGTAAATTTTCTTTTCTCTCGACAAAAAGTTTTTATACTTTTGTACTGAATATTGTAACTGAATATCTGCAGCAATGCTTTTCACAAAAAAACAATGAAATTATAAAAGCTTTATTGGCGACCTAGGTTTCGATGCGTCGCGTCGTCATCAAACCTAGGTCGCCAATAAAGTTATTTTCCTTGGCATGGGTAATGTTTTTATTGTTTTACGTGATGGAGACCTACCACCAAGTCGTGCCAGAAGGAATTGATAATACCGATGCTTTTCTCAAAAAAAAGATACTCCTTTCCTAGTTCTTACAAATTGGTGTTAACAATCTGCTTAAACACAGTTTTACGAATATACGAATTACTTATGAGAAAGAAGGCCTGTCTAATTTAAGGGGTAGGTTGATAATCTTTTTCTTATGCTCCTATGTCGAAAAGTGTTGATAACCACATTATAGAACCACTACAGAATTAAGTTATTCGGAACAATACGTCATACCCAAGATGTTTCTGATAATGATCGCAATGCAACATAATATCGCCTCCGTTTAAGCAAACTTTCTAAAGATTAAATTTATTCCGTACCCGTAAGTTCCGATGTAGGGCATAGCAATAAACAACAATAGTTTTATTATTACACATCAATTCCCAAATCATAAAATATCTAGACATCGTCAAGTTATTCAATAGGCTGGAAATTTAATTTACGAATCGAACTGCATTAAATTGGAACGGAAGGAAAACGAAATCGATGAAGAGCGATATTTTCGCGCTATTTGGATATAACAAGAGCGTGCCCTACATCTTTGGTATTATTTCAAATAAATCGCGAAATGCGGAAAATGCGCGAGAGGGGAAATATGAATATGCGAAATCCATCTGGTGAAGCCCCATTTAGGAGTAATGGAAGGAGGTTAGTCCGCCGGGCGGATTTCCATTGAATATATGACCCAAATATGTTTCACCCGAGAAGGACCTATCTCTCGGACCTTCTCGAGATTGCGAGGATGAATCGCTCAAGGAAATATTTTCTCGGAAACATTTTAGAATATAGTTTCACGATGACGCGCGACGGCTCCATCTTGCCGTTGCCCTCTCTAACAAATACGCTCATTCGAAATTCGGAAAATACTCCTTTGGCATCGTTTTTAATTTTAAACTACAGCTATGCCTTGTATGACCCCGCTTACAAACTTCAGCTAACGATTATGATGTCTCTCAGTCTATGTTAACGTACTTTTTGGTGTACGCTAGCTCAAGGAGGCGTGTAAAAACTTTAGAAATTACCTGAGTGATGATTTCTGCCCACTTTTCCTTAGCGATTATAGAGAGTGCTATTTTCTCAGCGTTGTCACAATACTTACTATTGAAAACTTAAGGGAAACAGCTTATCCGCTAACGATTACTCCGGAATTGATTACTGAGCGAGATACCTCCGCCAGCCAAGAGAACAATGTACGGCTAAAATATTACGAAAATATCCTATTTATACTAAACTTTTCGTGATTATATAAGTGAGATGTAAGAAAAATGAATCGTTCGGAGGGCATGTTAGATTAACATCCAAATTACAATAAATATCGTTGGGTCTCATTGACAGAATCGTTACGGGGAGCTGTCGAGTTCAGAACCTTTAGATAATCTGGGAAGAAAGAGACAGTGGATTGTATATTAAGGTCTTTATTAGGGCGAGATTGAGACAGAATATTCTCTTCTACCATCTAACCTATCGTCAGTGATATTAAAAATGCATTTGTAAATCTGTTTGCTCAAGAAAAAATACCAAAACTAAAATGTTCAACAAAATATTTGAGAAAATATAATAACTATTATCATGGCTTTATTTCGGGCGATTTTTAGTCTTACTATAACTATTCTTACAATTAACCCTCAAATGAGACAACACAAACAAGCTTGCCCTGACCAGAATCTGAATCCAGGACCTCGGTTTTGCAAGAATAGCACGCTAACCCCTACGCTACCGAGGCCGGAAAATGTATGGGAATCAGATGAGAATTTTTCAAAAAAGTGAGAAGATAAATTGAAATTAATTTCATATTCGACTTCTCAAGCTTAATTAAAAATCATTCTTGGTTTTCAGAGAGAGAGGGGAAAAAATACAAACATTTTGGAATAAAATTATAGGTATCCAGCGATACTTGGTGGAAAGACATAGTTAAAATATTTAATACAAAACTTGTATAAATCCACAAAATTTAAATTAAATTTCGTACAAATCCACAAAACGTAAATTAAATTTTGTGGATTTGTATAAGTTTTGTATTAAATATTTTAAAATATTTTAAACATTTTGGATATTTTAGTGTTCGTGTTTCCATACAACACAAACATTTCTACTTCTAACTTTTTCATGCATGAATCGTTTAATTGTCAATGGAAACTCAGGTTTACTACGATTAGTCTTTGCTTAAGAAAGACTGCTAATGAGACCGTATAATTTTTCATATCTAAAAATGGTGGTGGACTTTTATGTATGTATTGGATGTGTCTCTCCCCACCGGACAATTGTAACATGTACACTTCATAATAATAATAATTGTAATTAATAATCTGTATCTAAGGAGTTTGGGCCACCATCGATAGGAATTCGTAGATCACAAGTACATCAAATGGTTACATGCGATGAAAGGTGGCTAGCAAAATTCAATATAAAAACGAGAGACGGCTCAGATGAGCGAAAGAATAGTCAATCACTCCCTTCCTTTCCCTAAAAACTCGAGGGAACCGCGAGGGATTTTTGGGCGCAAGAGGAAACAGGAAAACACCATTTTCCCATGTCGTCCACGCACGCCCCGACGTTGCAGCGACGGAGGTACAAGACAATCCAATCAGAGGAACGTGTCGCAATCAACCGCCTTCCCTATTCCCCAACCTCGCAGCTGGTGGACGCCGTCGTCGCATCTGTTAGCAAATTGCTTCTGGAGACGTCGCAGTGACAAATCCAATCGATGTGGCGGCTCAAATTTCCCACCTTTCTTCTCCTTTCGACATCTCCCTCTTTTTCTTCTGCCTAAACTGGTTGGGGGAAGGGATATGACCTTGAGGAAGGGCCGAGAACGTCCGACAGTTGTAACCTTGACACTTCGATGGCGGCCTCCGCCGGGGTCGCCGGTGCTTCTGGTCTGCGCCGCAAGAGTGCGCGCACGGCGCCGTAGGAGGAGAACGAGTGGGAATCGGGAGGAAGATAAATGAGAGATATTTCGTCGCGTATCAGTGCCCGTCCGTTTATCAGTAGTCACTCTGCATGTCGGATGAGATTTAGGCTCGCGATTAGTCGAGTTTTTCACTTGTTCCGGCCGTTGGGATTCGCGCCGTCCCTGTCTGCCGAGTACGGATCCATCTCGTGACGAACTATCGGATTATTATTTTAGTGGAGATGACCGCTCCAGAAGCATCGGCAAATGCGACATGGATTGATAAGGCGGAAGCATATATTTACACGGATTTTTAATTTAGCAAATAATATTATTGTATAACCCTTCCGTCTTAAATTAGCAGGGGGACTGAAGGCCGTAGACACTGAAAGGATATTGTACACAGATGATCTGAGTGTAATTGCATGACAAGCCTCTAAATAATGCTATAGGACAGGTGAGTAGACGGAGTGTGAATGCCTGAATACATTCTGTGTGAACAATACTAAGCCAGTTTTAACATCTTACTCTCAACCATTAAATACCTAAATCTTTAAAGAGATAATGACGCCAGAAGGCATAATGAGGAAAGAGTTGGTTTGCCATAGCTTACCCCACTCATCCAAAATGCTATCAATGGAAAAAGGCCATGTGAGTACAAGACCCAATAAATAGAACTTATTATGGAATTTGTTAAGTAGAAATCTCATTCATAAATGTCAACATTCGGTTGTTGACAACTCGGCAACTGAATACAATGATAGATTAAATGGTTTCTGGCGTTAATTAGTGGAATTTCTTCATTTTGTCAGAGAAATTAAACCTCACTTCAAATAAATACATTGCATTAACGCATATCCAAAACCGAGAAAACTAAATATTTTAATATCAGTTTTTCTAGAGGGGTTTTCTCATCTACATTACCTATTCCACATTTACTCTCGCCTCGTTGATATGCAAAATTTAAATTCCTCATAAGATTGAAAACGTGCATCGTATTAGTTTTAGAATCTTTCGAAACCTATAAAGAGGCAAAATTACTGTATAGTCATTAACAGAAAATGAACTGAAGGTTGTCATAGGTACTATATCTGTAGTTTTCAGCCAAAAATTTTTAATGAGAAACGTAACAACTTCAGGTTCATTTATTGTAATAGATTTTTACTAAACTACGCATTCATCGGTAGAATTTATTTTGTATAGCTGATTCATAGATAAGACCAACTTGGATAGTAATATTTTGTCGAGTTTCCTAATGTTTCATTTTCTATCCTTAATTTTGCTCACCTAATAATAATTATCATAATAATACTTGAATCGAATAATCGAAGACGTCATCTGCACAAATTACATAGAAATTATAAGAATGTCCCAATACATTGGAAGTTGGAGACTTGCTACAACATCAATCTGCAGATTGCTAGCAACAGAGAGAGAGAATAATAGTTATAAGTGGATATAATCATTGGCGTCCTTATTTGGTAGAATTTCTGTTTCATTTGGGTAACACTACTTTTAATATAGGCTTTGGAATGATATTGTCATTCGACATCATTGCTGTCACTTTATACCTCCGTTTCCAAATGAGTGTTGTAATATCTTCCTCAACGGTGGAAGTGAGTTCTACATGTCCAAAACATATAAATCGCTTAATTTTTCAGTCGCTACAAATGCGAATTCTGCATTCTTGATTCTCTCGTTCACTCCACGTGAAAACGGAACGAGAGCGAAAGCTATCCGTCCTCTGAACATACGAAAAACGTTCTTTTCTTCACGGTACGGTGTGCATGTAGGTACAGCCAGCTCAGGGAAGCCTGTTTCACTTTTTCAGAGGACGTAAGCTGCGCTTCGAGGATGGGATTTTCTACCACATCAACGCCTCGAGAGCGCCCAAGCCAAGGGTGAACCTGCTTCACTTCCCCTTGCCTCCCATCCCATCTGCCTCTCATCCCCCCTCCCATTTAGCGGGACTCTACTAGCTCATCTTCCGGGATCGACGTTCGCACCTGCAGGCACGTCGTACACTCTTCCGGGCAGAATGGGTCGAGGCGAGATGTGGAAATCCCTCGAACATTTTCGGACCGAAATCAGTTATCGATCGAAAACGAGTAGGAATTTGATAGTTGAATCACCACCCATTCGCTCATGTTCAATACAACATGTGGTTGTCACATTGCCTGTTACATAAAAATTTCACAGATCCCTGTAATTGTGCCAATTCACGAACTAAAATAAGTAGTTAACTTTGTTTACTTAATATAAATTAACTTGTTTTGATGAAGAATAAAATATTTTAAATACCTGGATATTTGGAATATTATATTATTTTTTTCTACAGGCAAGATTCTTGTGTATTATATTGTGAATTGTGCATTGCAATTTTAAAACTTCGTCTGAAGTTCTACGTGTACTTTGATGATCGAATGATGATATACTTTTTACGATAATGTTCTAAACTTAAACTGTACTTTTTAAGATTTCCAATGTTCATGAATCTCTCAACTCCTCTTATATATAATATTTCAAATATATTATGATGTATTTATTAAATTTGATCTATTATTTTCTCTGTTTTTAGTACAGATCAGAGCTTAGTATTTATTTTGTAATTTTCCTCTCTTTTATTGCGTTTTCGTACTTATTTTATTTTGCACTTATCTCAAATGGAAGATGGGACTTCCAAGTCTCCATTTCACAGAATAAAGTCATTTATCAGTAATAACACCCTGTATAAATTTGATAGCAGAGTATTTCGACAACTACGAGAATTCAAAAATTAATTTATGGCCCTTCCATTAGTATTAGGTAGTAGAATTTCGTGAGTGATGTTCATGTTAATGAGGTAATACAAAGGAGGATAACCGTTTTTCAACGAAAAGTTACTTAGGAATCCATCAGACCGCACTTGAGTTACGTGTTCTGTACATCGAAACATTCCCTCGCCAAAATCGCATGCAGGAAAACAACTTAAATGGCACAGTAAACGTAAATATTTTCCGTTTCATTTTCACTTGACGTGATAAATGAGACTGAAAATAAAATGTTTTAAATACCTGGATATATTCAAATGAAAGAGGAAAAGGCCGCAAGTTAACATATTGTTAAGTACCTAAGGATCGCAGGTTCCTCACCTCTGTGCTCATATTATAACATAAAGTTTATTCCTTTTTCCCGACTTCCTCGCTAGAACATCCATATTTTAGAGAAAATAATGACGGCCTTGCGTTATTTCATTGGAATATATTTAATTAAAGAAAACGATTCGATAATCGAGCCTTAATTTAACATACCATCCCATGATTGGCTACAAACACATCGAAAGACTTATTTCGTTCGCTATTGTATTTTTTTCCTTAATGTTTGCCATAATTTGAAAAGAAAGCAAAAACGTTAAATTACGTACGGATGTACGTAGACCAGTATATGCGTGCGTAGCTTTCCATCGATTTAGCTTGCTGATTCTAAATCAGTGCGAATGCTTCACAACTTGCATTTCCAAGAGACACAAGCTTCAACCAATCAGGTGTTAATGAACTGGGATGAAAAAGTCAATCACAGAACTGAATCCAGATAAAATACTCAATGATTAATGTTATATTTCACCATCGAAATTTTTTCATATGCTATAATAATAAAGAACTTTATTCAGGGCGAGATTGAGACTAACAAGTCTCTTCTTACATCTAACTCTTAAAATACAGACAGTATCAACATTTCGGGAGTTATTTTTTGCTTAGTGCTTTTAGAGAACCCTTCAACTTTGTCTTGCTCTGTTATTAATCCAATCCAAAGGTAGCTGTTTGTCTTGTAGTAAGTACTAGGAACTTTCTTGACTGTATTTTTCATCTTCCAGCAGGTTCTTCATCCCTACTTTCTCTATCATTATGTTACCCACAAAGTTGCGTTAATCAGTAGTTTTAGATGAAGCGTCTCCCACTGGTTTGAACCATCAAAACAGACCGCCTACCAATTTAACTTACATATTTATGACTTCGTATAAGTAATGACGTCGATGACCATCTCCCACTTATTGACCGCGAAAGTGAATGCTAATTTAGGAATCTTGTGATTAATGACGCATAACTTGTTCCGCGCACGCTTTTATTTCATCTCATACATATACATCTCTGCAACTTCTCGCCAACCCTCGGGAACATTTGAGGATGGAAATCCGGGAAATTTAAAAAAGAAGTCGTCATTCTCGTAATTGCAGTGGATCGATGGGATGCCTTTTGAAACCATGGGTATTTGAGTACCGGTTGCATCCTTTATTCGCGCTCTTTTTTTACTCTTTTTATATTATTTTCCGTCAAATTATCATTGCCAATCGAGAATGCTGGTGGTAAGAGGTACTACAGTAGAGGTAAATAAATCAAAAATTTTGGAACTTCATCCTTTTAAAATCAGCTGATACACAATCGATACTTAAAATGCTTAGCTTACGACTGTGCTCAATTCTGGCACGAAGAATTATTGGTTGCTACATAAGCAAATAGATTATATCAAATACAGTCTATCTAGGGTATTGGTCGACCTGCGAATTTTCCTTACCAATTCCATTCCTACCTTTAGCTTTAAATTTCCAAAAATTGCGACAGTTATCTAATTGTTTGAAGTAGTAATTTATTTCCATGATTTCGAACGGAACAATGTAATGACAGTGACATGACGGTTAGAGCTTTTCTAGCAACGCTGAGTTTCCGGGTTATAATTGTGGATAGGGCTTGCGTATTTGTGTGGGTCGATAGGGAGTTAATTGCAAATTGTAACAGTGGTATCATTAGATAAAAATTTGCCCATGACATGATAATATAAATGAAGTTAGCTTAGGGTATGGTTTTCATACATACTTCTAATTTGATCGGTATTTTTTTAACTGATTACAAATATTTCTGGCATATAAGACAACTCAAAATTGTTACTGGAATTTTACGTTTCAAGACTTGTACTTGAGTACAATATATATGACACAAAGGTTTACCTCGAAAGAAAATCGATATAATATTGAATATTATATCGATTATGTATATTATGAATCAATGTATCTTATTAAAACAGGTCTTCTTTTTCACTGACAATCATTCCTAATTTAGCCAAATAATTCACAAGCAACAGCGAATCTTCCAAAATCGAAGGCTTACAAAAGATACGAGTAATGTGTATTGAGGTTGAAGAAAATTGAAGAACGCAAGATTCACGTTCACTCAAATGAGAGCAAGAGGGCCTAAGACATCGCATTTCTCCCGGTGACAGATGGCGAACGCTATTTAGATCTTCACGAAAAGTAACGGTACAGCTGAGGTGTCTAACCAATGGAAGTCGTATTTAAATCTCGCCTTCTTCGAGACGAATCCTTCTCAAGGTTTTTCCTAATTTGAATTCGAGTCCCATTATTGAGCAACGGCCACCGAGAAATGCGGAAGAGAAGCTTTATGTATTTGCAACGGTAAAAAGGGACACAAGAACGAACGTAAACATTTGACTGGCGCAAGGCGCCATTCGGATGAGCTGCCCGTCCAAAAGGAAGGTCATGAAATCGAACGCTCGGAATTGAGAGAACTGCAGAGAATAATTCGGAAGGTCGCGAAAGATCTTCGTATCTTTGAGGTCGCGAAAGATCTTCATCTTCGTATCTTTGAGACGCCAAAGGAGGTGGTTACTTGTCTTACGGAACAGAATAATGATGGATTACTTCATCGAGGATTTGACGGTGGAAAGAAATGGGAAGAAAAGTTTTTTATTATATAAAACATTTATGGATAACTTGACCCTTTTGGCGCGAAGTTACATTGGAGTTACTCATCAAATTTTTTTCTGTAAAAATAATTTATATGGAAAAGTTGTTAGGACTTTAAACTTTCTTTATTCTCACAAGAAAAGGGATAAGGATGGCATTGCACGAAAAGTCGTGAGGGTAGAAATATTACCGAGGAAATGAAAATGTCTAACAGGACCGGGACTCGAACTCGGGTCTTCCGCTTTCCGGCGAGTAGTCCCGGGTTCGAGTCCCGGCCCTGTCAGACTTTTTCATTCCCGTTTTGCCCGTATTTCTCTATTCTATTGAGATAGAAAGAAGGTGTATACAACCACAAAGGTGAAGTCTCCTTAAGGCATTGGCGGTTCTAGAAACTCTGCAATGGGGTGCGATATAAGACAACTTCATGAACTCGTCTCCAATTTTAAATGACAGTTTGTCATAACAAATCTAGAAAATGTCTAATGTCCATGAAAAAAATTGACAATTCGATTTCAATTCAAGTTCCTCGTAAGATCCTAGGCAAACTGCCATTACTATAAAGTCACCAAGCGGAGGGGGGCGTTAGCCTTTGCACCTCCCACTGAACCCTCGCCAATGTCTTAGGGTGCTATGTAAGTGGTTATAAAGAGAATGATGCGAGTACGGAAGCGAAGAAGAAATTATAAAGGATCAATAATAAGAGTATTTTTAAAATTTCATCGATAACGAAAGTAATTTCGCACATATGAGCCCTCAACAGGAATCGAACCCGGGACAGATTCCATCAAAAGTTAATGCGCTATCCTCTAGGCTATCCGGGATGCAATAAGGATCAGGAATTGGCTTCAATTGAGAGAAACATATTCAAAACGAAAGAAACAGAACCATAGAAAAAGTCAAGGATCTGCAAAAAGAACGAGAATTCATTCGGGACATTTCGCTCTAAACGTTCCTCAGAGGAATCATTAAAAATAAATTACGTCTAGCTATTCACAGAAAGGTTAAAAATGTAATGTACGAAAAACTCGAACTTTGAAAGATCCCATCTTTTAAACACCTCTTGCCCTTTATCATTTTAGCGCTTATAAGTACGAATATATTCCTTCGTTAAAATTCGCACCTTCATTATAATTCAAATGATGAATAAAATAGCCTTAATTATTTACTTGAGTCTAAAATAAAACTCTTCAAAATTCAAAATCACTCAAAGGTATACGGATTTGAAATAATTATTTTATCACCGTTTATCCTTGGGCGAACATCTAATCGTGGTAAGTAAAATACTTTCATTCCCATCTAACGAAATAATGTCTACAACTTACCTGTCTATGTAATTATACATCATATTTTATGCTTAGTGTCTATGCTTTCTTCTTGCTCAAGGTGTAATAATTGGTATTTAAGTATTTATTCATTTATTATATCCTATTTAATTGGGTATTTTCCTGTTTGCGGTAAATAAATCATTATTATTATTAATGGAATCTAACAGCCAGAAATCTAATATCAATTTCCTGAATGCAGTATTTATTATATCCTATTTAATTGGGTATTTTCCTGTTTGCGATAAATAAATCATTATTATTATTATTGGAATCTAACAGCCAGAAATCTAATATCAATTTCCTGAATGCAGTATTTAAAAGTCGTATTTTCAATATATTAACCTAACATTTTTAATGGTAATATTTTAAATTTATACCCCACAAATACAAGTTTACGTTTATAAATCAATACAATTGCAAGTATTATGCAATTGACTTCCTTTGACTCATCAGCGTCTTCGAAATCGGCGGAGCTCTTATATTGGTAGAGATGTTTCTTTCAAAGTCAGGGAAAGCTTGGAAAAGAAATGCTCGGAATAGATAAAATTGGAAAACGCTTGGGTAGGCCTACATCCGACGTCGGATTGAAAATGGCTGGTGAATGTATATATAATCACACAAATACATATATAGAGAGAGGTCATCTTCGCAATGAAGAGGAAAATGATTTATCCGCCGCAGTGGATGGCACCCACCTAGAAGGAAAGGCAAAACGACGAATTTGGGAGGCAGCCGTGGGATTCCCAGAGGAGGGGAAAATGCTTTTTTCGCCTCTGCCCGTTATGCGGCGTCCGAGTGGAGATACGAAGGAGATGGAAGGAGGGAAAATGTTATAGAGGAAGGTTTTATGAAGGAAAGGGAGAGAGAAGGTCCTTTCCCTTGGGAGGTCGTTGTGCCATCGCCCAATTCCCCCGTCTCCCAGATTCCAATCTCCCTTTCATGATATACCACGTATTCACTCATCCCTTCCGATGACATTCGTATGCCGTCCTGCCCATATACCCTCACAAAAGATGCAGGAATATGGATAAAGACGTGGATACGTACATGTTTTCGTTTACGCTGCGTTGTAAAGGAGAAATAAATAGTGTGGAGCGTATTGGAGAAAAAATACTTCGTTATATCGCCTGGATATCTTGCTGAAAGGTTTAGGTTATGGCCCCTTGCAGCGCAGGTAAGCAGGTAAAAGGCGTAAGAAAGGAGGAAAGTTGGGTTAAAGATGCTCATGGCTCGTATCTTGGTGCAGCAAAGTTACTATTTTGATGTTTATGAGTTATTAATGTAACCCTCGACAACTTTAATGCGCAGACAAATTGCGGGGAAAAGAATGCCGGTATTCTATTCTAAGAATAAAAAGTCGATTCTAGAAAATTGTGCATGTCTCGATACAATAAGAATAAGATATAAGAATTCCTTTGCTATTATATCATCTCCATAGAGTATTTTATATTGTATCGTCATAGAATTTTTTAACACTAATGCACACAGATATAAATTTATCAGTTCAGGGTAATAAACTATCCTGATGTTCAACATAGGTAAAAGGCCTCCTCTATGCATTATCAAAATTTGTAAAATTTCGAAGACCTACGAAGTACTTTTTGTAATTTGCTGACGTATGGTTTGGATGTACCCGAATAAGCTACACCGAGAAGAGAGCGTGAAATTCTTAGTTCACTATTTTAAATATGTTATGGAGGGAAATTTGACATTTAAATGAACTTTTGAAAAATACAAGTAAACTGGAAATCGTAAAGGTGAAAATGAAACGGTTGTATTTCGATATCAAATCATATGTAGCGTCGGCGAAGCATCCCATTGACGTAGGTAAGCTTTCCGAGAATTTCTGTTGCGTTGTGATTAATAATGTTACATTTTCTCTATTTTGGTTACTATGCACTGAGCTCAAATTCAGGGATTTTCCATGGATTACTTGAGACGTCTCATCGAAAATGCTGACCAAGTATATGAAAATAACCCTGCGTCAACAACTCACTTAATTATGCATTTCCAAGAATGATTCACCCCTAAGAATGATACGAGCCTTGTGTTTTAAAGTCAACATTAATTGACTGATTTACTATAAGTAAATAAACCATGAATAGAGAACGCAGGATTGTCGAAATTTTACATTTGGAGACGACCAGAATGGAATTTGAATAGGGACGCTAGAGATTATCCCAGAATTAATGGAAAAAGACTATGTTTTTACACCCTGAACTACGTTCCCTGACGATTAGTATATTTTAGAGATAAAAAACTCCATTTTAACAAAACTTTTACTAAACCTTAAGATTCATACACGCACGACCATGGTTTTGCATTCGTGTATGAATCTTGTGGTTTAGTAAAAGTTTTGTTAAAATGGAGTTTTTTAACGTTAATCGTTACCACAAAGTCACTCCTGATTCTGTGTCGTTTATTTTAAAGATAATTAAAGATATCTGGGGGTTGATTGCTACTGAAAACAAATTGCTGGTGAAATAATAACATGCTCCCGTACTTTAGTCTAATTGTTTCCTAAAAGTATTCACGAAAAATAAGGAAATGTAATTGCCACAAAAATCCTGAGCAGGTGCTGAGACCACCATA
Source organism: Ladona fulva (assembly GCA_000376725.2). NCBI lineage: Eukaryota > Metazoa > Arthropoda > Insecta > Odonata > Libellulidae > Ladona > Ladona fulva. The sequence continues at coordinate 240,131 of KZ308758.1, read as the reverse complement.
TTTATTTATTTTAGTTTTACGACGAGGTTAGGTCAAAATAGCCTCTCTTTCTCGTAACCTATGGAAATATTACATGATAATAATGATACCCTAATAACCAAAAATGATTGACTACAATTAATCAGAATCTAGAAAAATAAATCAATACCTACATCCAAAAAAATCCGGCAAAGATAAGTACAAGAAAATCGATACAAACAGATACAAAATTACAGGCAGACAAGTTTATAAATAAAAGCTAATAAAGTAGTAGTGCAGAGGTTAAAAGACGAACTGTCCTGAGGTCATATAAAAGTTTAATACTCTCGGAGAGCCTCTATTGCCCCAATTCCTCACTTGACATACGGGCATTGAATTCCTGCACTAGAAACGATGCCCATCGGACTCCTTACACAGCCCACATGCATCTCCCTCCTCTTCCCTACCTTCTTCGATTCTTCACAGCCTTTCCCTCTCCTTGATCCCGGCGTTTTTTTCGGAGCCGGCGACTGACTCTACCTCTTCCAAGACATCCCTTGGGTTACGGCGCCGTGGGCGAGAGTAACAGTAAAAAAAAGAGAGGGAAGGGTGAGGTGAACAACCCCGTTGGGAGAAGGAGAGATTTGGTTCGCCTTCCTCTCTGTCTAGGTGCTTCGGATATCCGAGTGGGTGGTGGTTTCGCTGCGGGTAACGGGGACCGAAGGGGTTTCCAGGAGGAAGCCGATTGGTCGACGAGAGTCCAGAGCGAAGGAGTATAATGGGGTATTTTTTTCTACGGGTGGTTTCTTCTCGAGTCTTTTCCTCTTCACTGAATTTCTACTTCTTGCGAGTCGAAAACTTCACCTCCATCTTACTGGATGGATCATTTGACGGTGCAAATGTTGTAAAGTGTTAAAGTCTGCTTGGTGGTCTGGAGAAGCGTAGTAAATGCAACGAGTGGAGAATCGAAGATGAAAACTTTGTAAATATCCGCGGAAAATGTTACAGGAGACTAGTTTCGCTGTCGAGGTACTTGTAATGAATGTTGGGGAGATCTAAGGGGTTTTTGCGCTTTATTCATTTAGGGTCTCCGCCAAGTGAGGTCTGCACACGTTTTTTTTACATGTTACGGATCGTGATGATGCATTATAAATAAATAACGTCTTTATTTGGCCGAAATTGAGACTTTCAAGTCTCATGTTCCATTTAACCCATCGTCAATGTTAAAAAAGTTATAAATCAATAATAATATTAAAAAATTAATAAAGCAATAATAAAAGTTAACCTAAGTCGAATGAAGACAAAATTGTAAGATGTGATTTAGATGTGGATTTAAGAAGCTAAGTGAAGCCTAGGAAAAAAAATATCCACAGCAGGAAAACACCCACAAATAAGGGGGTATGAATACCATGAGAATCAATGAATCGTGACTATTTTCATGATAACGATAAATTTTCTTATATAAAAGAAGAGTGGCGTTGCACTTTTTCCACGAAATATTTTCATTTAGTCACTAACACGACCAGATTTCGACATCGTCATCATCTTGAGGTGATTACTGGTGGTCGTGTTAGTCATTGAATAAAAATATTTTTGCGGAAATAGTGCAACGCCTCTCGTCATTCTATATAATGTATTTTCACAAGACCTCGCCTATGACTGAATTTTATTCTAATCTCCTTATTATGGCGACATTGGTACTGGAAAGCTCCACTTCCATCTCTTTCATCGTCAATGATGTTTCATCGTGACGTATCTCGTATCAAAGTTTCGTAGGAATAGGAAAAAAACTTTAGAAATTGGCGTATCTAAACGTCAGAGACAGGGTCGTTGCCAGGATTTGTCCATGGGGGAGGTTTAGAGCCAAAGAATAAACTCCGCATTGTCTACAACCCATGGACAGGATTACTTCCGCCAATAATGTAATAAAAATTTAAATTGATTTGTTTTAATACGTATACCCTGCGAATCCCTAGCGGTGTTTGTATGGCAGAGTTGCGAGAGGCCATGGTCTCGCATGCTTTAATTTATCGTTGCTGTTTTCATATGGGGGTTTTAACCCCCAAGACCACCCTTTTGGCTACACCTCTGGTCAGAGCATAGTTTATGAAAAAGAATACTCAGTGAAACACAAAAATGAAGGGCGGTGTGAAAGACTTTCGCGAATCTTCATTTAGAGATGGCTAAAATTTATCAAGAGAGTTTGGGATAAGGAATTGATATAATTTACCATCATCTATTACTGAGTATATAACACTGCCTGTAAGCTGATTTTAAAGGTATTTTATTCCGCGATTTGGTAAGATATGATATTCCAGGATCTATTTCATGTGCATTTAGGACCTCGCCGTAAAGCTCAATCTATTGTCTTGATCTAAGATGAAGTTGATAAATAGTTGATGAAGGGAAAGATGAATACTTCCATTTAGATCGGCAACAAAATATAAAGTCGATTCTCTTTTTAAGTGTACAGCAATAAATCAAATTTATAGACAAAACATTCTATCATAATACATCATGCAAATATTCCGATCGAAATGATACAAAATACGCTTGAGGTAAGATAAAAGCAAAGGTGTCCTGACTCTTCCAGCTAGACAGAATTACAGATCGGGGACAGAACTTGAAAATCTCTTCCTGTTAATATTTATGAGGAATTTTAAATCAGCCTTCCGGCGAACTTCGGAGAACTACTTTCAAAGAGAGTATCTCTTCAGAGTAACACACTTTTACGAAGGTGTTACCTTATTCATGTACTCCTAAGACACTCCTAATTAAACCACTTCTTGGAATGCCCTATTCCGAATTTAATTTCTTCCAAGAAGAACTTCCAAAAAGCAATTGCAAAATTTAACGTGTATGTTACGTAAAATATATCCGAACTCGTTCACTATGAGAAATCCTTTTATACTTGAACTTTGAACCTTTAGAATATTCAGAGAAAATACGAACGTAGAAAAAATTCCATGCATTTTTCAAAGATTCTGGAAATGCTAATGGAGTTCCCAGAGGTGAATTGTAAATGAAAGTCGGACCAGATTTTTAATTCCTTATGCAACAGAGCGATTATTTTCTTGTATAAATATGTACCTATTTAACGATCAGACGAATAAAATCTTATTCACTATCTGTTAGACTAGATGATAATAAGAAATCGTTCAAACATATTTCGCTGTTTATAATAACACATACTATTTGCCTTAATTGACTATTATGTGTAATGTGATTTGTTGAGTTTTTCGTATAATTCATACATAATTATGTAATTTTCGATGTTTTATAGGTGTAATTTGTTAATACATTAATGTGCATATATAGATATGTGATTCTCAGTTGTAATAATATCTATCGTTTCAGCTCGTGCTAGTAAAATGAGGATTTTAATGCACTGAGTGGTTGCCAGCGGGCAAGGATACCCATCGATAGCTGTTCACATTATAATAAATATATTATAATTTTACTTAATACCATTGAGCTGCTGTTGGGGAATAATCAGGGGCAATAGTGATCTCGATTCAGATCCATTCAATTTTCGGAAAAATTGAATCGTCTGGTACAAATTTCCTGCGCTTGCACAATACCCGGGGTAAATTTCTGCAGAATCTTATTTTTCCCGATATCAGACACGTTTTTTATTATTATTATTGTATGTTTGGTGTGTTATTCTATTTTGTTTATATCCGTCCTGTCGACAGAGTGTTAATCTGACAGGTCGTTAATGTTGTATGTGGGTGTGAAATAAAAAAATTATCATTATTATTATTAAAGACAGTCAGCAATTAGAGATAATTCATAACACCTTGTATCTCCATTGTGTAATGTCTAATCTTTTGTATTAATATGCTTTTAGACTGAAATTCTGACTTTTGTTTTAATATGCTTGTGTGCTGATATTTTAGACTTTTATTGTGATCAATGTAAGAAATAGGGAACTATAAAATCGAAGATATTTTCTTTATGGCGCCTCGTGATGAGCCTTTTTGTGGCTCAGGGGGACCAAAATAGTAATCCTTCTCTCTATTTCTTTTGATTTAATGTTTATGTACAATGTAACAGAATGCTTGCTGAAAGACAGAGTTACCCATTAGAAATTATTCATAAAATCTTGCCTTTTTTAAAGTAATTCTTTATTTATACATATTTATATATAATATCGTGTTATGTTCGTAATGGTCGTAATAAATCTTGAATTATTATTATTATTGTAATTATTATTACACCCAGCTGATCAGTGACTTATTGGTGAGCAAGAGTGACATTTTATAGACAACTCGCTAACAATACCCTTATCTTCGGGCATCTACAAACTGGTGTGTGGATATGTTATGAGATATAGCACCTTTTTCCCGCCATCCATTCCAAAGCATCGCCAAAAAACGCACACATCAATAACGTACAATATCGCCTTAGAATAGGGCGAACGCGGGGTAACAATTCCAAAAGATAGGAGCACGATTTATGGGGCATTAGGAGAGCAAATAGACCATCCATAAATACATTCCGACTGCGCGCTCGGAGCTTAATATTGCCTACATAACTGATCTGTTCCGCCGGGGCCTCGAGTCGCGTGACAGCGAGCGGATGAACATTAATATAAATTAAAACAGAGGCGCTCGACAAGCAAAAACACTCCCCTCGCAAGGCTGACTTATCGCCCGCGAGGGATTTCGTTTTTTCGTGACGATGAGTGGCGGCGCCGAACGCCGGTGGGGTAATTTATTATAACGCGTATTTCCTACATTCCATCCCGAATATCGCTCGACGCGGAAGGCGCCTCTGGTGGCGGGGTGGGGAACCAAACACAACGGTGGATTACTCCGCATTCTTGAGTCAATTTGGGAGTGGGACTCGACGTAAAAAGTTGGCCGTTTCCTCTGAGGGAGGATTCAATGTCCACCGAAATGGACGAAGATCGAAAGCGATTGTGACGAAAGAAAAGCATCCGAAGATGTATTTATGTGCTCCAGAAAAGTTTCGGGAAAGGATTCCGGTGATTCAGTCGAAGGAGAACTTTCGTTTATGGATCTTACGATCGTAAAGAGTTCCAAAGTAAAACTCTCTTCCGCTGAAAGATGGTGGCTTACCCGAAATGGGGTGAAATGAAGGGCTGCGGGGCGGAATGAGATTATTCTCTACTCAATCGAGGTTCTTCCTCGCTGTCGTCCCGACTCCTCCGTTGTTTGACAAATTGGGTGTAAATAAAATGAACTTCTCATTTTTACAGCTCGAATATTTCGAGCTTTGGCGATTTGCAGTGAATGAATATTGGCAATGATTCCAAAAAATGAAATTTACACCCGTTTTTACGTCAAGTTTTTCTAATGATAGACGAGAACTATTCATGAAAGATTACGTAGCAAAACTAAACAAAGTACACAATATATGAGTATACTATCCGTAATATTAGTTTTGTTTTGCTACATAATCTTTCATAAATTATGGAGGTGTTCCACCAAATATGGCTTGATATGTTTTGTTGGACGAGAACAATTTTAAGTATTCCGAATTTTTTTATCAAACGCGAAAATATATTTTACAAAACCTTACGGATAAACGATACAGAGTCATGGGTAACCTTGCGGGATTATTAACACTGAAACGCTCCATGAGAGTGAACTTTTACTAAACCCACTATATAATACCATGGTCGTGTTTGTGTTATATAGTGTGGTTTAGTAAAATTTCACTCTCATGGAGTGTTGAGATCTTATAGATATCACAGGTATGGCATCTTCAATCTGCTGAAACTATGACAAACACTGACTACCATTTCAAGTTTAGTTTGCGGTCGCAAGGTGGTTTAGGGGTCTCTTTCTCAGCATGGAGAATTTTACGACTGTTTTCGAATGTTGTGATAAAAAGTTTCCATTGCCTTCAAAAGACTACTCTCTATAGAACTTGTAATAATCCCTCCATATTTCATACTACTAAATATTATTATTGCATACCATTCTATTATGCACGATGAGTTTGAAAAGTCACGCTACAAGGCCAATATCAAGAGGAAACGAGGTGTATCAGAACTGTTCCAACTTAGAAGGCTCTTAGAAGATAAAAAAATTTCCGAATGAAAATGCATACCTACCGTAGGAAATGCATACCTACCGTAGGTATGCATTTCTCTTCGCAATGTTTTTTAACAGTTCTTGATGATTGGAAGTTTATCATTAGTCGTACTCGATCGATTAGTCTTACATCGACTTAAATGTTAATGTTAATGTTAAGCAACATGAATTGGAACTTATGTGGTCTCACAACAATATGGTCTAACTAAATCAAATAGACAAGGAAAAGGGTTAAGGTGACTTGGCACGATAAGGCGTGCACCTAGGAAAATTCCCAAGGAGAAACTGACATGAAAAAAGTCTGACGGAACCAGGACACGACCCCGGGTCTCCCAATTGCCGGTCGGTTGCTCTATCCATTGAACTATTTCACCACAACTGTTCTGGTTGAATAGGTTGAAAAAGGGAACTAATTCACGTGAAAGTAGTAAACAACAAATATTGAACGAATTTTTCGCTTTTTTGATAAAAAAAGCATTCGCCGCTTAAGTTCTATTCTGATACGCATTTCCAGGAATGTATCATTCATGAATGATTGCCATAGTAAATAATAACCCTTGGATTTGAGAATGAGTGAGATATTATTCATAGTTTCATTCATAAGATATCATTACATTCACTTAAACCACAAGAGAGGTACTTTATTAATTTATGCCACAGGCAACCCTTCACAAAAAAAATAGATTGAGGAATGTAGTATTACAATACAAACGTCTTTATTGGGCTATATCCGTCGGATTATTTATGTTTGTCTATTGACCATCTTCGATTGTACAATAGACGAACACAAATAACCTTGCCCTAACAAGATAAAGAATCTGTTCTTCCAGGACTCGAGCTTTTAGCTTTGATCACCACCAAAGTCGGAAAAGCAGAAGGTTAATACAAAATTATACCTATAGAAATCAATCAAACAGGAAGATGGCGATACACCGATCCTCGCTGAAGTATTCTGTTATTTACGAAATGGAGAAAAAGAATTATGTCATAAATAAAAGAGGAAAAACCTCATGAAGGCTCGGATCGTTGGATACCGGTGAAAACACGCCTTCCAAACCCATCAAAACCAACTAACGAGACAATTTGTTTTATATCTTCATACACGCCATCGACGAAACAACTTCCCGAACGTTGAAGCTATTTCCAATAACTGTCCGTACATCTTCTCGGATACGGCACGGCTCTTCCCACTCCTCGCCCACGCATGTTTACTACTTTGGGCGCCCAGGAAGAGCTCCTCCCATCCGATTAACGGTTCCCGACATGCCTTCGCGATTCCACTCACCAAATTATGCCTTCTCATTCTTTTTCCCCTCTCCCTTTCACATCCCTTTCCCTCTCCACTCTCACCCCTCTCACTGCCCATTCCGAACCGAATGTTTTCCTCGATAAATTATATTCGTTTCCCTTGTTCCTCCAACCACCGTATCACCTCTTTCTTCTCTATATGGAATTGCGAGTGGTTTATGGAATTTAAGGCAGAACTCATATAGTAGCTTGGATAAAGGGTTTAATATAAACGGCTGGTGAATGTAATGACGAAAATGAAAATAATAGTGTATACATTTTGTGCGGAAACTAATAATAATATTAATACAAATTATACTGGGATACAGAAATCATAACAGACCTCACCATCAAAGCCAATAGACCAGATATAGTTCTCTTTGATAAAATTAGTCATGAAGGTATAATAATTAACATAGCAGTAACTCTCAACTCTAATCTTCAAAGCACTTACTCAAGAAAAATATCCAAGTATTCCAAGTTAGCAACAGAAATAAAAAACAATGGAAGTTAAAAAATATAACCATGGTTCCCGTAATTATACCCACAACAAGGGTAGCACCAAAAACACTGGCAGCCAGTTTGGAAAAAGTAAACGTTGTAATTAACATTAATATTTAATTCAAAAGTCTGTGATTCTGGATACCCGCCACTTTGTTAGAACATTTTAAAATGAAGACTAATAGTCCTTATAATCATACGGAACTTGACATCAGTCCGTACCTATAACACTGTCATTTTGTGGCGAGAAAGAAGTAAATAATAGTAGTAATGAAACGTCTTTAATTAAGGGAGAGATCGAGATTTATTAGTTTCTTTTTACATCGAACCCTTAATCGGAATAGGGAACCGTGAATATCGGAACTTTTTTGGGCATCAGAATCAGCATCGGGAATTTTAATCTAATTTTTCGTTAAAAAAAGTTTCGTAATAACATGAATGGAAATTCTCAATTTCCTGAACCTCGTCGGTTTTTATTCATGCACCGGTACGGGCAGATAATCATATCCGCCCTCACTTTTGTAATGACAAGGTTATAGTAAATACGAATTTTAAGATATGACTATATTCTCCTCAAAACCATTCTGTTTTTCCTTCCTTTATTTCGATTTCCGCTTAGCTTTTTAAAAATGTTTATATTGTAGTTTACAATTTTAAAATGTTATAACTTCGTGTTTGCACATTATTTTGACAAGGGTTAAATGGAAGATGGGACTCTCTATTCCCAATTTCGCCCATTAAAAAAAGAAGTTTGTATTGTATTGAATTATATGTTGCTCTCAGCCTACAGATAGAGACAGTACGTTTTTTAGTACATATTATTATTATTCTTTCACCTGATAACACTTAACAACATAACATTTAATTTTGCTCTCTGAGTTAATAGAATGGTCAGCAAAATTCCATGCGTGTAAGTTTCCACCGTAATGAACTGCCTAATGAACTAATAAAAATAATAATTCCACCGAAAGAACTGCCTTCTCCTTAAATTTAGCTAATTGTCTGTAGGTTTCGCAGGTTTTTCATACCCCCCTTCTTGGGGGTGTTTTCCTGCTGTGGTGTATTTTTTTTCCTAAGCGCAAACTTAGGTTTTTAAACCCACTAAGTAGTTTTCTTCCGTGCTCTTTTTTCATGCTGTCTCTTTATTTCATGCTCTCTATGACGAAGGGTTAGATGTAAGAAGAGACTGTCTAGTCTCAATCTCACCCTAATAAAGACGTTTTATTATTATTATTATTATAATGATTTCCATTTTCTATCGATGTATTCATAACTGTAAATCCTTACACTTGGATGAGTTTGAAACACAGGTACTATTCACTACCAGGTCACTATTCTAGATTCGATCGGATGCTTAACCTCTGGGTCCTATTTGTTTCCTAGATAACCCCAGCCTCTCTAGCGACGTAGGTCGGGAAAGAGAGATTCCCACGAGGTAGAAAATGATATGAATCGTTACCCCCTAGAGAAAACGGTTCGAACAGCTGGCTTTCGATATGGAACGTCCGCGAAACATACTGGTAACGAGGTCGGACCAATGTCACCGTTAAGAGAGACACAGAGAATGAAACGGCGATGAACGGGACGAACTTTTCAAGACGTGCATGCGACACGTGCGTCTGATTCATCTGACTCACGCCTACGTCATCCGATCGATCCTCTCTCCATCTTTCGGAGGACAGAAAAAAATTGCTAAGCTCTCGAGTGGCTCTCGAAGAAATACGAAGGAGATGAAGAGGAATGAACAGAGAAAGGAGAGGAAGATGGAGCGATAAATGAGGATTCGAAAGGGACCTGCGTCAGCGTTCTCGGAAATGCTGGAGGTAATCAGAGCTCAAGATTAGCGTACGTGAGTCAATGTTATGCGAGGTAAATCATTCGCACATTCATTCATACAAACTTGTTCATATTTAAGAAATCAAGGCGCAAATACTGGGGACTATCTCGTGAGTTAGGCATTTTTACGACGATAGAAATATTGTGCAATGAACAAGGGAATCTTAAAAGCGTTTCGTTCGAGAAAGTATCGGTTAATAATAAAAAATAATAATAACAGTAATAATGATAATAATAATTATTATTAAAATTATTTTCGCTTCAGCCATCTATGGGCTTCGCTTACACAACTTTCTTCACTTTACTAATTTATTTTCCTTTCTCTTTCGCCAGTAATCTTCCATTCTCTGGCTCACTCTTGCTCGTTCTTCTTCTGAGAATTAATGTTTTTTTTGTTTTTCGGTGTTTTTAATTTGTTTATCTCGAAAAATGTTGCTGAGTAAACAATCTCGCTAGCAACTATACTATTTTTGGTCACCATAACGCACATTTATCACGTTACTCCTTTTCAGGGTTAGCATACTCTTTGCCTCAACTATTAGCAACTACAATACTCTCTGGTCTTGGCATATATCTCTCATATCACAAACATCCTTACGTATATTCTTCCTTTCTCTTTCATTCCTTAAACTTTTGTTGTTTCTTCTATTTCATATTCTCTACATTCAACCATCTTTTTCTCGGTCTTCTAATTCCATTAGTAGTTCCAGTAGTGGGCGCGTCAAAAGTTATTTGCAACAAAGACTATTTTATTTATTTACTATGTATTATTTGTTAAAAGGTGATTCTTCTTCAACATTTAGCTTCCATACAATTATCTCATAATCAAAACGCAAAACAGGCATGTTGTTTATACATTTTACCGCATGGAAAGACAACATTTATCAACGAAAAACAACATTCAGGTGCCTGAGAACTGTAGATTTTCCTTCAAATCGAATCGACAACTATAGTTCGAAATCGATTCGGTCATCTCATCAGAGAATCGTTCAAAATCTTATCAGAGGTTCACATTGAGAGATCACATTATTCGAATACCTAACAACAACTTAACTATTTGACAAATGTCTGTTTTCAGTATTGTAAGGAAATGAAATTGATTAATATTGCGGCTGGAAAAATCAGTGTAAAAGAGAGAATGCTCTGAAAATTATGTGCGTACGATACAAAATTAAACTGATGCCAAATCAAACCAGAGAGCCAAAAGAAATGAGAGAAGTTTAAAATTGTTCTACTTTATGCCACGCCCATTCAACCCTTAAATTAAATTATAAACATTTCCTATTCAAATTTCAACCTTTAGGATAACTTGCGGAATTAAAGAATGTATCAGACAAGATCAAAAATAACTATGTTGTAAGAATAAGCATCACCATTAAAGTAATCTTGAAATATGAACTCTTGGTAACTTTCTCAAGAGATCTCATTCGACCAATTTAGTTAACGGATATTAACCGGAATAATAATTATCAATTAACGGAAACAGGAGGATAAATCTATTTAAAAAATATTATTATTGAGAAATCACCTACAACCACTCCCCAACTAAAAATTTTTAGTAGCCAAGATTCGAACCCGAGACCTTAGGGTTGCAACACTGGCACGCCAACCACTCCATCAACGCGGTAGACCCGTGTTTTCTGTTAAGAATGGTAGGGGATCAGCTCTCCCTTTGTTCAGGGAAGCTAAATGTGGCTTTAGGTTTCTTAGATTTTTATCCACCTGTTTCACTTAAGTTAAATAATTTACAGTCACTTTATTAAACGCAAAGCGTAATATTAATTAAATGCTCAAATATTAAAATGCTATATAAAATAAAGATAATTTCATATTTCTGTCAGTCGAGATTTAATCCCATTTGGGGACTTTTGTAATTGTTTGGTACTCTTTAGGAGGTCCTGTTACCATATCTTGACGGATGAAAAATTTATCTTTTGTCTTTTGGTACGGGATAAAGAAAAATGTATCTTTTGTATACTATTGTCTCAATCCTGTTCATGGCTGTGATGCTATAATACTCGTAGCTACTGAGGTATGAGTTATGCTGAATAATGGCATCAATTAGTGTACGTCCTTATGCAATGTTTCGAAAAGTGTTACTCGTAGAGTCATTGTGCTTTAACAACGGGGGCTTGTTCTACTTATAGCATTCTGAATTAGTGAGGACAGCAAGAGAAAACTACCTCACTCCTCATCTTGCCTGCTAAGCCTTCTCCTTCTCCTAGCTCTTCGTAGCTGATAGTAGAGGGAATGAGGTCCCAACCGGCCTTCGGGCTGAATACTTTACAGACAGACTCCTTAGGATTGTTTCACATCCCTTGAATCGTTTCGGATGAAGTATATTTTAATATTTCTTTAACTTTCTTTAATTTTAGTATTGGCTCCGAGTAATGCTAGCATCGGTCTAAATTTTTGAGTCATGCGAGCCGTGTTTTCTTTCACGGTGCGGAATTAACGGATATTTACGCCACAAAATTCCATCCGCAACGAAGTGTCCGCACTCCGGATTCCTACGACAAATTCAAAATTTCGGTCGCAAAAATGCTCCGCCGAGAACACCAAAATCTGCGCGCAAACCTGGCCTTGGGAGTGACGCGAAATCCGTACTCTTCGCCTCCGAAGGGCAAAAACCGTCTTTGGGGAAAGATTTATGCCGAAAAAACGGGGGGATGCCGCAGTAAAAAAAGGTGATAAAAGGGAGAAGGAATGGAAAAACTCTGGAGAATACGAAAGAAAACTGCATGAGGAGAAGTGAATACGGGATATAAAAACGGCGAAGATGAAATCGGAACGGAAGAGGGAGGCAAAACGGAAATCCGCCGGGGGAGAATAGGATTCGATTGGAAGATGTTGGAATGGAGGAGAGATTTGAAATCGTAAAATGTGGAAAAGGGACCGAACGGAGTTGTGCAGGATGATTGGGAATGGAGGCTGGATGAAGTAGCAATGCCACGCACGCCCGCAGTATCCAGGTAAAGGTCCCGAACGCCCGGTGCATATGATGCACACTTAATAGACTTAAATGGGACAGCGGTAACTTGTGTGTGGAATGGAGGCAAGCACAAATGAGAGTAGGCGGAGCGAACTGGGTCTCGGACTTGCAGAACTAAGGGAGTTCGACTTAATTTTCTTCCTCCGGTTACGAATGCACGTGTATGCACTCGCGCTATCGCATAATGCATACAAATATCATTCGGCTGAGTGCTGATCCGTGGCTATTTGATCGTCTGATTAGTTAAACCTTACCGTGCGATTGCGGGGACTTGTTTTGCGTATTGCAGTATCAAGTGATGTTGAGCAATATAAGCTATTTGATCGATGTCAGTGTTTTATATTATATGAACTTTCGTTGTTTCGTAGTAAATAGTCATCCAAGAGGAAAAAGTTTCTCTCCATTCTTGGTAAAGTGTAAGCACACCAGTTAACAAAGACAAAAATCCAACTTGTAAAAGAAAGTTGTTATGGAAGGGGTTAAGCTGACTTTTCTCATGCTCTTAAGTTGCAGAAAATTTTAATTCGTACAGCACCAAGGTTCTTCGAAGTACTTTCGAGTGACGTTAAGAAACGAGGACGACAGCGGTCGCGATGTGAACACATTCACTTCTGCGCAACGTCGCGAAACCTGCGTAGAATGTGGGACGACTTCGCACAAATATTCAACCAAGCGTTTAAACACACTTCTATTCATGCATATTTCAAGAGTATTCCATACCTCCGTGTACCACTCACAATACATAACAGGCGTCAGTGTATTAGGGAGAAATCGACAAAAATACGGCAGGGCCAGATTATTTGAGAGGATGTCTGCAGCTAGGCTGGCCACACTTCCCGATTTGGAATAAAACGGCAATCTCTGAGCTGGGAAAATGCCAAAGCACGAGGGAAAGATGAAAATAAGATCGAGCCCCATACTCTATTGAGTACCCCACAAATCTTGAACTGATTATCGAAATCTCCGAATGCGGCCTGCGTTGATTCACATCACCTCGCTTCATACTTTCGACACCCAGAGCAGGATTTGGAATAAAATTTTATGAAGCGTGACTGAGATGGTGAATCTCTCGAAGAAGACCGTTTTCTCGCGCTTAAGGAGGTAGCGATGTCTTATCTGTGGAATAAGCGCTACGGAACACGGTAATTTTATAATTCTGTTCTGGTTGAGGAGGCAAAGATCCTGTTGCAGGAATTCTTCGCGGGAAAGTCCTATATGAAGATTCCGTGTCTATGAAGTTATACGTCAAGTGCGGAAATGCAGTTTACGGGGTCTTCGCTGACCGGTTACTAGTAATTAAGGGAAATTGGCTTATGTCTTAAGACACGCCAATCTAAAGGGGGTCAATTATTGGATATCTAAAAGTTATGAAAGCCTTCAAAAACGAAATTTAAAATCGAGTGGAAATATACATTGAAAGTGAGTGAAGTGAGTTAAAAACTTCGAGCCCAACTACATCTGTGACCTTTTTACCTACAAAAGGAATCTACCTACCAGAGAAACTCGTAGCGGGCCCGATCAGTAAATATATCCTACACCGCGATCAAATATTTTTTAAATTCCTTCCATATCGCTGGTTCTCAAATCTGAAACTCCCTACCTTACTGTATCCAACATTCTATCTCGGTGCGAGTATTTAAAGAAAAATTATTTAATCATCTTTTCATTGCAAATGTGTACAAAATTGTTCTGTTTTTGTATTTCGCACGCATGTTTAAAACAGGCACGGTATTTTATTTGAGAAATCACCTACAACCACTCCCCAACTAAAAATTTTTAGTAGCCAAGATTCGAACCCGAGACCTTAGGGTTGCAACACTGGCACGCCAACCACTCCATCAACGCGGTAGACCCGTGTTTTCTGTTAAGAATGGTAGGGGATCAGCTCTCCCTTTGTTCAGGGAAGCTAAATGTGGCTTTAGGTTTCTTAGATTTTTATCCACCTGTTTCACTTAAGTTAAATAATTTACAGTCACTTTATTAAACGCAAAGCGTAATATTAATTAAATGCTCAAATATTAAAATGCTATATAAAATAAAGATAATTTCATATTTCTGTCAGTCGAGATTTAATCCCATTTGGGGACTTTTGTAATTGTTTGGTACTCTTTAGGAGGTCCTGTTACCATATCTTGACGGATGAAAAATTTATCTTTTGTCTTTTGGTACGGGATAAAGAAAAATGTATCTTTTATATACTATTGTCTCAATCCTGTTCATGGCTGTGATGCTATAATACTCGTAGCTACTGAGGTATGAGTTATGCTGAATAATGGCATCAATTAGTGTACGTCCTTATGCAATGTTTCGAAAAGTGTTACTCGTAGAGTCATTGTGCTTTAACAACGGGGGCTTGTTCTACTTATAGCATTCTGAATTAGTGNTATATAGTATATATATTGAGATATACATTCTGAAGTCAAAAATGCTAAAGGTCTGGAAAAGGAAGTTTTTTTAACAATACATTTTTTACATTCTTGACCTACGGAAGTGCAACTTGAGTGGCGAACGCACCCAGCGAGTCAGTCAATGCAAAGAGTTAAGCGGTCCCAGGTTCGATTCCCGGTGGGGGCACACATGCGAAATTACCTCAGTTGTCGAAGCACTTTTAAGAAAAAATTACCAAAAAAATGCAAAGCGTTACGGAGCGGTGTATGTTTGGAATCACAAGTAGAGACAGGAAACGCTACACCAGGGAGAAGTTGATGACAGGAGTGACAGACATCACAGGTAAGGTAAGATTGCTGATATGGGTGTGGGCAGGCCACGTGACTAGTAAAAACGACAAACACTGGATTTCAGCAGATCTCAACTGGACACCAATATATGTGAAGAGGCCAAAAAGAAGACCGAAGGACAGATGGAACAGAGACATCATCAAGTATCTAAGGGTAACAAGGTAACGAGAAGCTCAAAATCGAGAACATTTGGAAGCACTTGCGGCCCTACCAGGTGAAGTTGGGTTGAAAATGGCAGTTGGGATAATGATAGAGAATTACATAGTATGCACACAATTTAAAGAAAAAGTTACCTTAACTTAAAGTAGGTACATAAGATATGTGAATGAGTTCAGATTATTCTTTTAATTAAAATCCTAATAAAGCATTAAATCTCATGAGAAGTGTTTGAATCCGAGAGAGAACATTAAAAGACTAGACCGAGATTTTAGAGTTCCCGTCAAAGGTACGACAGGTCTTAAACACATTGATATTGATAGATTCCTACTCACGGCGGTAGGAGCTTTAAAGGAAGACGCAAAAATTCCATTATATAACAGAACAACTGTAGCATTTCCCATCCACTCGAAAAAGTCTGATATATTTGAACGAGATAAATGAACGAAATGTTGCGAGCGAAGATTTTTCCGCGTTCCATCAAAAGGGACACGCGATACGTGCACAGTAGCTATTTCAGCGATAACGAATGAAATTTTACATGATACGGAATCATTGTTCGTTTCCGACGCCGGAAGCCAATCGAATTCCTGTTCGCACAATAACCTGAAGAGATACAGTCGATCAGACGAAAAACAGAAATTTCCCCGGAATAGGAATTTCCTTTTGCATCAGAAAGGATTCCTTAGGAATTTTTTTATTAAAAAAACCGAGGCTACGGCAGATATCCCGCCAAACATTGCTTTTTCCACTAACATCTCTTTCTCTCGCCCCTCTTTCGCCCGATACCCCCTCCACTTACTCACATACCGTTACATTCTCCCACACGATATCAACATCTCCCTCTGACGACTCACTCCACATCTCGTAACTTCCCCTCTTCTCTTTACACCGCTTTACAACTATCGGTAATTTCATTTATTTATTTTAAATAAACCCAGAAACAGTACAGGGCCTTTATAATGGATTGAAAACAATAAAAATGTAAAAAATAAACTAAAAGCCCCCGTTGTTAAAGCACAATAACTCTACGAGTAACACTTTTCGAAACATTGCATAAAAAGAAACTTTAATTAATGCCATTATTCAGCACAACTCTTACCTTGGTAGCTTTTATATCATCACAGCTAAGAACAAGACTGAGACAAGAGTATATAAAAGATACATTTTTCTTTATCCCGTACCGTAAGAGAAATGATAAATATTTCACTCATCAAGATCTGGTAGCAGGACCATTATACAGTTACAATTTTAAATAAAATTAAAGGTGACGATATAAGTCATATTTAAGTTAACAATCATACAAATGGATTTAAAGAAGTAGAAATAGATAGTACACTGTTGTACAGATGTGGCAAGCAGTAAATAAAGGTGATGGAAAATCAAGATGTAGAACAATGAAATTAAGAGTATAATCTTCGGACGAGAAGACACACGGATGGATAAAACGGATATCATACCATTAGTCCTGCATTTACCCTTAACAATATTCTCAAAAAAATTAAAGTAGTTGCGCTTTAAACGTTCGGAGAGAGATGCTATCCTTACCGTAGTTGCTATTTTTTCTAATTTAAGGTTGTGAAAGGGCTGATGACAATACCTGAGAATGAAAAGAAAGAAATATATTGGTGTCTGAAGAAGTTGAATATTAGAGTCTGAGGCCTTCTGAAGCTGTTTTCCTTGTTATTCAGCCTTGTAATTAACAATGTACAAACAAATATTAATTACGAAATACAAATTTGAAAATGTTCAAGTGTGACGATACTTAGTTGGCAATGAAGTCTTAAACGCGGAATTTTAAGCACCGTTTTTTCTTTCTTTTCAAATCCTACCATAGCAAAGACTGAAGCAACAGTAGGTGATATTAAAATGTAAAGTCCTAGCGCAGCATCCCTTTGAGAGATAGCGCCTACTTAAACGCTTAGAGAATCAGTGTGTGGGAAGATGTTTAGCGATTCCTCAACAAATTAGAGAATCAGCTGACAAATTTCCTAGATTACGTAGATTTCACGCTTTTTCCGTCTGACGAATTTGAATACAGCGAAGGAATGTTCCGGAGGTCGCTCGCGTATGTACGCGTACATACGTAAGAAATTCCGAAATTAGAAAAGCAAAATGGTTATTGCCCATTCATACTTACTTACTCCTCGGCGCTACAGCCCCTTTAGGGCCTTTGCCTCTCTGACAATGTCAGCACAAACATCACGATCACTTGCATGCATTCTCCATCTCTTTATTTTCATCTTTCGCAGATCATCGTCTACATCATCCAACCATCTTTTACGAGGTCTTCCTCTCAGTCTTCTACCACCAGGGTGTCCTAGGTATATTTTCTTAACCATCCTATGTTCAGGCGTTCTCTCAACATGCCCTAGCCATCTTAATCTATTACTCCTTATTTCTGACACTATGTTACAATAATCTGGTATTTTCCCGGCGAAGTTGATGTAGGAAGTTCTCTCGAGATATCAGCCGGGCCACTGCTTCGAAGTCCATCGACGTTTCGGCACCTTCCTCTGGTGCCATCTTCAGGATGAAGTGCCGAGTGTTGTTAGAGTCCGGGCTTATATACCTAATTTTGCCTCCCTTCCACTTTCTCATAGGACGTCCTTATCCATTCTTATCCCAAGAAATGTATCCCGCTGCTTTAGGTAGGTCCTTTTTAGCCAGGCGGGGGAGAATAAATATTATCAGGTGAAGCCTCGCTAGGGATTGTGGTAACAATTGTAACTGCAATTTTTTTGTGTCTATTTTAACTCCTAAGTACTCAATTTTTGTTGCCGGTGCCATCTTGCATTTGGCAAAGTTCAAGGTGATTCCCAGGTCTAGTTCCATAAACGTTGTTATTTCTATTACTTTTTCAAGGGTGAGTTCTGGTGCCACTAAGAGCCAATCGTCTAAGTACGGAATGAGGATGACATCAAAAAGGAGGCGAATTTCTTTAGCTACTTCTTTAGAAAATCGTTGCATTATTGCCGGGGCCAGTGTGTGGCCCATGGGAAGTCTAGTGAACTGATAGCACTTGTTACCGATGTATATTCCGTAAAAGGACCTGTGTTCTTTCCTTATTTGGATTTGATGAAAGGCATTCTCTAGATCTAATTTGGCCATGAGCACGTCTGGTCCTAGCCTGGTGATTGCTTTCGCTGCATCTAATAATGAAAAGGTTGGTTTTCTCGGATTTTTGCATCTTGCTAAAGCTAGGCATCACAAAACAGTAACAGGCAGCATATCAATTTCCAAAATATAAATTTACTAAAAACTACCAATTTCGATATTGTAAGTCATTGCATCATACGAAAAAATTTGCAGTGTTAACACAATTCAAATCAACTACGTGCCAGATCAAAGACGGATCTAGATACTAGCCTATAGCAGCTTTAGACCTGTTATTTTTATACTAATCCTAAATTAACAAAAGAATCCTAATAAATCCATTCCAACTAACTGTTAGAGTTCCGATTCGTCGCGAAAAATCAAATACGTGTTTCATAACTGTAAAAGCAATACGCTCTCGGCTCAGTTAGCTCCTCGTGACACGATGGACAAGGGCTGACGAACATATGGCACGCGTACCCAAAGAGGCTCGCAAAGCATTTTTTTTTTGAGACACGAAACTCGGATGTCGTTACGCAGCAACCATTCGACTCTTACGACATTTAATATCCATGATAAATGCAATGAAATCTCCCCATAGCGAAATCGCATGTTGCCAGAAAAATTTTCCGTATTGGACAAGTTTCCGTCTTTTAAGAATTAGCATTAATGTGAAAGTTTTTAATCGGAAGAATGTGATCGGTGGAAAGGTGGGGGTAAGGTGAATAAGTTAGGACAATTTTAAAATATTGTACGTTGAAGGACAAGTTAATGGACATTTCTTTATTGAGAGACATGTGTATTTAGCATTAGCAATTCTTATATTGCGACTTCAAACATGTATATATTGTCTTTATGTACCTGATTAAGCATTGTGACTGCTGCCTAAGTAGGTTTTCCGAGGAGTTTCCCTCCCATCTAAGGCAAATGCCTGGCAGATTACAAGTGCACCCCTCAAATCATATAATTTCACATTTCATAAAATTATATGTATAGGTAAACCACTTAACGCGGCCTAAATTTTTCAAAATTGTACCCACTGCCACCAAGTCATGCACCTATTTGCAGGGATAAATTTGTCGTAAATATTAATTAAAATAATATACATATTTGAATCATTTATACTTTGCAGGTCAGGACCAAAACTTTTTTCCGTAATGGACAAGTTTATACAGGCCCGATACATACTTATACATAGTTTTCACTGTAAATATGGATTCCGTTGATTAAGCCCATAATGACCCAATGCAATAGATAGTAAGCAGCACTTTACACTGTTGGTTGAGACAAAAATCCTTTATTTCACAAAAGAGGGGCGTATCCAGGATTTGTCCATGGTTGGATTTAGAGCCATGGAGTATACAATGCGTTGCCTTCCGGGGCAAGAATACTTCCACCAAAAATCTAATGAAAATATAAACTGATTTATGCTAACATGTATACCCTGCGAATCTCCAGCGGTGTTTGTATGGCATAATTGCGACAGATCATCCTTTCGCATGCTTTCGTTTCTTGTTGGATCTGTTCTCATGGGGGTTTGAACCCCCAAAACACCCTCTTGGCCTCTATCACCAAATATAGCAATATTCCGAAAATTTGTCTACCATCCCATCCTAGGCAAAATAATCAATACAATAGCTCCGTATACACCAACATCTAACACACATGTTTGCGATTACTAACGCACGCCCACTTCCTTCGTTACGCCATTCCAAAGTGACCACCCTGACCTTATGGNGCATAAATGCGACAGGTCATCCTTTCGCATGCTTTCGTTTTTTGTTGGATCTGTTCTCATGGGGGGTTTGAACCCCCAAAACACCCTCTTGGCCTCTATCACCAAATATAGCAATATTCCGAAAATTTGTCTACCATCCCATCCTAGGCAAAATAATCAATACCATAGCTCCGTATACACCAACATCTAACACGCCACACATATGTTTGCGATCACTAACGCACGCCCACTTCCTTCGTTACGCCATTCCAAAGTGACCACCCTGACCTTATGGGAGGCTTTCCATTTAAAATTCCCATTGCCACTCACTTAGCTCGCATGCATTCCGTGCTTTAACCCTTCAACACATCCTTTTTCCGACCACCTCTGCTTTCACCTACTTCTTCCGCCTCTCCTTGAAGCCTTTGCCTCTTTCACTTCTCTCCATCGTCATAATCTCTCTCCGTCTCCTCGTAACCTGCGAAAGCCGACTCAGCCCCCGCCCTTCCACTTAAATGCCGCCTCAGACCCCTAAACACACTCAAATCCCTTGAGGAAAAAACTTCCACACACGCTTCTTTTCGGGGGAAAGCGAAGTCCCTAAAAAATTCGCCCTTTACTCCGCCGACGGACGGGGAGAGTTCCTTTCCCTTGGCTCCTCGTCATCTTCCGGTAAATGCCCTCGCACACCATCGATTATTCCACTAGCTCATATGCAACGCGCTCGGGGTGTGGGCGGAATGTTATTGATGCGGGGGTCCTGTCATCGAACTTCCCCATTCGCGGGAGCAGATTCTCAACAGTAAATAGAAACCAAAATAATTGTGTTAAACGTGATGGAATAAGAGACGCACAAGTCTCTGTGTATCGGTAAACTTGCGCCGCCCTTTTTGCATGGTGGCGAGGCTAGTACCCGTCAGAATAGCATGCAAGAGTGGTAAAGGCTATGGTTATAATAGTAAACAGTGAAAAACACTCCAAAATCATAAAAGGAAATTTTGTTTTGGAGTATTCTTTTTACTTTTTACCTTCATAAGAAGCAGCAATTATAAACAATTATAACAAGCCGAATATTGCGTTAAAAGTTTTGATCTTAACATAGCGCTAACAGTTTAAGTTTAGATTTAGTTTTTGGGATCCGTACCAGAAATATTTCGGAGACCACTCAACCAAGTTTTAGACGATTTTTCAAAAAACTTTACCTACCTATGTAAATTATCTACAGCTTGGCGAAGAATTTTATTTCTTTTTCGATTTTTCTGTGAACAAAGACATTTGAAAAAATTGGCCAAAAATTAAATTCATTACTTTAAATCGATACAACATTTTTTAAAAAATTTCTTTTCTTTTATAACCTCTTCGACGAGTAGTTTTATGTGTGATAATACAAGTTTTATATGTATAGTTTGATAGGAAGGAAAAATTTTCTTTCAGATGAAACCCCCAAGAGATATGCTTGGTACCGCGGAAGATGTTTTCTGTAACAAGGAGTGGGGAAATAGATTTGACGTCATTAGAATTATATATGATAGTGTTGTATTAACTGGAAAAATGAAACAAATTTGCATAATGAGTTTATTTTACGCAACTTTAATGTGCATAGCTCGATTTTTCATTTTAACCAAATTTTTCGAGGAAATAAAATAATTAAAAATCGTCATTCTGGAACCTGCAAAAAGAATATACCCTCTAAATATATTTCTGTATTGTAGCGCACAAGAATCACAGATATGGCGTTACATCACACTAAATATCGTGCAAGTTCATTTACCAATTAGATGAAATGATCGGAAAGAGGAATCTACCGATCACATGGCAAATATAACATTCGTATGAAAATGTAAGAAAGGAAAAGTAATTCGTAAGAGATTGTCTCTCACAATGAAAATTGTTAAACCTTCCATCTTCTATGTTCATTGACGTTAAATTCTACATTGCTACATATCTTGTTGCATTTTAATATTTCTTTATTTATATTTTCACGCTGAATTGGCTACTACCAATACCATAGTTTTAGAAAATGTAGACAAATTCAACAGTTAGGAAACTAAAAATATCCTTCGAAAAATCGTCTTTCGACGTTAATTTTGAATTTCATTTTTCGAGGAAACTTGGTCTCGATTCATCCGTAATTATCATTTCAATATCAAAGATAGAGATCTTTAGATATTTATGGAGCTACAAAAAATTACAACCATTACGTAAATACCTTACCAGACTAAATCTCATTAAAATCTAAAAACCAATGAAAGGCATTTGAGCCTTCAGGAGAGAAGAAAACTCCTATCTCCTTAACTGAAGATCGTAACGTAGTTGCCGGAATACACGTTGAAAATAATATTTTGGAGAACGCGACCACGGAGAACCCTAACCCCCTGGTTGCAATTTCCTGATGGTTTGTTTGCTAGCAAACGACGACTTCTTGTAGCTTTTCTTGGAACTCTAATGTGCTAAGATACCCATATTCCATTCCCTTATAGTTTCTACTGACAGACGCTTAAGTTATTGATAAGAATATTGATTTTTTTATCTAGTGTGATATGGCTTACATATGCAAGATTAAATAAATTTGTAGGATCCTGTGGTGTAATGTTGTAACTCCCTGAAAAGTACTTCTGGAGTTACATTACACAGTTCAACTTTCTGAGAAAATACTTCTATAGTTTACCAAAATGCTTTTTACGTCAAAAGTAATTTTGAAGAAAATTTATCCTCGCAAAGGCAGATGGAACGAATCCGTGAAAATGATGTTAGACGACACAGAAAGCAGTTGAAATTACGCCATTACCCTCAACTACCCTGAGTGAGGGTACGACGAGGTTGTAAATCAATCATTCCCATAGACGGCTGTATCTACCGAAGCGATTGCGGGATTCTCTCTATGAATCACTACGATTTCGCTCCGTCAGTCCGGAAGAGCTCTTCGGAAAAAGCCATCAACTTCATCCTTCGGAGACCGTCCGGGGTAAGTGTTAAAATATTGCGAGGTCTTCGGGAAAATAAAGTAAAAAGTGGGTCCCATTTTGACTGATTAATGAGGTCACTAAAACGACCTCCCAATTCGACCAAGACAGCATTAATTTTTCGAGGCGACCACGGGGTCCACCGGGTACAATTTTTCCCGACTCTCTCGAACGCCGCTGCAGCAGTCTTTCTCATCTCGTCAACTCCATCCACTTCATCTCAGGGGCGCATGCGCAGTGGAGGGGTACACCCCGCAGGCTAAGGCATGCATAAAACACGGGGCTGGTGCTGTCCGGGTGGCAGTGGTCAAAGGCGAAAGCGGCCGAGTCTATTGGTTTTTGAGGTTTTTACTCTCGCTCTTTAGAGGACGAAGAATCATTTTACACTCTCCGACGCTGGGAATTTTTTATCTCTGAGATCGGTAAATATCTGGTGGGGATGGTTATTTTTGAAGGCGATAGGTCTGGTTTTGCCATTAGAACAGGATTGGCTAAAACTTCTTTTTAAAGTTCGGGTGGGTTGAGTTACGCCTGGAATTTGCGACAGTGGCGGGCTAAATTTAGCCTCTATCCTCTTGTCTTAAACTGATAGAAACAAATAGCATGAAAAAATAAAATTTCGGATTAATAAGAAAATTATCGCTATTGGTTGTACAATAACTAACGGTGGTATGATTGAATGTTCTGTATTGAGGGGGGGGGTGAAAAAGTAAAATATAAATGGAACCCGGAAAATACATTTTAAAAGGAAAAAGAGTGAAAGGTGACGCTGCACGTAAAGGCGCCCATCTGCCTTTTTCCTTGGGAAATACATTTTTATTTGAGTCCAAGATATGTTTTTTCTAAAGAATGAAGCCTTATTTTATTCAATTTTTTAAAAAGGTTTAATAGGATGAAACTAATGTCACAACTACAACTTTAAAAAATACCTTTAAAACATAAAACGGTAAAAGATATAAGGAAAGCGATTCAAACAAGCCTATTTTTTAAACTATCCTTCAACAAAATTTCCCGATTAGGATTCAAAAGTTCAATCGCACACCTCAGTAACGTAGAAGCTGTAAATATAACTTCGCAGCAAAAGCTAAATTCAGCATCGGATTTAGAGTTTACTTACGGTTTCAATAATTTATGGGAAAAATATAGAAGAATAGGGTCGAAAACTAGGAGCAAGACAATAATAGCTCTATTGATGTATTAGAGTTCGGGAAAAGCTCCAAAAAGCCGTCGTTTTTGGTTTCGGTAAAACGACAGCTTTTTGCAGCTTTTCTCGAACTCTAATGCCTTACCACAGCCTTTTTTCTTTTCCGTATAGATTCAATTGAAGAAATCAACTTTCATCTGTAAGTGTTAGTGTTGGAGATCATGTAATGTTGATTTACCCCATGTCCACGAAGAAAGTATACAGTACAGTAACCCAGAGGTCAGAGTTATTTGTTGAATATTAACTGTAAATGGGTACCAGTTAATAGAAGAAGGGAGTTATATCCATCACATTTTTGATTCTCTAATTATAACCAAAATGTTAGGCCTTGAACTATAACATTTCATAATGCTCTCTCAAATTCCTAATACCTTTTCACTGCTAGAGTTACTTGAAGTAGCTCAATGTTCACTAGAGTACTATTTTTATGCCTCTTTAATAATCCTGTTTTGAGTTTGAATAAAAACTGGAATAATGTACTCATAAACTGTGTTCTTAAAACTATGACTGCTAGTCTAGTGTCAAGCAATCCAACCTTGACATATTTTTCGAGAGCAATTTTATTTTCTTACGTCCTTTGCTTTTCCTTGCTCGTGTCTGTACTGTAATAACTAGTATTTTATCATTCGTTATTATGCGAGAATAAAACTTTATTACTCCAACCATTATATTCCGTCGTCAATATGGATATAAATGGAAATTAGTAATTGCACCACTGATCCCTCCATGGAGAATTCTTCGAGCTTACTTCTAAAGCGAGATAAACCCTTTGCCGTGGAAAAAAAAACTCTATAAATTCAACGCGCGCATAAAGAAGGCTGCAGAACTTCATACTGTAGCTCAACTGATTAAATATCCTTTTATTCATAATTACATTACGAAAGAAGGCGAAACACTTTGACCCAGTTTCGTTTCGGGAAGAAATACACGACAATCAGTGCATTTTTTGCGCACAACACCGTTGGAATCCCTACTGCGCTCCTCCAGAATGAATTTATGCGATTCGAGGAAATAAATTCCGCATTTCGGCGAAATGTTTGCCAGTGAGTATAATGCCAGAAAGATCACTCCGGCTTCAGACTAAGAGATATGTTTTGATACGGGTGATGGGCGTTATTAAGAATTGCGATTTTTACAACTGCCGAGGAATTAGTGAGTGTGAGAATGGGTCAATAGGGAACAACACGCTGAAAGTCTTTGCAGGTAGCCCTTAACTCTTTGCCTGGATCCATTTTCCAGCGAGGGAAGCGAAGTCGTTTCGGGCAAACGAAGATTTATACGTGTTCCATTTTATCATTCGCATCTCCGAGATTTGGAAGAGGGGAAAAAACGGAAGGTGAGAGGTCTCTCGGAGAGAGAAACCAAAAAAATGGGAAAATTAAGTGGGACGCGTCGCAGCAAAAATTGCGAATATTTATGTCAGTCGACCAGTTGTGAAACTTGCGTTTAATGCATCGGAGTGCTTCGAATCTCCAACTACGAACTCACATTTTTTCTAGCGAGCGGGACCTATTCGAGTGGATTCTGGCTCTCTTTGTTACTGCTTCGTCGACCGTGAGAATATTTAATTTGTTTCGGCTAAATTCGATTTAAACAATAGCTTCAATGTTACGTTTGGTATCAATGAAATATATGTATTGCAACTTAGTAAATAATCAGGAGCCAGAGTGTAGGTGTATTCATTCTCCGTTATGAAAAGGTTTTATTTAGCAATAACTATACTGACAAAATGTGAAAAAAATAAGAATTGAAAGTATAACGGAAACAACACAAATTTACCAAAGCAGACTATACAAACTTCTACAAACAAAATAATCTTCCTAAAGCACAGTCATAGAACAGAGAATGTACGAAATTTAAATAATAAGACTGCACACTTACATATATTAGATATATTTATTACATATATATTTTCGCTTCGCCGAAAAAAGATTTTCTCCTCCAGAGAAATCTTGTAAAGTAATACATATAATTCAGTTTTCAACATTTTTTCCTACAACTCTAATTTCTTGCCCTTCCATCCGCTTCATAGGTTTAATATGAGTAGAGTAATATATTTTTCAAGTTTTTTAATGGAAAAAATACCTAAACGAATCTAATTTATCACTGCGTGTGTTGTATAATCTTCTATTTCCACCTTTCAGCATAACTTAGCACTTTTCCTAGCATATAGTTTTATAACAGACTACATATACTAATGAAGGCGACGTAGATACTGAAATCAGAATTCTTGAATAGAGATTTCAGAATAGCTATAACATTAGCTATAGAAGAAGCTGTTGACTTGGGATTTTAACATTGTTTTCCTCCAATATACGAGTCTTAATACGTATCTTCATTTAATTGCATATATTAGTTGCTATAAATCAATTTGTTTACCTATCGATTTGTATTTACGATTTGTACCATTTTTCTTGCATGTTTTCCGGATTTTTTGGATGCATTGATTTATTTTTCTAGATTTAAGTTAACAAGTTAACTCTATTCAATTGTTTGTGGTAATTAGTGTAAAATCAGTATCATGTAATATCTCCAGAAGTTAGGTAGAAGAGAGTCCATTTTAGCCTAATACCGCCGTAAAACGAAAATAAATACAGTGGTGGCAGAATCTACGCAGGGTTTTTGCAATTATTTTTCCTTATTTTCTGTGCATGAGTTAATACTTTATGAAAAATTTAGGCTAAAGTATAGGGACATGTTATTGTTTCACTAGCAATCAATTCCCAGATATTCATTATCCTAAAAATATTCTAATCATCAACAGAGAACAGGGTAGAGGGTATAACATCGTCTTTTTTCATAAATCCCGAGATATTGTCTATCGTCCGTACTCAAATTTCATCCTGGTTATTACCAAACGTAAATTTTCGACATCCTTGCGTTCTCTATTCATGATATATTTACTGGCAGTAAGAGTAAAATAATAGTAATAATAAGCTGAAGTCGTGATGCATACTCGCCATGACAATCCCTCTTGACTCTTCACACAGTTCGTGTAGATTTTCGCTGTATTCGAGGAATGATTTCTACCTTTTTGATCTTTATTTTATATTTGGGTGGAACTGACGGTAAATGGCTCGAAAACTGAAACTGGGACGGGACAGAAAACGAGAAGGACAAGAAATTATCAGGAGATTGATTGTGAGGGATGAAAGGAGGTATAAAGAGGGATAGAGAGGGTGAAAAAGCGAGGTTGACGGTACGTGCCAAGTAGAACTCGCGGAAATATCCCCGCCGCCTTAACGCCGCTCTAATTTTTTCTTAACAGCTGTCTCCCCGCCATCCCTTCCGCTACACCGCCTTCTTTTGTTAGCCCGTATTTTCCTTAGAAAGAGTTCGAAAGCTGTTAGCGCTTCGATTGTTGACAGTCATCGTCGCAGAATGCGCCCCTTTTCTGCCATCGCTACATTGAGACCTCGCTCGACACTCGTTAGCGAAAATAAATGAAAAAAAACACAAACGAATTTCCGCCCCCGCCGCTTGGAAACCGAAATGAGAATGGAGATGAATTTCCATTTGCGACTCAGAATGTAACCGCGAGTGTGGACCATATTTATTTGTTCGCATTTTTTCGGTCGAGGAGAAACCAGAATGGGTTTCGCGCATTCTTTACTCGGCCATGTATATCCCTTAATTGAGGAACAGCGGTTGCCGGAACAGAGGGCTGAAAGGGAGATATCCAGAAAGCGCATAATAATCCGAGCGTTCGATGGCGAAACCGAAAAAGAGGGAGAATCGTCAACTGTTTGGCCGCGGCTCAAAATCTATAACACGTACCGAAAGGGATAGCTTCGCCGTTAAACATCCGTGCTCGTAAGTTTCAGTTATTGACTTTCGCTTCACCCAAATTTCTCGTATTGTGGAATGGCATAGGGATCGTATAAACGTAACGTAAGAAGATGGCTTACTTTTTCTTCATTAAACGTACCTAGCATAATCGATAAAGTTTAAATGTTGAACGTTGATTCTGAAAATAACGTTAGTATTTTTATCGTTACTTCTGAAATAACGTTAATGCTTCAAAGGTTATTTCTACAATCAAGTTAACGTTCTGAAAGCTATTTCTGTAACAACGTAAACTCTCTGAACATTTAAGGGAAAGGATAAGGTGGTTATCTTTGCATAATGAGGTGTGGGCCTAAATCTATAGTCTCCCACTTTCCAAGCAAATATTCTGTCAGAATACCTGGGTTATAGTCGCAGCCATGTCACTATTTTTCACATCTGTTTATCCTCTTCTCTGAACATTATTTAAACTTATTTTAGAGTACTTAATACCACCGTTAGCGTGCTAGCACACTCGTGCTCCAAGGTCCCGGGTTCGAATCCCGGCTAGCCGGATATTTCCTGTTAGGGAATGGTCGTGTTTGCTCGTTCATTGTTATCGTTTGAAGCCCACCACTATAAAGGTCCAGTAAATGGATCTCCTGGGGGCACTGGGATATAAATAAATAAAATAAATAATATTTTAAAAGTATTTGAACGGCTATAGGGAACTTAAGTAAACGTTTGATGTCCAAGATTGTCCATGCGTAAATGCATTCCATTACATCCATAAATGGAATAACCGAACAGGATTTTGAAATTTCTCTTTCATCTTGAGAAGCTGTGAATCGAAACCGGTATGCCGCGTAATTAAATAAGAAAACGCCGGAGATGTCTTATTCTTCAAAATGCTCACTGTATATATTCACTTCTACGAAACATTTTGTCGTCCAATTGTAGACGGTAATGAAAATAAAAAGGATTAAGGAAAGGTTCGATGACTTTGCACAGTAAAGCCGTGCGGCTGAATCCTAAGGAATAACCAGTGTGAAAAATAGCAACATGACTGGGACTCGAACCCAGGTCTCCCATTTTTCGGGCAGGTGTAATGAAAGTACTAAAATGTTTTGTCCTACCACCAATTTTTCTTCTTTCGCACACGAAACGCTTGAAAAAAAAGTGCCGTTAAGTGAACTTTATGAATGAAAAATTAACCCTTAAAGTGTAGCAAAGTATACCAATAAGAAGTAGAAAACCCAACCAAAAGTCAAAGTCAAAGTCAACTTAGCTGAGGTGCTCCAATATAAGCCACTGTGCTAACGTTTGAAAACTAAACAACGACGATGTTCACAAAAGCAACGCAATTAAGCATAAAAATTCAACCCGGTGGAATAAAAGTAAACCTTGCTTAAATTACGTCAAGTTTGGGTACTGCGACATTTCCATTCGATACTTCCTCTACAGAGTTCCGTGAAACAAAAGGGGGACTATGCAAGAAGCAAGCCTATCTTAAGTATACGTAAGCCTTCTTAACAAGGACTTCTTCGGCGAAGAACTACTGCATGATACCCGCTCTCCCTTCGCCCCGTTCTGCATGCGAATGAAGGCATGAATGTTTGAGTGGATTCCTTCCCGAGGGCCATCGAGAAAGTGAAAAGGTCGAAGGACTGGAGAAGCCTTCTCTAGCGAAGAAATGGGGGAATGATTAATTCGCTCGACCTCCCTTGCGGCGCGTGAAGTTAACACCCTTTCTCCCGATATTCAATTCTCTCCTTTCGGATATCCTTCCAGCAGTTTTCATGGATTAGATCCTTTCCTACATGACTCTATCTTCCGTAATAAGGGTGTCCATACGCTCCAGTTTTCCGGAATTTGTCCGCAATTTTTACCATCTTTTCTCGATTTCCGAATACGCGATTCGAAACATACGAATATCTCGGTTTTGTTTTGAAGCATTCCTGTGTCATTAGAATTACCAACAAGTACAATATTTCTGTTTGATAATCGGTGTGCCGCTTACAGCGGTGTGTAATGAGTAAGCTCTTAGCGTGCAGCGTATTATTTAGATTTAGATATGTACCCCGTAAGCTGCCAGTGGCGTATGGCAGGTGGTGCATTAACACCTTACCTAATCTACCCTATTAGCTACTCTGATGCTATGCGAAAAGAGCCAGAAGTAACTATCTGTTGAGGCTCCCAGATATCGAAGAGAGCCACGCGTTCGATTTCGGTGAAAGTGATCCCGGGTTCGATTCCCGGTAAGGATCTACGTGCGAAATGACCCAAGCTGTCGAAGCTCTTTTAACAATATTACTACTACAGGTATATAGGATAAGGAAGTGATATTAATGTTGCTAATATTTTCTTGTAATGCGTCGCCTCTCGAAGATCGCGCTCGTTGTTTACCGGAGTGATGATACTTTTTACTTCGCCTAAAAATTCTGGACCGATGAATTTTTCGAAAAGCTTGCGTGGGTAATCAGGTCTTCTCTCCAACAGCGAGTTCCACCCGAGTGATTTTATCATGGCCGTAACGCTACTGCGGGGCAAAGGTCCACATTGTTCTACGGCTGCATTATACATGCGCTTTACTTTGCGAGAGATTTTCATTCGTTGAAATTCCGCTATCAAAACGTTAAAATATTGTGCTCTACGCTTGTTACTTTCTTAATTTTCAATTAAATTTATACTGAAGTATTTAACTTTGTAATGTATGCATTAATGTGCCTTAAGCTTGAGTGAACGCGTGTGCCATAGAGGACTCATGGTTTGAAAGCACTGCACTACCTTACAGATTAACCGAATGCTGTATTTTCATATAACTGATCAGCGTTTATAAATAAAACGTTTAAGGTCTAGGGAGTAACTTGCTCTGTAAATTAGCCGAACTTTAGTGATTTACTCAAAATATAAGCATATAAAATATTCCTTTGGCCTCCGATCATTTTGCTAACAAATATTTCATACCATTACTATGAGAATGACAGAAGCATACATTTTCAAGGTAACATCCTGAATTTTGTTTCATTGACAAAGTAAATATCCCGATTTACACAGTAAGTCTCTTGACACTATTGGTAGATAATCATTCCCTGCAAACATACGGTTTTGAGTTGTTGACAATATGGAGGCGATACATTGGAAAGATTTAAAATAAAAACAAGCGCAACATTCACACGTATTCCGCAAACTTTCTTTATAAAACATCGAAATAAAATCAGGTTTAACAGATATTTCCTTAAGAGAAGAGAGAGAGAGGCTAATGTAAGTGCTTATACTTGTTTATAATAACTTATTATTAATAGTAATCGCTTATATATGTTTATAATCACTAGCTTTTTTAATTTTACTAAGTTACGATGGATTACGAGTAATATGTTAAAAAAGAAGCGATGAAATATTTATAAAATATCAACGGATCTGATAATTATCAGCTGAAACGAATGAATTCTACTGTGCCTTTGGCAATATGAAAAAATATTCCCGACTTCGAATAATTTACAAATCTCCAGAAATCACTGATTCGGTGGGGGCAACTCTAGATATGAGATATCTCTAGGATTACTCTATCAATAACAAGGATAAGAATCTCTCCTGGGTTGCCAATAAGCGAGTAGGCAAAATATGAGAGTTTAAAAAAATTTAAATACCGCAAATAGGACCTCGGCGTGCAATCTCATGGACCGGCTTGAAAGAAACGAAACTGAAAACTGCGGAAGGCTTAACTCAAAACGTTGGTATTCCAAAGTTGCTCCTGGGTCGTTGCTGCCTTAATCCCCTGCCACCACCGTGCGCTAAGGGCCAAGAAATGTTTGCGGTATGCGCTGAAAACTCTGTTACATGGAGTTGCCTCTGCCTGAAATAGCTCTGACAAGATTTCTCGCACATAACGAGGAGAAAATATCTTCCTTATCCACTCCTCCACGATAATGATTTGGCTAATCTGCAAACAAGTCTGCAGCGAGTTTAAGAGACTCCGAGCTACTACGTAACCCACGAATTAACCCGGTCCCTCCCTCTCGATCCGTGAGAAGTAAACACCGTCTCACTGCTCTAAAGCGATGCATTAAAAGTAACTTTTTTTTTCGTTATTCGACCGTTGGTGTTTCCGTTATGACTGTTGTAGATAAATAAAAACCCTAAAGGATAAAATGGTGTATAAAAAAACAAACGGATGCAGTGTAATGTGAATGTTTTTTGAGCAGTTAACTCATATTACTACACATTTTTGAAGGTACGGTATTGTTAAATTGTGTGGCAAGAGGTTTCATTCCTCACAGTTTGGTAGAAATTAGCCTGGAAATAATTAGATGTATATGACGAAACACTGGAGAAATATGACTCAATACAATTCATTATTATCAGACCGTACTTCGAGAAAAGACGTCCTAGGAAGTTGAAAATTTGACAATTCCCGCTAATTATAAATTCAGCTAATTTGTGAATTCTAAATTTCCGTTATTTTCTGCCGGTGATGAGGCAAATTTCATTACCTGCTTGAGGTATGATGCCTTTTCATCCTTGAAGGTGAAATTCTAGGAAAGAGAGTAAGGGAAGGAACCAGAAAACTGCTTTCAGGACATCAAATCTAGAATAAAATGTTCTACATTTAGAGATATTGTATTAATTGTAGGTATCGATTACTTGTATTTTCTTTTATATTTATGACGTACTGCCTTCGGGAGGTTTTGGGGGGTTTCCCTCCCGACTTGGGTGAATACCAGGCAGGGTATTGTATTTCCTTCTCCCCCTGAAAAGATGACTACCACCTGGCCTGGAGCCTATTTGTAGTCCTATGGTGCAAATA
>KZ308758.1:117201-206484 GCA_000376725.2 Ladona fulva | reverse complement strand
ACGATTGAACATTAACACTGAAATCTGCTGACGTTAGAAAGTTCACGCTTAAAGGACTCCTTTAATGTTAAGTCAAATTCGACGCAATTCAGTTTACAAATCAACCCGCAATTCCCTCGAAATCAATCGTTTTATTTGTTACTTATTATAGACCACATGACCGAGAAGTAAAAATAGCATCCTCTAGGCAAAAATCATTCTCCTCCCCGTCACTCGTCACAAGCATTCTTTCTCGTCTGTCACTTCCCTCCGTGTTTTATACAGCTCGGTTTCTTACCCATCACAACGGTGACAAGATGACGCTCCCGAGACCGCTGACGAAGTTGATGTCTTTATTAAATGTTACATGTGAATAGACAGTCCTCTCGCACCACCGAGTATCTTATGTCGACTGAGGGAATCGATAACTGAGGAGTTTAGCTGTCGCATGTGATGCGACCTATGTTGCCAATTCCTCGAGTGTACCGGTGAAGTTCATCTCCCATTAAGCAGGGTTCTACTGTCGGTATTGCGTATCGTAGATGTTAGATGCTGAGTTCTGTTTGATGGTGTGCTTTTGCATTGTTTCTAATGTTTATGATTAGGCCCTATATGAATATCACAGTTAGCTTTGAGGTAGCCGTCAAGATAATAAAATATGAATTATGCTGTATACCAGGTGTGGCGAACTTATGGTACGCGTGCCCAAAGTGGCTCGCAAAAGTTATCGAAGATTAGATTCCCCTAAACTCTTACACACGTACCACAAATACAAATATTTCGCTAAAAAACAAAAATTAATCAACTAAACTTAGAGCGATGTTGATTTCATGAGACAGTTTTAATGTATCGAAGCCAATACATTTAGTAAGGTGACGTGTTGTTAGTTGGAGACAGCGACAAAGTGAAAAACGATTATAAACACGTTGTGAGCGCTTAAAATATGATGACTTCGCTTAAACATTCTCGGACGCTGGTAGAAAAGGGTAGGCTTCGCTCGCAATAAGTACGTTTGGAATAAATTAAATTCGCATTTTATACGTTGATTCCGCTTATAATAGGTTGATTTCGCTTAGAATAGGTTGGTTGAGATTGGCTCACAAGAGAATTACTTCGGCACGTGGAACTGTGTACTATCCTTGTATTCTTCTCCAAAAAAATGAAGCCACATAGTAAATAAGTGTGGATTTTGTCCATTATTAATGATAATTAATGATTGTTTCCGCCAATCTAAATCCAATCTTAGATATAACTGTCCTTATTGGTACGTATATACTTTATATTTATCAAATACGGCACTCTTACCACAAAAGGTTCGCCATCTCTGCGTTAGGCTAACAATTAATGGATTGTAATCCAACAGATATACGAATACACATTTCTTATTTTAATTATTACAAGAAGCCTTACTATTATAATAGCATCTAAATTAGGTATACCTGCATTCCTATTTGTACATAGTTAATGTCACATATCTTATAATGAACATTTATAGCATTCTAATAACTTCTCACTTTCTGTCGTTTTCCTATGTATTTTACTTTTAAAGTGTGTCTCACTATTCCTGAACCCATGATCGTTATTGCACGATTAGCATCGTAAGCTACAGGTCTTTTTGGGAGGAAGATTTGAGTACGTTATCCTTCTATATATGAAAATATTTAAGGCGATTACATCTTTAATTCTAATTTAGAAAGTAGTAGAGTATGCTCCTACTTCAATGAAAGAATTAGTCGACCGATGCAATTAAACTATATCTCCCTAAGAACCCAATAATTATTATGGATATGCAGTAAAAACACAAGTTATGAAACACACGATATTAATTTAAGTACTGAGTAGTTTAAATTGTTTATGGAAAACCTAAAATTCCAAATACGTGGAGTACGAAAATTTTAAGTTAAAATTCAGGAGTTCGACCAACGCACGAATTCTATCTATGCATGAATGCATCACGAATGAATGCATTCATGCATCATGTATGCATCACGAATTCTACCTATGCATCCTTCGCTAACTTAGAAGTTAAGTGTAGAAGATATGACACTTACCTTGAACGGATTTTCCGATGGAATAAAGGGCCGTCAGATGCGGGAACCGGGAACTGGTGGCCCTCAGAAACCTCGTCAACGCGTCGTAGTTGTGGTACGAAAAGTCCAAATCGAACGTGGAAACCGGCGACGCTTCATCCGATTGAGGCCTGTTTTCCAACGTGTACGACGGCCTGTAACTGAGGATTTCACGATTAATTACAAAAGGGCTCGGGTTCAATATTGGTCAACCACGACCTCAGTGCCACACACGTGTAAAATTGTGACTACTCTGTCCATAAGAGTAACAGTAATCACCAACTATATCCGTTTTGATAATTTGAACGATGCACCTGTGCCCTTGCCCGTGAAAAACTCTGTGAGCAGGACATGTGCTCTGTGAGCAACCCGAGACATCAGCAATAGATTGCTTGCGCGCAAACCATTCTACCACAGAGATCGGCAAAAATCATACTACTATCCTATCGTCAACGTAGAAGTGCAATAAAAATCTTTCTAAATTAATATTAAATATTTCAAAAAAATAACTTTATTTCCTTTAATACTATAATTCAATAATCATTTGCGTTGTTTTCGTTTGGGTTGATAGGTCGGGTGAGAGGTGTGTACAAAGGACTTCATTATTTTTATAACACGAAGTATCTAGTATGTGCACTTTTTACGTACTAGCGGTGCTGCAGTTGTGGTTGACGATTATCGAAGCAGCTGCTTCTAAATTTATTTGTTAACCGAAGATTTCTAGCAACAATACGGTATCGGAAAACATCCAACCTTTTCAAAGCAAATACCCAATAAATGATCACAGGTTGTTCAAAATAAAGAACGTTGTCCGGGTGAAAAATAAATATTATTCATAAATTTGCATTAAAATAAAGGGGGCGTTCGAAATAGAAAAGCATTTTTTCTTCCCTTGAAAAAGAAACAGCGCTACCAACGTGTTTTATTTAGTCAAATCTAGTTAGATATAGAACCCTAGCAAGATCTAAAAGTTATTGCATTACTATCAACATGGATTTTTAACCTGCAATAATGAATATTTAGTAATTGCAACGATATTATTATGTATTATATTATAATCTTTATTTTAGGGAATTACTCTTAACTGTTCATTTTTAAAAGCAATCGCTAGAGTACTGTGTTTTCTAAGGAAAACTGGACTTTTTAAAAAGTTGTAAAATGTGGACGCAATAGTGAATATGTTCCCTTTATTTATTTATTTATTATTTTTTAGCAGTTCCAAGTATCTTTTAACTATTTATTTATGTATATACTTTATTTTAAAATGAAAATTTTAATGTAAAGGACCTTTTAACTTTTTAACAGATTTAGGTTTTAAGCATTTTATTAAAAATTTAATTTTAGACCCAGTTGTAACTGGTCATAAACTAAGTGTGATATTTACAACACTAGAACAATAAAAATAGACCTAAAATTGAAAACAGGAAATGGTGCAAAATGACCTTGGCTGTCGACGCACCATTAACCCACTACTACTACTACTACTAGCAATCGCTAGAAGAGTCTCTCATTGTTGATATTTTAAAAAACAAATATTTATATTTGTAAAGTGAGCCATTTATTTTATTTAGCCAAAAAAGATACGAATTTTTTTAAAATTCAGAAATTATTCGAACCACTGATATAATTAAGAAAGAAAACATAAATATAATCTTACTATGGAGAAAATGCAAAGAAATGGAGACTGAAAAAAGAGTTGAATAACAATAAGAGTAATTATAAAGAAACAATGGGACATTTCGAAAAGAACGCCATACAAAGAGAATAATAAGAGGTAAAACTTAAGCGCTTTGCATATTCGGAGAGTTTTATAGCAAAGTAAACAATGCTTTTGAGATAGATAATAGATAAGAGTCCCTTTGAAAGAAGAAAGAAAGCTTGCCGGTACTGTAGAGGAGAGAGGTCTTTTGCCTGTGGGCAGTGACGTAAAAAGATTGCAAATTTCCCTTTTATAGTCGAGCGCAGACGAAGAGAAAAGCACCGGATTATAAATTTTAGAGGTAAATACATAACGAAATTCATAACGAATCTTCTCGAACTCATTCTTGCCTATTCTTATACCACTTTTCTCCTTACAATGATCTAATATTTATACTGTTAATAAACCTAATCTACCTATTCTTTTATTCTGCAATGGATTAAATTTTTTGTGCGTAAGTTTTGGAGAAAAGATTCGAGGTTTTTGAAATGTGGGTGTGGCATAGAAAGTATAAGCTAGCTGGGTTGATAGAAAACTGATCGAGGAAGTAACGTGATGATGGGAGAAGAAAGTGTCGTAAATGAAAAAATAAACGAGGCCGAAAGAAATAGCAGGGACATACATGAAAAGGAATGAATTGCTTAAGAATGTTTACGAAGATAGATCGCAATGGAAAAGAGAGGATATGAGGAAGACAAAAGACCTGATGGTGGCATTTTAGCCGAAAACGGTCGTTTAATCACCTCTGATATAGATATTAAAAAGTATTTTTCTCTAAGTTTAAGAAAAAATTTGTTAGATGACGTAGAGGACAGAGTGAGTTATCGAAGGGTAAAATGTAAAGTAGGGAATTGAGCCTACGGTGAGGTAGAATACTCATGTACGTAATCTCTAGCGTTTCTTTTCCTGAAATACGATAATCGTACATATCTACATCTACATACATATATATCTATATACATATATCTCTATACATATCTAAATTTACATACATGTACTACATATATCAATTCTAGTTTTTGAGCAGAAGTTCAAATACTTTCGTACGAACAACAGCATTCCAGAAGGAGGAAGTCAAAATTTATGTCAAAAATAAACGAGAGCAGCTACATTGGTTGGAATCGCTGTAATTCCATTAAAATAAGATGAAAACGCAGAATTCAATCCGCTCTGAAATTTAGGGAAATAAAACGCATTTGCTCGCGCGGTTTCAGATTAAAATCCCACTGCTGTTTGTAATGAAAAAACTTTATCGGAAAACTTAGAAAGATTAATGAAACGAGCCAACTGCAGGAGAATAAAATGAAAGTTAAGCAGGAGGACGGGGGGTGAAAGGAAACTCATAAGATATTGAATGAGAGAAGTATTGGAGACTGAGAAAGAATCGGAAGTGGAAACAAATTGACTGTAGGGGGAATTTTTTGAAACCTTAAATCAAAAATAATCTAAAAGCTCCGGCCCAATAGATACTATACATAAATTTCAAAAACTATTAACTGACCAGAAATTATCGTGCAAATCTTACTCTGTTTAGCTATCCTTAATCAACTACTCCTCTAACGAATTAATCTAGTGCACATGTCTTAAATCATTTTTATTGCGCTTGAAATGAGAAAGATTTCTGTACCAATACTTAGTAATATTTCCGATAAGGAAGTTCATGCTCGAATCTTTCCTTATCTCAAAAATTCGGAGCCCAGCTATATTTCTGCCCTTTTCACTCGCAAAAGACAACTATTTTCTACCAATACTAGATTAACTCGAAGTGGACCCGAGCAACTAACATATCCTACCCCTCGATCAAACTTCCAGATAGATGGCTCTAAATTCTGGAACTCTTTACCTGACTCTATTAAATATTCAAGCTCGGTGCGAATCTTTAAGGATAAGTAATTCAACTATCTCTTAGCTGCTGATGTTTAAATTGAGTATTTCGTGTTAGACGAGTTTCATCTTGTTTTTTTTCCCTGTTATCTGTCTTTGTTTCTAAATTCTCTGTTTACTTATGCTGTTGTTTTTGTTTTGTTGCTGAGCAATTTTTGTAACTTGTATTTTCCACAGATTTTTGTATTTCTGCAGCGCATTCTGTTGTTCTTATGATTTTCTGTATATTTTTTATGTCTGTCGAGATTTTTTTTTGTATTTCCATACAAGTTTGTATATTATTCCATACTTTTTCATTACTTGTTTGTTTTGTGTTGCTCTAAGGGAACTTTCCAGAGCACAAAAAAATTCAAATAATTAAATAAATATTTTTGAGTAAAATGGTTTCATATTCAGTAAAATATAATGTACGGGACAGGAATCTGGCTCAGTGAGCAAATCGAGGAAATATTACCACAATTCTCATCTGCACAACGTATTCCCTCTCCAAGGCTATTTTACCTTACTTTGGAGGGATTTAGCATCTAATCATGTAAGTTAAAGAATGATGCTGATTATGGAATTCCTCGTGGTCTCCCATCCATGAATGCTGCAAAAACAGTTTTCATTGAGTGATTGTTCTTCATTTCCTTCTGCTGTACAGCAATAAATCAAGATGAAATCAAATTGTCAGCAAGGAAATCGAGATCAAACTACCAAACTCCTAATCTTGGATAGTATACCTCACTCCCTCTCCAAATACATTTCTCTTTAATGGTGGAGGGGTTGAGGATACGATCAGTTATCGGACTGAAGTCTACAAACCGACAGGGTAGGCCGTGTATTGGGATCGTTCATAACTTTTTGACTTGCTTTGAAATTAACTCACCCTCCAATGGTAGCCGTGCCTCCACCGTCGCCCCCTCCGAATCCTGCTCGGTCCTGGCCAACGTCTTGAGCCGCTCCTGAGGTCATCACCCTCGCGTTCACTTCCTCAGCTGGGGCGTGATCCTCCTTGGCGTCATCCTCGAAGACGATCGCCTGGGGCAAGGCGTCCGCCGACAAGAAGTAGGCGAGCGCCACCAAGAAGCACAAGGTGAGGAAGGACTCTGGTTTCATGGCGATGGCCTTCCTGAGGACAGTAAAAAATGGAATTGTAAGCCGTGGAGGATCATCAGTGGAGTTGAAGAAGAACCCTCAGCCGTCATCTCGCTGACAAGAGATGACCGTGGCGAGGACGTGGGAACATTGTTGCCATGCGGCCTGTTTATTTTTTTAGTTTTATCGCGCGTCTGGAAAGAGCTTCCAAATGGTAGACTGACTAGAAAATGATACGACTATACAATGAAGCCTGAGTAGGCTTGAGAGGGTAAGCAAGCGTGGTAATCGCTTCGTGGGGCTGGAATCGGTAAATACTTAAAAATCTGTACTAGCATCTGATGCGAAATAAACTTTCGAAACAAAAATACCTTTGTCCGGACGTGCACCCGAAAAACGGTTCACCCTGGGGCGATTTAGTGGAACTTTTACCCAGTGGCATTACACGCAAGACTTTTTGCCCAAGAGTCAGTTCGCTCACAAGTTATTTCAACCAAAGGATATTTCATTAAATAGTATTTTGAACGTAGAAAGTAAAGCAACAAGATAATGCCTTTTAATAACTAAGGACATTAATAATGATTATATTTTATTTAACTTTGGTTATTGAACAAGCAGAATAAACATTGAAAAATGAAATATTCCTTGGGTGAAGGAACCCACGAGTGAAATATCTCGCGGGCGATCTGATTCTTGGGTGAAAATCCGTGGTAGAAAATTCATGGGTGTAGTGGGTGAAAATTCCTCTGAGTTATCTGGGCAAGAGCGAAGTAGCCACCTCGCCTTTGCCTACAAAATCCCTCAGAGCAGGATTAAAAAATGTTCTGGCTAGATGCGTCGTTGGATAAAGTAGCTGTCTGTTAAAATGGAAGATTCCAGGTATGAATCTCGGTCCTGTCAGACTTTTCTCGTGTCAGTTTTTCCTTGGGAATGTGACAATGCTTACTGAAGTTTGAATTTGAAAAACAGCTTAATACTGAGATCGATTTCAATAAACTAAGGTTTCCAAATAAATGCCTTTTACTAAATTATTTTGTACCTTGTGGAATCTTAGAGCTGTATTCTGTCTTTCTTGACACAAAGGATACATTATGATCTAAATTAAATGGAATCAGTGTAACGGTTGAGTTATAACTCTGTTTGTAAGCTTTTACCTTCATTTCACTGTGTTTATTTCTGCTTTTTATTTTCGTAATGGTATATTCCAATATTTGTATAGCCAGGTAATGTTACACCTTTGTCTGTGCCATTATAAAAAAAGTTAACTTTTCGTGCTTTGAATGTAGCCCTTTAAAATCTGGAACAATACGAATGAAATACTGAAAAACGAAACTAATGTAGCGTCACGTAACAACGAGACGAGTTGTAGGTCACAGCGAAATCAAATTATACCCAAAGCACAGTCCAGAACTTATGAATTTGAAGCGAATGTAGGCTTACGAGTATTGAAGCTTAAAGGACTATAAAGTGAAACAAGCGAGAAAAAGTAAACGATTTAAACAATGGCGGTTGTTCTCAAGGGGTTTAATCACCTTGGACGCCGGCACCGAACGTTACCAAAAGAAAAATTCGCTGAAAATACAGTCACTTCGTGGAAATAATTACCAAATAAACAACACAAAGGGTTTAAATTCTCACAAAATAAATTAAAAACATCAATTTGTTAACTTTATGCACCTCACAGAACGAAATATTTCACAACTAAGTTCTGCACGCAAGTTTCATCTGATTTGTTCTGTGGATTTTGTGCCAAATTAATGAATCGGAGAGTATCTTTTGTTATTTAAAACAAGCTTTTAATGATAATGATGCAAGACCATATGTAACAACAAATTTAGCATATGTATTCTCGAAGTGAAAATAATTATGAATAGAATTTTTTTATACGTCATACTTTATTACGTCGTTCCACATTACAATATGCCTCTAAAGATGGATTCAGGCTTTAGGCTGCAGACTTAGGCCTTTCTTATCAACATAATTGTCTATGCAGATCAAGAAATAAGGCGCAGAAAGATTCTGGAAATGCAGTAATATGCAGAATAAGGTCAAAACTGCTGTAACCCAAGAAGGGACCATGTAATTAATAAGGTATGAATAACATTATAAAAACGGCTAACTTAGAAAATTGCAGAGGTATTCTACAAAATCAAAGGTAATATCAATTTATAAAGGAACTTTTAGCAATAATAATGCATAGATAAGTCATTTTATTAGTTCTATTCGTATGATTTCTCGTTTCTCATGATATATTTTGATTGTAAGACGCTTAGACTCAAAGATATAGTTTTAAAATATTAAGTTAGCCTACGAATAAGAGCTTCCAAAGATATGCAAACCAAGAGAAAGAAAATGGGGTGCATTAACTCCTTCTGTGAAACTGGTAATCCACTGGCTAATGGCTGACAACTGGCTATTTAAATAGAAAGGTATACTTCATATCCATTCGTATCATGTCCTAGCATCCATTTATTTTACGGATGATATATAATGTACGTACAATCAAATAATAACTGAAATATGATGGAACCGAAAATGCAAAACGATAATGAAACAGAAAGTGGTAGAAGTATTATCAAAATTTTACGATTTACGGCAGAATGTGGAAAGTATTAGAATTTTATCTAACCCAATAAATTATCTATTACAACTTACTAAGTTAATGAATAAGAACTTTTGACGCATTAGTAGAGAAACAAAGACTGACACCATATGAAGACAGTGGTATATTTTATAATTAATTGGTATGCATATTACACAGATATGTACTTTTTCCAAAGCAATATAAAATAATTTAAAGTACATACATATCTATGTAATATCATGAATTTCCACAATATCACGGCCACCTCAATAGATTATAATTTGANGTTTTAACTTCGATGTTAGATGCGAAATGACTATATGTTGCGTATATCACAAATTAAACGATATTTAATCATTTTCACGATTCTTTTGCATCTTATCTTTGAATTAGCCCTTTAACTATACACTCTAGCCCTAATGTAAGTTCTTTCCATCTTGAAAGATAGCTTAAAATCAACCCCACTGATAAATGATTTTCTTTCCTGTAAGGTTGTTTTCAAATTAAATTATTTTGCATAAGTTGTTTCCAAATTTAATATTCTTTTAATTTTTTAAAATTTACTTTAATTAAATTAGATAATTAATATAGACTAAAATTTCACCACAGGCGAAAGCGCTGCCAAAGCACTTGGCAATTTTGGAGCATCTTACATGTCACAAGACATAATTACCAGCAACGAAAACAAAATATAATTAAATTTAATAAATACTTTTGACGAAAGACACGCATGGTAAAAAGGATAAGATTTCAGTCGAGATACTTTCACCTTCTCTTTCAATTTATTTTCTCTTTGGGTGAAAACCTTCCTTAAAGTGAAGATAATTTATTAATAATCGTAATAAATCTGAAATCCATAGCAGAAACTAGGAGAAGGATGCAAAAATGGATTCTGTGTCGTCTAAAAGAGATGAGTGAAGCCTTACCGCCCTTTATCTTTCAACTACTTGACTCATTAGGCTCTCTCCGCTAAATTACGTTCCCTAAGCTCTGAATAGCAGGTATTTTTGTTTCTCTTTCCCTTATCTTCTCTGGGCCATGTACCAAGTCTCCCG
Organism: Ladona fulva; assembly: GCA_000376725.2. Classification (NCBI taxonomy): domain Eukaryota; kingdom Metazoa; phylum Arthropoda; class Insecta; order Odonata; family Libellulidae; genus Ladona; species Ladona fulva. The sequence continues at coordinate 196,137 of KZ308758.1, read as the reverse complement.
AGCGTTGCTCGCCCTCCTGAGAAAATGACTCACCGCAGAATTTCCACCTCCTCCAGATCGGTTAATAAATAGCTTGGAAATGTGTCGAGGGGCACCCTGGAGAAATGAATCCGAACCATTTCACCCAGTGAAGAAAAAATGAAATGGAGGAGAATTAGAAAGAGCCGATGAAAACGTGACGATCGAAAACTATGTCGAAGGAAGAAGAGCAAGTGGCAGCATAGATGGGGATGCTGTGTATACGACAGAGGAAATAAAGGTTTGCATTATTGAAGGAAGAATTTGTAAGGAATGAAGAGGTGGATGTAACAATAAATAATTAAGGAAGAAAAACCAATCAAGGGAACATGACGATGATACGGTTGAGGAAGGAAAATCACTAAAAGGAGAACTAAAGAGTTAAAAGAAATAGGAATCACTAAAGAGTGAAAAGATGAAAAATAATAAAAGTTGACAAAAAAAACTGATAAATAAGAATCGAATACAAAAATAATGTATAGCGTTCAATCAGAGAAAATCAATCGAAGCAAACCCCATAAAGATATACATAGTAAAATTTTATTACGCCATGCAAATATGAGGAAAGTATTTTAAGTTTAGGCTGAGCGCTAAATCCAAGTCAATTCCGTTAAGACAAAGTTGATGGGGATTAGATAAGATTAGATTAAATGGAAGTTATATTCGGCGAGATCAAGCCCAGATGGGCTTTTATTGCATTTGCCATTTAATATAGATATTAAAGCAACATAAGAGGGTATCTATAATACAAAATTAATGAACAAAAAATAATGAAGATAAAGATAGATAGATATCCCATGCGCAGGAAAACTCCCGCTAAGAGGAAGGTAAAAACCCGCAAAAATAAAAGATGTAAATAGCAGATAAAAAACAAATAAAATAATAATGATACAAAGACAATTAGGAAATAATAGGACGCGGAAAAATTGAAATAAAGCAGACTAGTAAGAAAACTGAAAATTAAGCAGAAACAAACGTGGAAGAATTATTGGCGGGAAAACCAACAATGGGGAACAAAACAATGACGAAAACGTCGGATGGCGCGAAAAACATCGGAAGGGGAGCAGACAGAGAACGAAAACGAAGAAAACCGACCCGGACGGGGATGCAAATGAATGTATTGAATGGAAACTTCTGGAAAGGGAGGAGAAAGGGATGAGGAAGGAGGGCAGACGTTATAAGGAGGAGGGAGGCGTCTTCCCATCCCTTTGGCGAACATTCACTCAGTCTCATCCCCCGGGCGACTTGCTATTCCCACAAAAGGAGTCGAGTCTGCAGAGGAAGGGGCTGGAAGGGAGAAAGGGGTACCCGGAGGCCATCGCGAAGGGAGCTACAAAGGGGAAATCCGCCCCAATGCCCCACATCGCCTTATTCCGCCGCCGCATTCCAGGAAATGAACGGAACACACGCCTGGCGAGGCGCACACAGGAGAGAAAGACCCATACACGTGCTGTGGGGCACACATAGGGATGGAACAAATGGTCCCTCTTTCTCGGGAGCAAGGACGGGGATGCGGCGGGGAAGGGACACTGGGACCGGGAAGATGACGTCAGACGGAAGGTGATTGTCTATCCTGAAAGAGAGGGTGGTAAACCACCTCCGAAGACTCTCTCACTGCTGGTATTTGTGTACGTTTTTGCCGCAGACGGAGCGCCGTAAATTTGGAGCGAAGGGTTGATTTCGATAGGTTCGAATAATGGATTTCAGGGGGTGGAGAATCCGCCCCTACTCTATTCCTTTCTAGTAGGATGCCGAAAATATTAAGCTAGGAATTTGTTGTACGGAAATCGAAGTTGGAATATGTTATTTGCTACGTTTTGATTAACGTACTTTTTGTTTAGGTACAATTTTTATTTGACGTGCTATACAATATATGCGTAACGAAAAAGCACAAAAGGATGAAGAGACGAACATAACGAACGGATTGAGGAAAGGTGAATTTCTTTGCACAGTGAAGTAATGCAATCCCACAGGAATAACAAGTGTGTAAAACAGCGATATGACTGGGACTCGAACCCAGGTCTCCCACTTTCCGGGCAGGTATTCAAACCACTGAAATACCATGCCGCGTCTCTTCCATTTGTTATTCCTGTGAACATAACGAAATCCCAAATTACTCTTTCATTATGTCATGGCCTACAACTACTTCTTATACCCTACTAGCAAATTCATATGGCGTTTTGGCAAAATGAGGAATTGTACACGCAAAGACGTAAGCAGATATAAATTAAGCCTGGGAAAAACTTGAAATTTTATTAACTTTCTACGTTATCATTGCATTAGTCACACATGCAGGCTGTGTATTTCCGACCTATGAAAATCTTACGATACGTCCAGCGTATAACTTTTTATGTTTGATACAGTATCTTTTATTAAATGCGAGACAAATTAACCTCGATTATTAAATTTCGGATGCTTCCTATTTATTATGTATAAGCAAAACGTAATCAATTCCGTTACAAATTACCGGGTGAACTAAAGTATTCGCAATCGGAAACAGGTTTGAAAAATGCTTAAATTGCTAAAGATGCTAGATTATGGATTAGTTTTCATTAAGAACTATATTAATAATATATTCAACTTAGGATGCGAATTCATTTCCTTTGCTATATTTTTGAAAAATTTTCACACCCCACCCTTCTGTTTCTGCTGCAGAAATACAATTTTTCACAATCGTTTTGCATCACAATTTCTTCACTCCGAGAATAATATCCTTTCCTTTCTTTATCTATAATATTCCTACCTCTTTGAGGCAAACACTTCAATTATAACCACTGTACAGTAAAAATATATTCAGCAAAAATACTTTACTATTGGATAAAATTATGTAGGGAATCCTTTTAAGAAGTTTTTCGAATAATACTACTTGTATTGCTTCATATTTTATTTCGTATATATAAACAAGTAATAGGGGCAATTGGAAATGGAATTTCACAGAAAGTAAAAAAGTAAATATCAATCGCATATCTGACAGAAGACATTTCTTAGCAAAAGCAAGAAGTCAATATCGAGAGTATTGAAATATCGCTGTATTTAAATTATATTGCTCTTTCAAATTTAAAATTTATCTCCAATCTGAGGCGTTTGGGAAGGTGCACATTTACACTGAACCGTACGAAGAACATTTCAAATGGGTAATATGCATAAATTCATAAACACTGTGTGAAGTATTCCTCTAATTAGATTTAATTACGCACATTTCACCCACGACCGGTTTACCATCATAAATTGAAAGAATGAAAAGTCTAACGACTTAAATACCTTCCTACTGATTAAGATAAAATTCCATCCGGTTTTGTAAATAAACATGCTGATTTTCCGGTTCCACCAAGCGAATACCGAAGAAGCTATTTTTTAATCCCTTAACATGCATTCATGACGGATAAATTTGAAACGAACATTACTCAGTGTCACTCGAGGTGGGGGAGAGCGAACTTTATCAGCAAATGAAATGCTTCCTTAGAGTTACGGGGCCACTGTCACGCATCGGTAAATAGTCTGGAAATTCCTCATTGAAATTCTCAAAATTCTTAATCTCTACTTGAAAAATTCTGCTCGATAAATTAGGGTCAAAATACATATTTTTGCAACAAAAGCGATTATTTTACTATTAATTTTAAAGTTTCACTAGAAATTTGAATGAAAGATAGGGTCTTCTAATGAGTTTATGGGTGAATATCTATTTACAGATTTGTTTTTATTTACGACGATAGGTTAGATGGAAGAAGAGACTTTTTGGAATAAGTCTCGCCATAATAAAAACCTTACACACCTAATAGATCTTATATGAATTTATGTTCTTACATGCATTTATGATTGTTATGTTTTATGTTTCCGAGCGAAACGCAAAATATGTTCAGAAGTGAATTATAAGATTTCGAACTCAAACTGAAAACTCAATAATTTCATTGAATAGCTAATGAAACTATCACTAGGACAAAACTCCATTTATCTACATGTAGCTACTGTTATAACAAGTTTATAATATAAGTTATATATCTGTCAAGGCCAGGGCCAGTCTTATGGGTGCGAGGGGTGCATCGCACCCGGGCGAAGACATCTAAAAGGCGGCAACAGAAGCGTAGCCAACCATTCATATGATTGCAAAAACATCATTTGTAGCTTTCTGTGTGATACACACGACTTACCTAGGAAGGATTATAACGCGAAATTAAGTATTGGCAGACATTTAAAGGAAAGAATTAGGGATAGCTCAAAAAGAGAAGGGAACATTTGTTTAGAGGATTTAATCGAAGTTATTTATGTTGCAATATAATTTTTATTAGAAAGTTTCATATTTAGTTGCGAAGAACAATGTCATACAAATCATACCATTTCAAGTTATGCGCATTGCGATGATAAGGTTATTCGAAAGTAATGTGGACTAATAACATTTATTATTCTTTATGCTGACTATTTACCACATCAACATACGGAATATGCATGATCATTTGTTACTGATGTTTTGTGACCAATGTAAGTAGAGGAAAGAAGTCATAAACAATGATTTTCCAAAGTTTTCTTTGTGAAAAAGATGTTTGAAAACAAGAAAAAACATTGACCCATACATAACTATTTTACAGTAGGGATGGAATATAGGTTAGAAAGGACGCATCACTGGCAAATATTGGGATGGATGGAGAAGGAAAAATAGGTGATTGCTCGAGTTATTGCAGGAAGAAGGGAAAAGGCACGAAGGAAGAGTTGGAATGGGAGCGGTAGGAATTTGCGATGTACTTGAGCACGTACTGTGCGGCAATGAAGTGAAGGCGAGTGCTGTGGTGCCTCAAACCCCTCTTGAGGAGCCTAATCCTTGTGCACCCTCGTGTTCTTCATTCTCCAATATTACTCCGCTTCTCAAAATCCCCTTCTCATGCGTGTTCTCGTGCTCGAAAAGCTCTCCTTCTTTCATACTTCAATGCCCTCGAGCCAATATTACGGTGAGAAGTTCTCCTATTCACATTAAAATCGTTCGATTACAACCTTTAATAAATTTTTCGAATTCACAATAGAAAAACGATATGATTGGCAGGATCAGCCTTAGCAAATGTCCTAGGGTACGAGTTATTTAGGTGCCTTTTTCGTTTATATATGTACTTTGAAGAAAATACATAACGGCATGATAATACAAAACGATATAGTGAGAACAAAACAATTTGTTATTTATTTGTTAATTCTTAAACATATATTACTTGTATAGTTAATTTAAATTTAAATATCATATAAATGATATTTTAATATTTTTGTGAAATTGTATTTCGGCATTAACTAGGAGTAATACAAATTGTTTTATAAGTCACTTATTATATTCAAATCCACTAAATAATAATTGCACTAATTTTTATCACTAAAATATTAAAAATTAACGAATGCATCGATTAACAGAAAATAAGTACACTTTGATATGTTTCGTTAAATACACTTTAATACTACGCTATTGTTACTGGTAGCGATCGACTGATATATTAAATTTTCTTCAGGAAATTATTTTTACAGTTCATCTGAGACGGGGATGGTGAACCTATGGCACGCGTGCCGAAAGTGGCACGCAATACTTTAGCATATAGAACTCCCAATTCGTTATATACTCCTCACTAAAAATTTAAACTCTACAGGAAGTACATGTGGGTTTTGCTTGTTAATAGCTTTTATAAAGAGTTTCTTTCGTTAATGAAAATCCTTGAAAACATAAATAAAATATTCTTTTATTATATTTTAACTTTTATTATATTTTAACTATGTCATTCCTCCAAGTATCGTTGGACACCATTAATTTTACTTGAAAACATATCATTGACGCAACAGCATAGATAAAGTCAGTATTTTATGATGTGGTTTGACACTTCGTTGGCACGAACGTCCTGAATGAGATCAAATTTGGCACTCTTCATACAAAAGACTCGCCGTCACTAATCTAATAAAACCCTGACAAATTAATCACCATGTCGGAATATAAAATATATCCAGTTCTTCAATATTCCTTAATGTATTTGTGCTTGTAAACATTCAGCGTAAAAATACTGAAAGGGGAAACGCGACACACATGAATACTTAACACGGAAGGGGGTTGTCTGATTTAAGGGGCTCTCCTGGCCTATGTGGCAAATAAAATTTCTCTATCCCCCAGTGAATAACGCTAGGCATACACAATCTAAATATCTTGCAATTAGCATTATATTAGCAATTCTTAAAACGTGATAATTGCGTAAAAGCATGTACATACGTGATTTTTTGCTTCCTTAAAAATGTTTAAAATCGTAATTTACTATTACGACGATATTCCATAACATAGAGGGAAATATAACAGGAAGGGATAACAGGAAAGATAACTTCAGATTAAAAGTTATTACGGACGTAACTTCACGAAAAATACGACGCAGCAGAACATCCTAACGAAAATGTAACGCAATCGTCCATAAAACTCTATTTTGGTGCTCGAAAAAGCAAAATCGTCAAATTTTCCTTCCTTCAGCTTTTTGTACGACGGCCTCAGATGCGTCGACATTTTCCAAAATGCTCCATCAATCAATACGTCACGCTTAGGAACCCAATATAACATCCCTCCTCGTTTTCCAATTTTCTCAAAGAGATGTATTCATCCACAATTCTAATCACATTCTCTGTCACCCACAAACCCATAAAATCGCTTTATCATGATTGAAAAGGCCTTAATACGAAGATTTGCTTTTTTAATTTTCAGCTCTTTCCACGATTTCAATATCTCCTCCCTAGAAAATGGAAGTTTACAAACCGATTTTGCCACAACGAGTGAAGCCTAGAGCGAGTTATAATGATAATATAATATAGAGATAATGGTCAAAGACAATGATTTATGAAGTCAATTATGGATGATGGTTTCCAGTTATTCAGCAATCTTCCTCAGCCGAAACATAAGTTAGAAAATGTGACATTCATCTTATGGTACGGTATAAAGAGAAATGTATCCTTTATATACTTTTGTCTCAGTCTTGTTCATGGCTGTGACGATATGAAAGCTGCTGAGGCATGAGTTAGTTTGAACAATAGCATTAATTAAGGTTTCTCCTTATGCAATGTGTTACGAAAAGTGTTACTCGTACAGTCATTGTCCTTCACTAACGTGGGCTAGTTCTGCTTATAGCATTCTGGTTCATTGGGGAAAGCAAGGGCAAACTACCTCACTCCTCATCTTACCTAATATGACACATTTCCTTCTCCTAGCTCTTCGTAGCTGATAGTAGAGGTCCTAACCGGCCTTCGGGCTGAATACTTCACTGACAGAAAATGGGAAATATATTTTGGCTGCGTGCAGATATTAAAGACGTAATGGCATTGATATTTCTTCCTTTTACACTGACTTAGTCTGTGATTTCTAATATGCACTAAGGGAGTCAAATCTTATCATCATATTCTGTAATGCATCAAGAACGAAATTTATATATGTAATAGTAATTCAGTACATTATCTACAAAGTATAATAACTTAATTTTATAAATTTATATTGAAATTTTGGTATTATTAACCATCTAATTCGTCATAAGTAGGTATTTATTTGAAATAAACCAGGATCATGACTAGAATTGAATATCTTTGCGATTTGCTCCAATGATTCCCTATGCGATTGAGATTTCTTGATTGGAAATCGTTCAGTAATGGAATATAGTTTGAGCTATCCGAGGATAGCACGGCATTGAGTACTACCAGCAACTCTAGTTAGTATTTAACGATCAGTTAGCTCGATCTCGAATAAGCCCACTGCAGCAATAAACGAGCTCCAATTCTATTGGACACAAATGGGCGAAGCGAACGAGGTATTCCGGTGCAGTATTTCATTAGAATGCTTTCAGTATAATGTAGATGTGTAACTTCCTGCGTACAGAGCAATCGGGCTGTACCCGCTGAAAGGGATGTCTTTACTCTAGGGACGTTTACTGGAGAACCAGCATACAAATTGGGCGATATTTAAACAAACTGGCTTTAAATATAAGACTACCGAAATGAATGAGAGTAAACTAGCAATTTTTACAACTTGTCAAACTCACAACTTTTAAGAATTCTGGGAGACACTTATTCTAAAGTGTTTAAAAATGTTAGGTTAATTTCGGCTTTATTTCGACTGAATTGAAGAAATATTCCTTAGCGTAGAACCGTCAGTCGGTTCATGAATTCGATGATTAAAGGTAAATGAAAGAATCATGTACGAAGGTGAAACATGTATCCTCCGCTTGAAGAATTAAGAGCGTTTCTAAACTTTAATAAACTTATTACCAAGGGAACTCTATTTTGCAATCTCGAAACAATTTTGCAAAATACGCAAACCCTTAGCGAAATATCATATCATTATGTAGGTTATGGTATTACCGATCCAAAGCTGTGAACCAGCACGGACAGGTCAAGGATGAATTTTTTTCAGGGAAACGGCATACAATAGAGCATCATTGCATAGTCATATATGTATGTACTTATTAAAAGTGACTGACAAAAATATATTTACGATATATATTATGAAGAAAAGTACTTAGAAAGTTTCGAAATGTGGTTGTGGAGGAAAGTGCTTAAGGTGAAGTGGACTGATAGAATTAGAAATGAGGAAGTGCTATTGAGAAAAGGAGAGGAAAGAAAACTACTGAGGGAAATCAAAAAGAGGAAGACAGCTTTGTTGGGGCACATACTACGCCGAAATTGCCTTCTTAAAAGAATTATTGAAGGAAAAATAGAAGGAAAACGAGGATGGGGAAGAAAAAGATTGGGAATGCTGGGTGACATAAAAAAATGGCCGAAGTTAGAAGCAAATGAAAGGAGACGCTCCGGACCGACTGCGATGGAAGGTATCCAGTTGTACACTGTCGGAAGACAGATTCCACTAAGAAAAAGAATGTACTTAAAGGGAACAATAAAAAAGTTACTAGGAACTATTGAAGTATTGAATCGTTACTCATTGAAGTAAACATTTTCATTTATATAATAAATATACTACTACTATAAAGTGAAACATTCAGTTAAGTATTAACTTCATTCTTCGACTAATCCACAAATATGTACGACTTATGGTAATATAAGTAAGTATGTATGTTTATTCCTCATCTAATCGGACGTCATGTTCATTTTTTTTAAATCTGTACTGACTTTTAATAAATCTTTAAGAAAATCTTCACATAGTGTCTTACATTCAATGCAGCTCAAGGACAAACTGAAGTGAAAAATATCGACATGACTCGGACTCGAACCCAGGTCTTTCACTTTCCGGGTAGGTATTTTAACCTTCGTACCCATGGACTCAATTGCCTCGATGAGGACCTCTGGCGGTGGTTGGTTCCATTATGTGGAGCGCTACTTCCCTAGCTCACAAAGCATACCGTTAACAGAGTGGAATTGATTCGGTGTGGTATTCAAACGGTTGAAAAACGTTCCAGGAAAGTGGGGAACCTGGGTTCAAGTCCCAGTCATTTTGATATTATCCGCTTCCCTTTCTCCCTTTGTTTCCGTACTAAGTTAAATACCTTACCATCATCATCGCAGTTTAGTCAATAAACCATATCTTACTCTTGTAAAGAAACAATTATTATGCGTCAAGTATTTTCTTTACATTACAAAGAATAATACTTCCAAACAGATTGCTTGATCAGGATTTAGTTGTTTATTGTAATAAAGGAATTAAAGTAACGGTAAGACAAAAAAGGTGCACTCTTACAAAATCTATGGGAGACGTAGCATACGGAAATGAACCAGAAGCTACATCACAGCGAGGTTTTATGCAGGAAACTGAGGTATTTCCAGCAGTAGCATTATTCTGAGAAATGCTTTAAAGAATTGAAGACCCTAAGTTTAGACAGCCGCCTTTTTTTCCAGTTAGGCACTATCCGACTCAATTCCAAATCAGTGCCGAATAAATAAGCGAACCTTAAACAACTGACGTAGATAGAGGAACTTTGTGGCGTTTCCTGTGAAAGGGGATTCATTTGCCAGGAACGCGGGGAGCATACTCCTTTGTCTACTCGGCATGCATATTTTATTCCGTCCTAGATTCCTTGAAAACGTGAATACCTAATCTCTGATATCTTTTTAACCGATGGGAATAATCAGAGGCCAACGCTACCACAAGTTGCAAGAAGGATCAGTTCGACTGAGGTCCTATCCACTTTATTAACCGCAACACTCCCTATTGAGATTCCCGCTGACGCTCGTGACCCTTTTGGCTTCCGCCCGACCCATACCACGTGGAAATTCCTGCTATCTTTACACCGTGGGAAACCGCAGGAATCAAAAGTAGAGATAACAGATGAATAATGCACCGACGCAACAGTTTCGTTGAGTTACGTAAGCGGCACGTGACGAATTTACCAACTGAAGAAGAATTGGCGAGCTAACCGGTGCTTCACTATGATAGCCACCTTGTAGCGATTATAAATACCTGATGGAAACGATTGGGTTGAATTAAAATGTAATGCTTCATAGATACACAACGATAGTGAAAAGATTGCAACGCCAAAGTGCTCTTTCGATTTAGAAGCATTTAGAGACGCAGAACTACCGCTACTTACTGCAATCAGGGCCATCTTCTCAATTCTCAATTTTGCCCAAAAGAGGACCTTGTTTGGTGCAATAAAAACGAAATTTATCTACGTCATTATACCCAATATGAATAAGTTCCACCCGATATCGACAGAACTAATCAGTTATTAAAGTGTACTGGATGAAATGCCTTTGGATGTCTGCTTAGAATACACATACCTAGGACAGCAGGTAACAACCGGAAGGAACAGCAGGACGAATGAAGTGAACAGAAGAATTAAACTTGGCTGGAATGCCCTCAGAAGAAACGCATACATTCTCAAGCAAAAAATGGTCTTGAAGAGGAAAGTTTTCGACCAATGCATTTTACCTGTAACGACATACGGTAGTGTTAAACGCAGCGATAACCTAGCGTCTCCAGACAACGCAAAGAAGTATGGAACGGTGTATGCTGGGAATCACAAGTAAAGACAGAATACGCAACACCTGGGTGAGGATAAGGACAGGAGAGACAGACTTCATAGATAAGGTAAGAGCATTGAAATGGACGTGGGCAGGCCATGCTGCTAGAAGAAACGACAACCGATGAACGTCAGCAGTTCTCAACTGTACACCAGAGACCAAGAAGAAGACCAAAGTACTGATGTAACATCGACATCATCAAGTACCTAGGAGTAACATAGCAACGAGAAGCAATAGAGAGCGCTCCCCAAGCGCTTGGAGAGACCTGCATCCTTCAAGTTTTAAAAACACTACTCCGTAAGCCGTATTTCGGCAAGCGGAACTCGCGCTAAGAGACAAACGGGAAGCTCCGGATTACTGATTTTAGCAACAAAGCCTCCATCTTCAGAGTTCTCCATAAAGGTTGTGGAGACCACCTCAAGATGGGGGCTTTGTCTCTGAAATGATCGTTGGGACTTCCTAGAAAATCTGAGACGAAGCCTCCATCCTCAGGGGGTTTCCACAGGCTTTCTCAGAAATCGGTAATTCGGAGCTTTCCGTTTGTCTCTTAGCGCGAGTTTCGCTTGCCGAAATACGGCTTACGGAGTTTTTTTAAACCTCTAATTCATCAACAGCCGTGTTCCAACATTCTTTTTATTACAGACTTAATTCCGTCGTCGGATTGAACATGACAGATGATAATGAATTATTTATAAAGACCTTATTTATGTTCCGTAGGGATCCCGTACAAATTGCTATCCGGTCTCTTTTTACGCTTCGTCTACCTAGGTAATAAGTAACAGCTGGTAATTAAAGCGCGGTATTTGGCTTAAAAGCATTTCCTACCGACCGATATAGGACAAGCAATAGCTTGTTTTTGTTGACAAGCAATAGCTTGTCCTCTTCAGAATAAAAAACTAACATTCACAAAATTAGCATCCAAAACCAAAAAATGATGGTCCAAAAGTAAAGTCAATCCGCGTAACCCACTCTTCCCTGTCCCTGATTGTAATAAGAATTGTGATATCCATGAGGGTAATGCGTTCGAGTTTGATGAAAGCGGTTCTGGGTTCGTTTCCCAGCGGGAGCCCAAATGTACGAAATTACCTCTGCTGTCGAAGCACATTTATAATAACAATACTACTTTAATAAGAATATAACAATAAGGATTAAGGAAAGGAAAATTACTAAGTACGGAAGAGCTGTGAGGCTGAATCCCAAGGAAAAACAGGCGTGAAAAACACCCTCAAGACTGGGACTCGAACCTAGGTCTCCCACTTTCCTGGCAGGCATCCTATATTCCAGGCAGGTAATTTTCAGAATACCTGCCCGGAAAATGGGAGACCTGGGTTCGAGTCCCAGTCATGTCGCTATTTTTCGCACACGTTATACTATAGCATTAATAAAATAATTCAAGGTGGCCCTGGATCATCACCATTGATCTTTAGATGAAAGCAACATGACTGTTGTGTCAATTATAACTGCGCAATAATGAGAACGTAAATCGTGCGGTGGTTATAGCATCAAGCTTCTGTTTACCAGTGGAAGAAGACATTGTGCGTTATATAGGAATCGATGAAATGCCGGCGGAAATGATGGAGTTTGGAGGACCATTCTCATTCGAATCGAAAAATGCGCCCACTAAGCGTGCAGCTAATGCAACATTGATTGGTTTCCTCTATTAATACGAATCGATCCAACGAAATCGTCCATGGATGCTTCAATCCAGAACCAAATCTGCATGCGCGTCGATTGGGAAATTAAGGTGGTTAATTCGGATTTGAAATTTAATTTCGGCGGCATTAGTTATAAATTGGAAAGATTTGAGCTTTGATCAATGGTCAGCGGCGCGATGCTGGGGATCAGAAAATAATGGGAATATATGTAAATAATGGGAATGTCCGTTCGAGAAACAACGGGAATAAGGACGGCTCAAATACAAAAATAAAAATGTCGGAGGCGTCGGAGAGCTTCGTTTTCATCTTCTGACGAGGTAGGGTCTTTAAGGTTTTTAAGAAGCTAGGACCTAAGATAGGACAGGACCATCGCGATTATTTCGTAAAAGAATTGACTTATCAAAAGGGTTGTTTGTGATCAAGCTAGGTTTGTGATACATGTGCAGTTACATGAAATTAAAGAATTTTTCAGATTTGGTAACGGGTAGCACATGTAAACAAAAGGACTAACTTTGATGGGAAATATCGATTATGACAAATATCCTTTGAGATTGACTGGCATAGTTTTCTAAAATAGAAGAAATGCTTCTTTTGCTACTCCTGATGATGCCCACTTGGATAGAAAATGCGCAACGCTTAGTATCACATTGTCGATGTTATTCAATGGTATTTTCAACATCAATCAATTTAATATTGTATAATTCAATTTTTCTAATATTGATATAAATTTAATATTGTCTAATATTGTCAATTCTTGGTGGTAATAGAGCTATGATCTGCAACTGCATCATGACAGCAAATGGACAAATATTTTTAGATACAAAATTTTGGAAATTAAAAAAAAAAATGAGGTTCCCGTACAGCCAAGTGGGCAACGCGTTCGACTTCAGAGAAAGCGGTTCCGGGTTCCATTTCCGGTGGAATCCTACGAGCTAAATTACCTCAGCTGTCGAAATACTTTTAACGATATTATTACCAAAAATTTTTTTAATTTCGGTCATTTTTATTCGCCAAACGATACAATGAGTAACGTGTATCTGTACAAGAGTTCATGGTGAGCAATAACATAGAGGAAATCATGCAAAATAGAGTTGAATATTAAAGTATTTTCAAGAAATATTCGTCACTGGAAAATGCGGTTGTACGAAATTTATTAAAGTTTTGTGCTGCCAACCAGATGTCAAGCTTAGGCTAAGTAATAACCAAGGCTGTTGGATTAAATAAAGGTATTAGTTGCACTAAATTCAGGGAAAACGGCGAATTTTTACGTACGCAAAACTTTAAGAGAGGTATAACAACGATAAAAGTTCATATTTGAAAACGTATACCACATCTGAATTTTTGATAAGATATACTGGATCAAAATATTAATGACTGATTATGTATTTCGTTCAAATTGAAGTTGAAGTGGACGCGCTGGCAGATTTCAGTCTTGAATTTTAAGACGATTCGTGCGGATATCCGATCACCAGGAGCAATTCTTTGGCTGTGTAAAGCTGATCACGAATGGATCTATCCAACATCGCCTTTAAATGGGTACTACACACTCCCTCCTAGCTCCCTCAATCCCTTCCATCCTTCGAGGGCGTTAAATGTAATCGATTCACCCCTTGTTATCTCCCAACCATGTGCTCATCTTCAGCCATCCAAGGAAGAGAAAAAAAGAGCAACGACGAGCGACAAGTCGCGCGTGGACACCGTATTGAAGAGAATGTAGTCCTCGTGTGAACTCCCATGGAACTGGCAAGGATACGGGGAACTCTCACATTAACCCCGTCCAATTAGCACTCGAGCGCGTCGTCTGCAGAGAGGCACAGGTGGCAAGGATGTCGACGCCGTTGCACTTGACGAAAACCGTTCACTTTCTCCATTCGATGTATCGATCCTCCATGCGATGGGTCGCCTCGCGTTTGACGTTTTAGTTCCACCGCACTCACGCACGATACGAGTGAAATAAGTTTGGAATGGTTAGGAAATGGTTTTGAAAATTCCGTAGCGACCGGAAGTCGGTCGGAAAAACAATATGATCCACCATTAAGAGAACCTGAGAGGGACTTGCGATACGACAGGAAAGACTTTAATGGCGCGATGTATCTAGCGTTCGATCGATCGATTGAAGGGCATAAAGATAGTAAAGAAGATGGAATAATGTCATGCAAGGGTTGGAAAAATGTTTCTGATGTAACGAGGCTACTGGAAGCTAATATCTTTAATGTGGTAGCGACAGTTTCGGAAAAGAATTTTCCAGTGAAGATTTCAATGGTATATTATCTATATTATTCCAGTTAATTGAGGAGATGATTAAATATTAATCTTCTGTAATTATGTATGTGGAACTTTGTAACATTTTCTTGTTAGCTGGAAATTGTAGTGTATGTTAGCCTCTTCACCTGACTTTGCGTCTAACTGCAGCGGTATTGTACAATAAATATTGAATCACATCATAATAATAATTATCGGACAAATTGTTCGATGGCAACGTCTGTGCATGTTAGAGTGCTATATAAAACATAGAACCGATATTATGTGAGAACTATTTGCGATGTTGAATGAAGAGATAGAGAGAGAAGAGAGAACAAATAAATTTTGAAATATTATAGGAATAGTTATATATTAATGGGATTCCTCAAACCTTCGTGTACTTATTTCTAGTCTCTGCTAATAAAGTATTAAAATCAGTAGTTTCTAGTTTTCGAAATTATTTTGCTTCCAAATTTAAATCAATTCGAACGATATGTCTAGCCTCATGTCCATGCAAGAATGATCATCGGCCTCAAAACTCCCGATAGGTTAATGAGCTCTACCAATCGTCATTTCCTTAGCCGGCTAATGTAAAACCCTCCCTTTATGTCTCACAACAATTTTGGAGCTAACTTCCCACATTACTTTATCCCAATATCCATACTCAAAAGATTTCCTTCAGCAATATCCACCCTATAACCAGCCCAATACTTTTCTTCTAGAATCAACTGCTTGGCCATTATTTCGTAGTAGGACTCCATGAAGGAACAAGGGATTTGAACTTTTACAAGCCACAATGTTTATTGAAAGACGAGCATAGTTTCGATCCCCCTGATGATGACTCCATAAGTTGAAAGCATGGTCGTCTTCCAATAAACATTGATGTTTGCAAAAGTTCGAATTTTCCTTGTTTCTACTTCTCTTCTAGATTTCTTTGATCAAAACTCTAATTATCTCCGAGCAACTTTCACAATTACCGGTTCGTTTCTGATCCACCAGACACCAAACCTCTCCCATACTTGACACGGTAGTACAAGTGAACGACAGACTATTCGACTTACAAAAATCACGTAGTATAATTACCGGAAAGGATAATTAATAAAGTTCCTATATCATTTGAGAAACATAATCAAGATCTTCAGGAGAAAATTCGACGAAAAATATGATAGGATTTGTCGTTCATAACGAGATAGATTTATGGTCAGACCTTTCCTGCTCGTATTTGAACGGAATGTAAAATCTCGCAAAATAACCCATCACACGGAAAATACGGAGGAATACACATTTTTGATGCATTATTCAAAGACGGCGGAGTGGCAATAAGTCTACGGAACAAGGCAAGCGGAAAAGACGCGGAGAGAAGGAGCGAAAGATTGGTAAAAAAACAGAAGACATTCTGGGCGGGAAATGACAAGACTTTATTTTAAAATCTGCACCGGCGTGAATGCCGCATGATTAGTAGAGAAAGGGAGAATTGCGAAAAGGGAGCGAAAAACGGGCGCTGCGAAAAGATACCCAAAGAGATGTACGGGAGGGAACAGTGTTTTATTTTTTTCCATGCGACTTGGATGAGAAATAAAAACGGGTTTCATTAAAGGACAGATTGAAGCTACTGAGTTGTTCTGTTTCCGTACATTCAAAGTGAAGGAAGGGATACAAAGGGTGCCAAAGAAGAGGCAACGTGAATGGATACGAGGAAAGGGAAATTACCCTAATTTTCATTGGTAAGATTTGCTGCATAAAAGTGCGATTCATACGAATAGTCAACGAGAAATAGGAAAAGGAGAATAAATCAGCACGGAATAGCCGTGCGGCTGAAACCCAAGGAAAAACGGGTGTGCAATTAGCGTAGAATGTCTGCCCGGAAAGTGGGAGATATGGGTTCGAGTCCCAGTTATATCGCTACTTTTCACACCTGTTATTTCTTAAATAAAGAATGGTCAATGAAAAGTGCTAGATTAGATTTCATGGTAAATTTGCGATATGCAGGCTTGATACGGCAGCTTGATACCTTTCATAACATACTTTTACGTCTCATTTTCCATTGATTACGTTACACTACAGTTAAGAAAGTACCTATGTTACATTACAGAGTGTAATTCTGATGACTGCTGAAGATATAACAGCTGATAGTTTAAATTTTTAACAGAAGTCTCCTTTCTATATTTCTTTGTCATGTCACTATTCTTATGAATGGAAAATGCATAATTAACAGAAAGTTATTCAGTACAGTTAAGGTGAGCTATAAGACGATGCAAAATTATCATAAGCATATTTACGCAAGTACAGTATATCTATGGCGTCCAGACCGGCAGATCTCGGAATACTGCGAGAAAAAGTACATACATCTTTCAGTTCATGTCACGAACTCAATAGATTTTCACAAAAATACTCCTTCCTCTGAAAATGTAAATATACGAAAAGGATATACGTAGATAATACTGCGCCTAATATTCAGAATAATCGCGAACTGACCCAACAAACAAACAAAAGCTATTCATTACAGAAAGAAACAGAAAGCATTAATTAAAGAAAATTGCGATTGAGGAAACTAGGATTGTAGTTACAAGGAAATTATACTGAATGGTTTGCGAAGAAAAGCCTCGATAACTAAAACCACGTGAAAATTTATTATGAACAAAGCTTCTTTGGAAGATTTACCGAAAATACAACAATACTAACACAAAATATAACAAACACGAATTATATCCGAGCGCGAAATTCATGATTTTCGGCGTTGTTCTTCGGCATGAATGTTTATTGTTATGAATATGACCTTTTTCTATGAACAACTACCATTTCCCCTTCACATATGAAACAGTCTCTTTCGATATGAAAACATTCGTCGGTCAAAGGCGCTCAAAAATTAACGAGGTTTTTTTCTTAAGCTCGGCGGGATGCAGAAAGGACACTTCATTAAAAAGCGTTCCATCACACAATCGATCTTTTCGGTCCAGACACGCGAGGCCCAGTGAGGTGGAAACAAAAGAGTCGTTAGGAGCGCGTTACTAGTGATTGCGGTTCGCCTCGTTGGAGCGCCACAAAGTAAATCTTACCCGGCGCGAGTGCATTAAACCGGACGCTTGAAAAATGCCCTTTGATATCGAAATGCGACGGAATCGAAAATGGCAGAAATGCAGTGCAGACAGTAAAGGATACTCGATGCCCGCTCGTGCAAGAGGGGAATTTCACGTGATTCGGAAAAGGTTGGAACTCGAGTTGCGCGTTACCTATCTACATCGACCCTCACTAACTCACCTGTCTCATGCCGCTTTATTTATTTATGTATTTACTGACCACAGGTAACAATAGGCCTGGTGATAGTCATTTATGGGGGAAAACAAATATTAAACACCTTGCCTAGTATTCATCAAAGTAGGGAGGAAAACCCCCTAAAGCCTCCCGAAAACAGTCACACAATTTCATTACAAAATACAGAAAAAACAATTTTCATAGTAAGCTAAGCCATTAATAAGTTATTTAAATATGTACATTTAAATTATCTTAGATTCTTTTTTGCCGTAGACTGCCTCACATTTATGGAATTCACACAGGCTCACAGATCAAAACTCCACTCCGAGGCGATCTTTTGAGGATAAACTATTCAATCACCCCTTCTTCAATTACGACCGATTTTCCTGTTTCTTTGTATGTCTAATTTTTTTTATTTTCTTTGTATACATATATCGTAAAATTTTAATATTCATCTGTTTATATATACATTTTGTAATGTTATTCTTATTACTGAATAGCACTAAATTCATTCTGTTTTTTTCCTCAATGTACGGTTGTATTATTTACTTTGTGTAAACTGANTTTCTTTCTTCTATTCGCATTCTTTAGAGCATAATTAATAAATAACATTATTATAATTAATATTTTCATTTCTAATTCTTAAAGAAAACCGTATTCTCTGCTAAAAATTTACTCTAAATTACTCCTATTGGTAGAGACGAAAGTTTCGGTTAACATCAAAGCACCACTTGATGACAGAAAATATTTCCTGAAATCATATCTAGATGAATGAAATAATAATTTTCATTTCATGGTTCAGGATACTGAAAATTTTGGGATGGTGCTGCATAAATCACATGGGAATCGGTACTGTACAATTGGAAAGGTATGGAGATACTTGGTACAATGCACGGGTACCATATAGACATTTTTGATCATACAACCACGTTTGTTTTTATATGCAATAATCTACAGAAAAAAATGAAGATACTGCGAAAAGCTTTAGCTTTATTAAAACAGAATTAAAACTTGAAGGAGAATGGTATGAGGATACAGCACGATAAGTCATTCAGATAGGGAAATTCTTAGCAAATTACGCATACGAAAAAAAATAACAAAACTGGATCACGATCTTTATCTCGCCGGAAGCTGCCCTAAACAATAGAGCTATCTTATAGAACATTCAGACATGCCTTGCGATATTTATTGGTGCTTTAGTGCGTTATTCGTGCGTTCCAGTATTTTAGCAAATGACTTGAAACATGAGTATCACTCATTATCACTGCATCCAAACTTTTTTATAAAACGTATAATTTTAGATATAAACGTCATGAATGTGTTCACGAGATTGATCTTGCAGTAGTAATATTGTAAACGTGCTTCGACATCTGAGGTAATTTCGCTCATAATGGCCTCCACGAGGAATCAAACCCAGGACCGATTTCATCAAAGGCCAACGCACCACCCACTAGGTCAGGCATGACGAACCTATGGCACGCGTGCCCAAGACGGCAGGAGATAGAATTTTTTCTGGCACGCGAAACTTCGACGGTACTATCTTTGTTGTGTATTCTTCACTTAAAAATGAGGCAAAGTAAATAATTGTGGATTATTTTCATTACTAATGGTAATTAACGATTATTTACGTCAATTACTAAATATTAATGCCATTGCTGACATGAAAAAATAGATAATACAAGAATCTCATCATATGGTTTGGCACCATGTTAACACGCAACTCCTTTACCTTAATCAAATATGGCACTGAAGCCACAAAAGGTTCGCCATCCCTGCACTAAGCTAACCGCGATCCCGGCATCTATATTCTTACTTTCATAAATCACCAATAAATCTCATGCGGTACATGTTTTATAAAATCCGGAATCATGCCTTTCGTACATTCCATTTCGAATCAACCCGGTCTCGCTGCGACTCCATCCGGATTTCCACATTATGGCTTCCTTCCTTAGTATCGATAAGCGAAAGAGTAAACTAATGAACGTATCCGAGATTCAACAGCCGGGGATAATTAACTGGCAAAAAGGTAAGCGCTGCGGGCCGAACCGGGTTGAAAGAAGTCAAGACGTCCTTTAGAGGGTTACGTTGCAGTGAACAGAGAGTGAAAGAGGCAAGGTCGTACAGACTCAAAGGAATGGAAGGGAAGGAGAAATGACACTGTCCCGGGGAAAAATTCTCAATGGGATTCCCTATCCGCTTCAGTACCGCACCATCTCCATTCGCTCCCCCATTCCCCATTTTCAACCTATTATTATAATGACGCGGAAGCACGAGATTAGATTCTCATGGCTCATTTTCGTCCGGGAGATGCGTTTTTTTTAATCTCCCGACGCCAAGATTTCTCTCATTGTACTCCCCATGATGAAGATTTCAGTGTTAAGTAGGACTTTTTAAGGTCGATTGAATAAAAGGAGTTTATTTTTCACTCTCTTTGTCCGAACTCTTTCTCGATTCTTCCTTTTGCGATCGGTCTTTCAACCTTTTCGCTACTTTCCGGGTCATTTCAAAATTACTACTCAGACCAATCATGTTCCTCCGATTCTCTACTCCCACCCCCTTTCGCCTTTATGTTTTTGATGATATCTATGACTGAACCACATTGAGCTAGGTTCTAGTCTTTAGTATATCGGTAAAATCAAAAAGAAATTATTTTACGTAATTATACACATTGATATTCTTTAGAGATACAGTTTTACATCATTTTTTCTCCATCAGCATGAGGATTACCTCGAGAGACACGACCATAAATATAGCTTCCACTCTTAAACAGAGAACAGATATTTGTAAATATTCATTTCTGAATCTGAGGATAACAGAATGGAACAATTTACCAGAAGTTAATGAACCTTGTCCCCATTCCTGCAAAGCCTTTATAAACAGAATTAAAAGATTCATGTAAACTTTTTGTAATGTCATATTGTACACTGTACATCGAGTTAATTGACAATTATGTAATGAACCTTATTACCAAACTCTTATGTACAATTATGTAAATGGATTTGATTAGCTTGTAAATGGCATAGCTTTCTATATAAGTTGTTTGAAATTGTAAATTGATGTTTCTTTAAATTCTGACTGCCTTAGGAAGGTTTTGGGGGTATTCCTCCCGACTTGGGTGAATACCAAGCAGGGTGTTTTTTCCCTCATAAATGACTACCACCTGGCCTATTGTCTATCTGTGGTCATTAAGAACATAAAAAATAAATAACTAATATTTTTCAGCTTTTGTATCAACGTAATATATTGTAGGTTTGGTCAGACCTCACTTATTTTCCTTCTCCTAGATCCCTTTTCAGATACACTACTTCTCCTTTGAGCAAAAGGCGAATATTTTCGCGAAAACCCGTTCCTGTCTCACCAGTTCCTGCATTCCTACATTTGTTTATCCATCAACCAAAAGTTTATTTTTCATTCAACGCCACACCCACACCACTAAAGCCCCTGTCTGTAAAGTATTCCGTCCGAATGCCGGTTGGGACCTTACCCATTTATCATGCTACGTAGACCTAGGAGAAGGAAATAAGGCTTACTAGGCCAGATGAGGAGTGCGGTAGTTTCTTTACTGAACCAGAATGCTTTGAACAGAATGCCTCGTTAGTGAAGTAACGAGTAACAGTAACAATGCAAAAGGCGTAACATTGCAAAAGGAGAAACCTTAATTAATCCCATATCTCATACCTTAGTAGCTTTCATAACATCACAGCCATGAACGAGACAAAGAAAAAGTAAATACAAGAAACATTTTTCTCTATCCTGTACCAAAAGACATATTTAATATTACATGACATAATAAATATTTCATTCGTCAAAATATGGAAGTAAGACCCACTAAAGCCTCCCATATTTTAATATTCCTCCTTTCTCAGCTCCAAGTTTCACACCCGTATACCAAAACAATACAGACAGATAACTTTAGAGGCCAATTCATTGTATCCATATAAGGACCCTTCGTCAACAGCAAGAACAGGATGGGTGCGTGATAGATCTTGCAGCAACGGAGCATGATGGGTATTTTTTAAATTAATGACTATAGCCAGATTAAAATAATAACAAGAACAAGCAAATTTTTTAAGTTGCACTGTGGAAGGAAATTTGAAAGAAAATTGAAAGGAGAAATGTATTACGGGAGCGGTGCTCGGGTCCGAGTAATCCGATTGCAGGATAAATTCACTTCATCGAGATAATTCGTGCATCCTCTCGGCATATGGAAGAACCAGTTCCTAATACCCTTAGGTATTTGGATATTTTCTCCTGTATTGTACTTCGTGAGTGAACAACCTTTTCTACCTAAGGCTTGAGGAAAGTTATTTTCACGAGTTTGTCTCTCTCTATCGGTCCATCTGGCGGTAGTTCGTGCCCCTATGTGGCGGCACGAACCTGCTTTCATCACAGAAGCATTCCCAAACAATGTAGTACCAAAGACTGGTACATAGTTCAGTGTGGTTAGAATGTCTGCCCAAAAAGTAGGAGACCTGGGTTAGAGTCCCAGTCATGTCGCTATTTTTCACACTCATCATTCCTTTCTACACCTATTTTTTTTAATCTCACATCAATGCATCGTAGTTAAAGAGCGCTAAAAATTAGCGGAAGTCTACAAATTTCCTGGTGAATAAAGAAAGACTGAGCTACAATTTCATCCATCTTTCAGTAGCCATCCTATCCCCACGTTAATCTCCATACATCATCCCTTTGTTGCTTCATATCATTAGATTAGCACCATTTCCCTTTCATCTTCACCATAAATTTCTCTCCTGCTACCCAGGGGCTGAAACAGCCTTTCGATGGATGCCTTTTGTTACCCTCCCTCCCCCCTCCTCAACCCTCCTATTTATATCTCTTATTCTCTCTCAGCATCCGAGAGGAGATGGACCCTGCAAGTCTCCAGACGGAAATTAATTAAACCTCTCGCGAAATACCTCTCTCCTGTTTCGCAGAGTGGAAAACGGAATAGTGCCACCGGGAGATAAAAGTGTGCTGTAAGAAGGTCAAGGGTCTGACTCTCGCTCCACCTACCGAAGATGTCTTCCACGAATGAAAAAATCGAAAAAACAAAGGAGTTGACAAATGCGAGGGCTTGCTCCGTAACAGATTCGCGTGCGATTAACTCTCGGTTCCACTCGGTTTTCGTCCTTTTTTATTCCCCTCTCGTTTGATCGAACGGTCCGAGAGATGTTTTCCCTGCATGTAGCCTCGCTGCTTTCTCCCTCTGTAAGGATTCTCGGAGTGGGGAGTCGGCGTAATGGGGATTTTTTGGGTCCGTTCATGTCGTAGGAAATGGGATGGAAGGTGTGGAAATTGGAACGGGAGCGAGAATCGAAGTTTGTCTTCGGCTGCTGCAGCTCAAACGTCTTCCTGTGGTTTCAGTTAGTAAAGCTGTTGCAAATTTTGGCACAGAACTGCATCTCAAAGACGCTGTGTTACGTGTTTGTGCACACGAACTTCATCAAAAGTCCATAGAACTCAAATACGTAAAACGCATTACTAATTGTTTGTTTCCTTCTTCTTTAGTAAGTAAAACTCTTTGTTGGTAAAATCCACTTCACTGTGTTCGATCCATATTTCCAGGTGGACTTGATTTTCCTTTCTCGTTCATGTAATATGTATATTCGCTACATTTCTTATTTTAATTAAATTTTGGCTGTTATTTCGTTTAGTGCTGCTTATTCTTATCTTCCTCCGAGAAGCGAATTTTGTGTTGTTTTAACCGATTAAATTTATCTCGAATTCGGCACAAGAGTCAAATGCAGTGGCTAGGTTTGCATGTCGCCGTAAAACGCGCATAAAGTCTCCCATCATAGCTGCAAATATGAACCACGCTCTGCTACCATAAAGCAATGCCTATCTCCGATGTTTTGATGGTTTACTGTAACATCTAGCGACGTAATCCTTTTTGCTAAATAAGAGAAATACAGATGAAGAAATTGAAAGAGAAAAAGTCTGCCGCATCCGGGAATCGAACCCGGGTCTCCCATATTCCGGGCGGGTGCTCTGTCCTCTAAACTACAACGACAGTGGTACATCTAACGATCACTCCTTCAACTTCTTGGACTATGATGGGACTCAGTGAACTGCCCCGCCCGGAAAGTGGGAGACCCGGTTACGATTCCCGGCTGCGGCAGACTTTTTCTCTTTCAGTTTCTTCATCTAAATTCAAGCATGTGAACCATGCGTTTCTCATCGCTTATCCAAGAGAATTGCATATTAAGGATAAACAGAAGTGAATTACTGACTGGGGCTCGATCCTAGGCTTTCCACTTTCCGGCCTGTTTTCCAACAAATTTACACTTCATAAAACACAGTATCGGCCCACGAAACAGGGAGGACGCGTAATATTGGTTCTAAATATTTGGCGAAATTGAAACTTGAAAGACCCGTCTTCCATTTAATCATACATGAATGGTGAAATTGATAACATACGCAATAAAGTAAAATTGATAATATAAACATAACATAAAGAATAAAAAGGAGCTTTGAGGAGAGAAAGGAATACACAAGTTTTGGCAAATGAAATTTACATATATGTAGCCTTCGTATTGCATATCGTAATGTGCTAAACTAAATTGTGAGCAACGTCTTCCAAGAATGTACTCCATCTGAATTTATTAAGCAAATTAGGCCTTATTTTAGACCTTATTTCTGTTAAAGTACCCCATTCTACGTTCTGAAGCATCAGAATGATGCTTATTGATTTGTTGTAACAATTCAATACAAAACGTATCGCCTGTCGCTGTACCTTTTCAAATTCTCGAATACAGCAGTTCTTGGAAGGGTCCCGTAGGCTGCATCCATACTCCAAGTGAGACTTAAGTGGAGTAACATCGCTTACTGTTTTTCCGCTCCTACGAATATTCTGTCGACAATCTAAGGACTGTTGCAGAAGCTAAAGAAAGTATTGTCCTGAAGAGCAGATTAGACCCAAGAATTATGAAAGGAGAAAGGTACGACGGAGCCCATGAGGAGCTTTACCTTAAACAAAACCGACAGGTGGTACCATCATCAAAAGTTGCACACGTTTATATGGACATTATCAATGGAAGGAAGAAACTAGACTATCCAGCGCTATCCACAAAGCAAATTCGTGTTAGAAAGGAGCGTCGCTTTGGTGCAAACAGATGAAACAAGATCGTGAAACTTAAAGGAACGTTGAAATATAAATAAATTATTAACAATATTTTCAAAAGGCGTTTTATCGTAAGTTTTTTTATAGAGCTGAGAAATAAATATACTGATCTGATATTGCAGCAGAGTTACGAAGCCGATCTGTTATGCATCGTGAGGTGAAGATGTTGTTTGAACCAAAGAGATATGATGTTCTTCTGAGTAGATCAATACCGCATACTGTACCCCATTCGCTGAATTAAATGACAAGAAAATATATCCAAGAGGCCGAAATAAAAATTTTCTGGGCTCAGCACCCCACTGATCCTGAAAAGTTGTTTGGCTTTGTTAAAGATTTTTTTCTTATGTAAAATTCTTAACTTAACGCAAAATGTTAACGACTGGCATTTTAAAACGGAAATCCATAAGAAAACAATCAAAATAAATATATATTGCAATGCAAAAACTGTAGGTTTATTCGCACACTCAATACCTTTGATGTACAAAGATTTTTAAATACGCGACTTTTGGATTTCAGTTATTTCTATTTTAACCCCTTTCTATAAATTCTCGTTAATTATACAAGAAAAATAGTAAAGTGCGATAGAAAATTTAGAAGATCAGATTACTGATACACCTTTGAAAACACTTTTCGGGCTTTGCTGCTGAATTGTTACCATAATGACTTAGTTACGTTAATGCTCATCACAGATATTATTTGCATTTCCTACTACAGCAAGGTATAACGTTACAATTTGATACGCAAACGTTATGTGAAAAATTTAAATTTTCATTCGAGTGAATTAGAAAATGTTAAATTTTTGCACTGTGTTACATGTAAATACCATTGCTAAATTCTGGAGTACTTATGTGAGTAGTTAATAACAATGAAACACCCTGCAGCTCTTTCCCGCAGTACGACAAAAGACACGGTTGCACAAGGTGAAAAACTGTACCGCGCAAAGAGGGAACAAAAATAAAGATGTTTAGAGGGCAAAGTTCCAAAATGATAAGGTGAGTAATTTGCTTGGAAATGCTGAAAATACGGAATTCTCATTTGGAGAGCACTCGAAAAAAACACTCCCGAGCATTCGCCACTCCTCCTCTGAAAGCGTAACCTCGGTTGAATTCCAATTTACCTCGTTTCAAATTAAGTTACACCGAGCAGCAGTCATCTCCGGAGACACTCGCTCGATACATGGGCGCGCGGATTCCTCGAGGTAGGACCTCCTTTGCATCCAGATCTTCTCCTTGTGGTATTCTATGCTCTCCATTACTCCAACCTTCATTAATCCTGCCTCTATCGCTCATTATTTCAAATTCTATACCTTATAGGTGGCACCTTTCTTTTTGATTCGCTGAAAATCTTGAAACACGAAATCGTAGCCGATGAAAAGGGGGCAGTGAATATTGTACCGCCCTGAGGAGACATTTGCCCATTAACGACAAAAACAACATATTACATGGAAATGGAGGATTTATCAATAGTAAAGTTTTATATATCAGTTATTTGATGACGAAAATCGTCGATATTTTTAATACGAGTATAATCTCTTATGGGACCCTTTTATTATTTATTCTCTGTGATCTAAACTATATTTGTAAATCGCATCTTCATTTTAATTTTACGAATCAAAAGGAAATTGAATTCAAAAATGGCTTAACTGTGTCAGTTGTTGCGATTTAACGTTCAAAATGTTAAGAGTTCATCATTATTTCAATGTTTTTCCATAAATACGTATTGTCCGACAATACGCATTTTCTAATTAAATTCGATTTAACTTAAACCTCAGCTACTCGCGTCACATATTTGAATTCAACTATGTGCTCGCGGCACCATTTATGTTATCGTTAGATTCTAAATTAAATAGAGGCGAATCAAGTCGATATCTGTTAATTTTCATGTGCGTGATAAGGCCCTAATCTGTGAACAGTAGACTCTACACTCATCTTGTCGAATAAAGGTTAATCTAAAACCAAATCATCTTTATGTACATACGAGGGCTGTATAATAAGTATCCGTGTTTAGCGACTGATGGCATCACTGACACAAAATGAGTATGCCATAATTTAACGCCATCTTTAGATATATGACTGTCAACATTTCAGACAGATTAATCGAGTAGTTTTGTTTTGATATCTCTTGCAAGTAGTCAGGTTCGTGTTTGCTTGCCACCATGGAGAAAGAGCAATATCGATCAGTGATTCGATTTCTTTTTTTGGATGGGAAGACGTGTGAGGAAATCAAGGTGAAGTTGCATGCTGTTTATAAGAACCATGCACCTTCGATGAATACCATCAGATATTGCTTTAATGAATTCAAGCGTGGCCGAACATCCATTTTTGATGAAGAGCGCCCAGGCCGTCCGATTGAGGTGACTACGGAGGATATGGTTAACAAAGTCCATGATATCGTACTAGCAGATCACCGTATGAAGATATGCGCAATCCAAAAGTTTCTCCGACGTTTCGTGACTGTTGGCGAAATATGAATCTATTACTACACGCCAGACATGAAAGAAACAATGGATTCACCCGGCGAACCTGCTCCGAAGAAGGCGAAAACGGTTCCATCGGCCGGAAAAGTCATGGCCATCGTTTTTTGGGATTCACCTACTATTTGGAGAAGAGAAAGGACAATCACGGGGCAGTACTATGCTGGTTTATTGGACCGATTCGATGCTGAATTGAGGAAAAAACGGCCCCATTTGGCTAAGAAAAAAGTGCTCTTCCATCATGACAACGCACCAGCTCACTCATCTGCAATCGCCGCAGCAAAACTGGTCGAATTACGATACGAATTGATACCTCATCCACCCTATTATCCAGACTTGGCCCCATGCAATTTCTTTTTGTTTGCAAACATAAAAAAATGACTTGAAGGAAAGCGATTTACGTCAAACAAGGAAGTCATCGCCACAACAGAGGCCTATTTTGCAGAGTTCGACAAAACGTATTTTCTGGATGTCTTGAAAAGGTTAGAATATCGCTGGACTAAATATATTGAGTTGAAAGGAGATTATATTGAGAAATAAATTTGAAATAAATTTTTTTAATGCGATTTCTTGCCTAACACGCACTTATCATAGAGCCCTCGTATGGTAAACGGTATGTACTACCTAAATGATCTCAAGTTTCATATTGATCTTTCACTTTAGTAAAAATTTTTTAACATAGTTCACACTATGAAGTGTTTTCATCGTTTTCAGACAAACAAACCCGTGCAATGGCAAACAAAAGAAGGGATAGTCACAGTAGTAAAGAGTAACGCATTCTTCACTAAATACAATTTAATTTAGTAGTAGAGAAGTTTTAAATCTTCAATCGTTATCGTCAGAGACTTAAATGACTGAGACATTCAACAACTGCCCTTTTATTTACTAATGCACACCATGGTGGTTGGCATTCCTTTTTTTTTTTTAGCTAACTCCTGTAGCAGTAGACGTAACAAAGAGATCCACAATACACTTGCTTCCATGAGAGGGAAAGTAGCGATCTAATATTTCTTGTTTCAAATTGTTAATCCATAATGATTTTGCATTAACAATTTGAAACAAGAAATATGGAGTACCTAACCCAAAGGTAGTACTTAGCGCTATAACTTTGGTCAAAGCGGTCCCAGGTTCGATCCCCTGTACGGCCACGATGTTTACTCAGCATAGGTGCTACATGATCAGCCACCAGAATCAACGGGTACGGATCCAAAGCGTTCTAGAATAACAAACTAGGCTGTGAAAGTCAATTCCATGAACACGTTACACCCACAATCATTTAATTATATCTTTCAAATAATTAAACAAGGCCTGTTTTAAGTATTCACCTGTTTGTGCTGAAGTTGGAGATCCGTGCTATAGATACCGAGGAAATTGGTGCTTTTATAATCCAAGATTTGGCCACGTTTGCAATATACAGAGCTGTTTATACATACTCGAAAATGAGTTCTCCTTAACGTTCCTTTTCTGGTAATCATACTGAATAAAAAATACATCTCCAAATCTTATCGTATCTCCTTAGAGTCTCATCTTTTAAGTGAATAAGCACACCAAGATCGCAGCAGTTTTAATTCCACCGTAATTGGCGAGCGTTTCTCGTGTGGAGACAAAAGAAAACGAAAACAATTCCAGCATGGTCATTAGCGGCCTATAAGCCCAACGCCTACCGGAATGATTTGAGAGAGGAAATTGGGGCTTATCCGAAGACTGACATCTTTGATCCCACTTCTAATCGAATGGATACTTGTTGTATGTACTATGTATGTAGATACTTAATGATTCAGTAACTTTGCTCTGCAAAGTATTATTCATGTTATCCTTGCGGTCAAAGCAATTTAACTCCTATTTCAATCGAATTTTCTGCTCAGTTCTTGTCGTGACACTGAGTTTCATCTGTTTTTTATCGTTGTTACGGATTCCCGCAGAAAATATTTAAGTCTGAGCAGATAAATACAAGAGAAATTGCTGTATTTCATGTATTTTTATATTCACGACACATTTTATTGTAATATTATGCTCATGTCGATGCAGAAGGAAAATCAATGAAATCACGTAAGCCTTTAGAAAAAATTAACCACCTCTTTCCTCAAGTTTTGCGCACACAGATAGCCTCTATATCGACCTGAAGGAACACCAAGCGTATTTATCATTGGAAGCGTCTCCTACCCAACGACTCTCTAACGCGTTTTCCAAAGTGTACACTACCATTCTCCTCAGACCTTTCCCCGTAGAAAATCTAAAATTCCAAAACCCTTGCCATGCTTTTCCCCCTCTCTCATTTAATATTCCATTCTCTCGCAACACTATGATGCTTCTGACGATCTCCTACATGAAACGATGACACAAGGAAGCTGCAAACTGCGTGTATGCTAAACCCCCTCCCACCCTCTGAAAGATTTCCTTTCTCCTCTGCAGCGGAGATTTTCTTCCGTCCCCTTCCTCCCACGATTCTCCAAATTCGAAATATATTCATCCCTCGTTTACTGCGGTTTCGGTTAGCCGCGGTAGCATACATTTTGCACGAAGGGAAACCAAAGGAACTAAACAGTACGAGTAACCAGGATGCATTACAGCAAGGGACGTTTTCTCTCTCATCCTAGAAGCTGATCATTAATTATTTATCTAATACATTTCGATCACCGGAAGACGGAAATACTTGGAAATGAGTGTCATGTCGAGAAACATTCTTTGCGTGCCCATCACCTCAATTTGATTGTAAAGATGAAAAAAACAAACCTGTAGCCCTCCCTTTGATAATCATAGATTCTTCATAAAAGTTATATCGTGTTTGAAAAGGGTAATTTTTTTAGGGTGTATATACAGATCAAATGGAAAAAGAAAGGCTCAGCTAATTGTAATCGATACTTCATGACTTCATTGTAAATAAATATAAGGATATCATAACTCAGGTCAAAGGATCAAACGTTATTAAACGGTTGCAGTGCATATATGCTATATATACTATAATGCCTGGTGATTATCTAATCAGTTTTGAGAACAACAATTTAAGTATTCTCGTCATAAAAACTTAATCACTACGTTGTATGGGGTTTTTCTACTAGCCAGTATCTACCTTTACCAAAGCAATATGTTTTAACCCAGTGATTGCAATGGTTAACATTAAGTGTTCTACTGATGATGAATGTTTAGTGAAAATAAAAAAGTCAACCATAATAATGAAATACCTTTCAAATTTTACAATGTAAATTTAAGCCTAGGGAGAACTCAATGGCGTAATCCCCGCATTTCTCAAAATATTTTAAAGAATAGGAAATCAAAAACGATTTCCTATTCTTATATTCATATTCAAATATCTACTCAAAGGCATTAAGTTTTCCGTCCTAGGGATCATTGCAAAATTTTTAGTAAAATTCATTCCATTAAATCTTTGTCCTCTTTTCCTCTCTTTCCTTTAAAACCGCCGTCTCTATTCCTTTCTTTCTGAATTACTTACATCATTTTTGCCCTCCCTTTCAGCCTTTTTCCAAAAAAGCTCTCCTTCCTCTCTTCAAAATCCTTTCCATCAAGCAATGCAATAGTAATGAGAGCGCGCGCCCTAAACCGACAACCGTTCTATTCAGCCAACTATACATAGCGAGTCCACTCATCCCTTTTTTACACCCCCGCCTTCCCTCAGACATTCACTCCGTCAGAATAAACACGAGGTCTTGCATCTCTCCCTCTAATCTTTCTTCCCCATCTTTCTCCTCGGGTCCCGTTCGTAACCCTACCCTTTACCCATACGTAGTAAATCTTAACCAGAGTACATCCGAAGTCCTATATCCTCGTATTTCTCTCCAAAAGAACCGATTTATGATGGACGAAAGGAGATTCGGAGGGAGTCCCACACGTCACAGTAGTAGGCCCGCTCCGCTTTCAGCCCCTCTTCGCTCGTTCCTTCCACACTTTTTCTTTTCAATTTAATTCCGTTTCTGTGGGCTCTTCCTCTCCCATCTTTTCTTTCCTCTTTTCTGCGTTCGCATTCTGCATTTGTAATCTCTCGCCCATCAACCTCTCCGTTGACCGTTCCTCTTACGAAACAGCGGAGAAAAAAATTATTTCAGCGAATGGAAAACGCGCTTGCGATCGAAATCCCGAGCAATCGCTGGGAAAAAAGGAACTTTATTTTTTACGTACACAATGGGCATTTCTCAAAACTAGAGAATGAGCATACAGGCACGCTAGAGCGGACAAAATGTACAGAAGACCCTCGCCAGGCCTGCAAATATGTTCACCATTTTTATTGCGCGTTCATGAGAGCGAGAACTCACGTCCTATTCTCGTACTCACTCGCTTCTCATGTGCGACTGGTATTTAAGTAAAAATCTGCACATCTCAAACATGTTTATTACACTGATTCACTTGGGTTTTACAAAATGTCTGCTTTCATTAATATGCTCCAAATATGCTACTTAATTAAACTTATATCAGTTTCTTTGGTACCCTTTTCAACATCTAGTAAATCTTTCCTACGAGAGATGTTTTTATTTTTCTTTACTAATCCAAATAATTTATTAAAATACAATCTTTGATTAGCATACTTGAGTTCAGGTCTGGGCAAACCTATTATTCGAAGTGACTGAGAAATGTTTTATTTTGGAGTATATTTTTACATAGAAAAGTCATCTTTCAGCAGGGCACCATCAATTACAAATAAAATAAAAATTTTCGCCTTCCTAGCTTAGGGTACGGAGAGAAATTCGTAAGTGTAAAAATTACTGCATTAAATATTGGCACGTACGTTATCTTCATCAGAAAAGTTATATAATCCTACGGGGTCCTATAGAGTACATACTCAACTTGCGTATACCATTCTGTTACACTGCCGAGAAAACTTAAGGAGGTTACATATTCACCACTCACTGAACTTAACCAGTCTCTCCGGGTCTCACCCTGAATTCAGAGAAAACAAGAAAATTTGGAAACGTCGTATAAAAAGATTTCATTCCTAGAAAATTTACGAAATATTTTATTTCAATGCATTTGTAAAACTCGGTGGCCAATTTATATCCATCCTATTCCTTTTACGAGCCCTTTCTTGACAACCCCCAAAAAAACGATGGCACAGCTAACACCCTCCTAAAACCGATCCCTATTCGCCGAACTCGAGAAATATTCCACCGATATCTTTAAACGTGCAAAGTTTTCCCTCGTCTCGACTCTTTTCCATGGGGAGGATTTCTTCCGTCTCATTGATAAAGTTTATCGAAAAACACACAGATAGAAGGAAACCGAGGCAATAAAAGAAAATCCTTTAGCTGCGAAAAAAAACCAACTTCGGAAAAGAATATTTAATTGTATCGCATCGATCCGAAAAATGACGCAAGAGGCGGAAGATTTCGAGGGTCTGAAACATAAAAAAATCTCCGATGGGAATTTCGTACATCCTTTCGAAAGGAAAAAGAAGGAGGAGTCGTTTCGGGATAATAACGGAGTACCTCTCCTCGTTCACGACTCGGTACTTCCCAATCCGTCTTCGGATACGCCTCCCCTTTTGGAACCTTATTCAAAAGGAAGGTTTGTTGTATGGGAGATAATTCGGATTAGCAGCCTCAGAGTGGGGGAAAGCGCTGAATTCCTCTCGCCTGGCGGAGCTGTTCCTCGTTTCGAGCCATCCTCATTCATTTCCCCCAGCACAGCTCCATTGTGTGAGACAAGAGGCACGGAAACAAATAATTCATCCGCGAAATCCGCGATCTCGGCCGTTTTCCCGACTTCGCTCAATTTCCAACGCCAATTGGCAATCAATGAAAAGGGGGTGGATGGGAGCTCCGCTACTAAAAGAGACATTTTTCACGTCGCTCTCCGATTCGGGAGATTTCCGAATTAATTTGATTTTCGCTCGGCTCTGAATGGGGGTAATAAACGGTGATTGATTTAGAGCGGTGCTTTCCAAACTTCTTGGAGATTCCGCCCCATTGGCTCCTTAAAACTGGGTTGGCAATACGTCCCGTTTATCTGTCCCGGTTCCGAAACTTCCGTTCCGCTGTCTGAATATTTCATCCCTTAGAGAGCTTTAGTCTTTAATAGCGATTCTTATGATATTTAACCGTTGAATTAAAAAAATTAAAATGTGCGGCAACAGCTTTAACTGAATCAGTTATACTTTCTAACACGATTGAGATATAGCAAGTGATCAAAGGTATTCATATTGGTTTTAATCACATGAGGCAGAGATAGCGAACCTTTCCAGAGGTTTAACAACCCAATGTCGAAGTAGAAGATGAAATCTTTGTTTTTTTCCAAAAAGAGCGATTTCACGTTGTAAACGTGTTAATTCCATCGACTTTGGGACACGCCTTTGGGCCCAGAATTGTAAGTACAATGCATAGAAGAAACGAAATTTACCACATTGAGCTATATGCTATTATAATTACTGCCTTGAAATAGTAAAAACCATCCTTCGGAAATCGAACAATTTGTCCCTCTTTACTCAAGGGAAAAACACCGCTTTTAGACTTTCGGAATTTGATCGTCCCATTTTAATCCCACTCATTATCGGAAGAAAAATAAAATCACTTTGTTAAACTCCATGTGCTTTAATTATAACGAAACGGCCGTTTCCAACTACTACATAGTCATCATTAATGAAAACAGTCTCAGGCTTCAAAAACTATATAGTCATTAACGCCCGATAATGACTATGTAATGTTTCGTTTAAAGTAAACCTTGTGGAATAATGCAAAGTTAGTATTCCCAATATGGAATTCCTCAGCGTAAAGAAATAAAACGCTGAAACCCTGAATTGCGAAAGAAACAATCTTCTAACGTATCGTATAGTCATGGAAAGCTTCAAAATCCTAGAGTAAGTAATCTGGAAGGGTTTTCAAAGAAATGTATAGTGGCAGCATTCTTAGTATGCGCATGACCATTTGCCCTTTTTCGTCTACTATACCCCATTCGCATTAGGAAGGCACTCGGCGTCCCGAGAGAAGGTAAAAAGTAGAGGAGATGGGGGCCTTTTGAAGGGTAATTCCCGCAAACCCTAATGCTCTCTCTTGCTGAGGAAGCGCTGCCTCCCCTATTTTCTGACTTGAAATAGGCCCATCTGCGCGGTAGGCTACTGCGTGAGCGCCTTCCTAACGCGAATGAGCTGTACGAGCCCATCCGTCACTAGAGCGCAGAAATAAGGAAGTGGGTAGAACTTAGGGGATTAACGAGACGAAGTTTCTTCTTTTGGTCCCTATCAGGGCAACCGTAAGCTTCATCTCATCTACTCTTTCAACATTCCTCTTCCCGTAACTTCTGCGCACTCGGGCGCGTACTCACAGAATGACCACTGTACCTAAGATCGTGTTTCGTGGTCTAAATCCATTAAATCTTTCCGAAAATACTATACTTATAGCGACCTTCGAGCGAGCATAGTATACTAAGAATAGAATTCCCATTGGTTTTCATGGAATGAGATCTTTTTTCACATCAAAATGCCGACAGTTGAATTTATCTCGATAAAATCTAGATTTTTAAAGTCGTTTTATGCCTGGTTTTGAACATTCGACAATAAATATAAATAAAATTAGAGATTCCATCGCCTAATTCACAAGGCTTGATATCGAGTTCCGATATAAGGTGTTTTAATTTTCAAAGAGGTGGTTAAATATTAAGATGGTAATAGGTAATATATTAGAAAGCAGAGGTACAATGTATGCCCTCTACACAAACTAAAAGTCGGTCAGTGACTCTTCTGTGGAATAATTGAGTGGAACTGAACAACTTTGTTTTCTTCTAAAAACGATAATCATTCACTTCCTTAAAATATAAATGGAAACATATAATAATTTAAAATAGTTACTCGCCCACTGGAGCTTATTTGTCTCGATAAGATTGTTTGGGAGCTTCCAAAGAAATTCGAAAATTTCTCTATCTCGCAATTACTCTACATTTGCCCTTAAAAAATTCGCAACGAATTTTATCTTAATTATTTTAGGAACTGTTGATTTTTGGAACGAGTTTTTCCTATCTGGATTCGCTTGTAAACTCTTAAGGCTAAATGTTTGTGCTTGATAAATCGTAAATACTTATTCGTTGAAAATAAACATAATAGACTTTAATGAAATTCTTCGCAGTTTGTGAGTTTATCACCACCATTTAACTTATCGTTCACTTGTTTTTGTACGTGAAAATTTATGTTGTAGGTAAAATTTTAATTAAATGAACTGTTATAATTGGTTCGCTCCGATAGCCTGCTCTTCAATTATCTCACTTCAACTGTTAAGAATGAGGTAAAAGGCAAAAAGAGAAACTTCACGGTTTACTCACATGCTAATTAAAGGTTTTGAAATGCCGATGTGTGTGTGATTAGATTCAAAATTGTAGTTGCTCTCCAAATAAATCGCTCAACAGTTGTGAAAGTGTTTAATTTTGTTTTGGATTAATACTGAAGATTAGTTATAGCATAAAATCCATATGAATTCGACATGAAGCTGAAAATGATCATTACTTGATAATCTCGTTAAATTAGTCGAACACATTTATTTATTTATTTATTTAAATTTACACTGCAATTTGGCCTTCTGACCAGGTGGCAGCGTTGGAGGGGGAACATTACATGAAAAAATAGGATTGCCTGGCATTCGCCCTAGGACGGGAGGAAAAACCCTCCAAAAACCTCCCGTTTCTCTCCCCAGGAAATATCTTCAGTAGTAATAGTAGTAGTAGTAGTATTGTTAAAAGTGCTTCGACAGCTAAGGCCATTTCGCACATTTCGCATTTCACAAGGCCCACACTGGGAATCAAACCCGGGACCACTTTCACTGAAGTCAAACGCGTTGCCCACTTGGCTATCGGGAGCCCTAATATCTTCAGAGTTCGTACGTACTCTACATTTAAAATCATATTTAACGCGGACCTGTGCATGCATCGAATGTGGATCATTACTTAAATAACAAATTAAAGAATATAAAAACAAATCCTCAAGTAATGCTTGACGATCAAAACGAAATTAACATTGGCTTAGTTAACGGGTAAACGGCTTAACGGGTTAGCTAATCCCAAAATCATGCATTTAAAAACAGCTATCACTGAATTTTCTATTACTTGTAGTTATTTTTCTCCTGGTACACAAGCGTGCAATATCGTGACATTTGCTTATTTTCCCCAATTATCTAGAAAATTTCTATTGCCATTTTTCGAACGCATCGTTTCTTTTTATGAAAGCTTAGGAAATTGAGCTCTTTTTCAACCCCACTTTGATGTAAGTCGTTCCGAGAAATATGTCTCAGAATTGAATTTCACAAACGAGTTCTTCAATTTTCCAAAAGTATATGACCCCATGTCCCAGGAATAAAGATCGGATGAGATACTCGAATAGATATTCAGGAAATGTTTAGGAGTTCACTGAAAACACTTACCTTTCTTCGTTTCGTATCCTATATTTGGTCGTTCTGTAACAAAAAAGAGAGAGAATATTAGATCAATCGTTTTAATATAATCACAAATAACACTTAATACTTCATAACCAAAGTATGTACTTAACGATATGCGATCCAAATGTTGCTTGCGGTTTGAGATATAAAAATGTTTGATGACAGAAGTACAGTATTTAAACTAAATGAATATTTTTAACTTGTACGATATTTTATATAGGTTCATTGTAAACAGGTATAAACGTTAACGTCAACATTATATCTTTCGGTTCGAATAATTTCGTCGAATTCCTGCGCTAACATCTTAATCGGTTAAGAATGTGTAAATTATACTCCCATGTTTATTTCAACAACGCACCAATATATGTGCATATTTCCAGACGATAACAGGTATTTATCGTCTGGAAATATAGAAGAGTAAAGGATTAAAAGAAAGGAGTCTTAGTAGATTGAAAACCTACGGAAATCCCAAAGGAATAACAAGTGTGAAAAATAGCGACACGACTGGGACTCGAACCCAGGTCTCCCACTTTCCCGGCAGGTATTCTAACCACTGAACTACCGTGCCGCGTCTCTCTCACACGGAAAGTGGGAGACCTGGGTTCGAGTCCCAGTCGTGTCGCTATTTTTCACACTTGTTATTCCTTTAGAAGAGTAAAGGTCCCCGCTGCCCTGCCTCGCGGAGGCTGGGATTCAATCCCCAGCTGGGCAATTTATCCGCCTGCTTTCTTCAGCCTATAAAAATGAGTACCGTTGGTTAAAACCCTGGGCAACTACTATGCATTGGAAGTGTAGAGCCGGCCACACAACCTTCATATCTCATAGTGGGCTAAGGTTAGACTAAGCATTAGCAGCCGTACCCCGAATACTAACTTCCGATGCCGTCGATACCCTGTAAAAGGAAGACTATAATTATGAAAAGTATTTCTTCGAGAAAATATGAAATATCTCGTAAGTTTATTAATAATCTCATCCTCTCTGATAAAGTTTACGTGGGTTTTATAGCAGACTGGGCATCGAACCTTTATAATTTTTGTTCCGGTTTTATCCATATAATTGCCAATTTTCGGTTCAATTCCTATTTCGAATAAATAACGGTTTCGGGTTACGATTCAGTGCCAAGACTTAATTGATCTGTTCCAGTTCGGTTTCCAATCCGGCAAAATTCCTCGATTTCGGTTTTCGGATCGGATTCGGTGCCGATAAGGTCCGATGTCCTGATTACAAAAATCTATAGACCTCTTTTTAGACGAACGCCGACCTTTTAAAAAAAATCAAAAGATTCCCAAAGCGGATTTGAAACAGGACTAACAGAAGTGCGACTCGAACCCTTCTCTTCCGCTCCGTGGGCTACTGTCCTGAGCATCGAACTATCTTACCAGAATAATTCTCAAACCCATTTGCGAAACTTTCCACCTTTCCTTGCGAATATCGAAGGACTTACAAACACAGCTTATAGGCGAGCAAGAGTCGTGAAATTCAAACAGGTGAAGGAATGGAGAAAGGTGGAGGAGCACTCAATGATACTGGAGATTCCACAGCATCAAAAAGAGACGACCGATAACAACATTAAACTTAGCAGCACCGGATAGCTCGTTCGGTGGAACAAAACAATTCGATCGGATCGAGAAAACCA
The DNA here is from genome assembly GCA_000376725.2 of Ladona fulva. Taxonomy (NCBI): domain Eukaryota; kingdom Metazoa; phylum Arthropoda; class Insecta; order Odonata; family Libellulidae; genus Ladona; species Ladona fulva. The sequence goes on along the minus strand of KZ308758.1, from coordinate 157,427 downwards.
CGTCGACAACGAAATCGCCGCGGCGAGAGACGATTGTTATGCTGCACACGTCAACCTTTCCCGTCGACGCCTCCGCGATTCAATTTGCGAATGAAATCAAAGCGGTTCGGATCGGGCGATAATTTCATAAGGAGAGATCCCGGCGCGTTTTATCCTTCGCTGGAAAGAACCGCGAAGGGATTACGGCGCCGATAATGGAATTGTTTTCATCCGGGCGGAAAGTTTACGATTCCATCCGAAGTCTCTCTCTTCTCGAGCAGTTTTCGGAGCGCGCGGAGCGGAGGGGTGGGGCGCGTGACGACGGCTCTGAAACTGGAGGAATTGTTCCGTAATACGACCCTGTTTTTATCTCCCCGGACGTGGATACAGAGTTGAAATCTGGGGCGTAGGTGGGCATTTTATTCACAGCACTCGGACCAACTATAAACCCTCCATATATCCTTAAAAATTTTAGTGCCCCTCCTCTATCCCAGAGAGTCATTCGAAGCAATGACCGTAACAGTCCGCGCGCTTTTTTCTAACTGGCGATAAAAGGTTAGAGTTCCAAAACAAACGGAATCACGTACCTTTACGGTCATTTCGAAGCACGGGTTGGACGGCTTATTGATGAAACGGAATGGAGCTCTTATCTCTGCTTCTGAGCGCGATTTCTTTTGCGTGATCCAAGGAAAGGAGGCATAGACGTGGGCGTACATCGCTGCCTCGATTTGCGAACTCAAACCGTTGCGAAATGCGGTTTCCAGCTCGAAACTTGTTCTCTTGATGTATCTTAAGGAAAATTTGTTAAATCCTTCCAGGAGCCTTACTATAGTGAGTATATTCTCAAGAGGATACTCCATAAACCATCAAAGAATGTGCAGTCCGATGCGCGTATCGCCATTGATGATAGCCTCTTCAGGGACGATGACAGAATAGAGGCACTAGCCAAAGGAAGGCAGGAGAAAACAGTTGAGTATCGAAATCTAAAAGTCTATAAAGTGTTGTATTAAAATATACTATACATCGGAATTCATGAGAGTATCTTATTTCTTATAAATATACAAATTGGAGCTATGGATTAGTTTTAAGTTATCAATAATGATATTATAGGAAATTCTGCCATATTTATTTATTTTATTCATTTTCATCTTCACTGCAATTTGGCCTTCTAGCCAGGTGGCAGTGCTCTGCATGCCACCTGGTATATGTTTGGCTGATATGTTTGGCAACACTGGAATATGTTTGGCAACAATGAAATGGGAGAACCTACAGGATTTGAAACGGGCTAAATGTTCTCTGAATCTAGTAACAACCGGTCTCTTGGACTGTCTGATGTATTTTAAGTCACAATCAACAAAACTTACCTCGTAAGTGCCAGATCTGTGTAACGTATTGCCTTAACTTTGGTACTACCTGATAAATTCTTAGTATTAAGGTTTTTAGAAAAGGATACAGTTATGTTTTTGGTTTGAAAATATTCTAGCTTAAAGTTGCCTTGTCGCCTGATGACCTTATGGGTCAAAACCATGGTCGTGCAATAAAAAATATTATTCTGCAACGGTAGAAGTGTACTTTTCTTTATTCTTTATAATGGAGAACTACCACAAAGTCGAGGCCGAATCAGTAGATTCCATTGAAGATATTCATTAAACCCTTCGTGAGGTTTCATCTATTCTTAATTGAGTATGAGTAAAGGAACTAAAATCAACACTTGCATAAAGAATGTCCGACATGCTAAAATTTTACTCAAACCGAGCGCGTTCATAGGACTAACTAACGTTCGATTCGTCAATATAGCACCAGAGATCCGATAGATAGATAGAGGTACTCCTAGACTACTACCTAAAAACTTCCCCTTTTGCCGATTTTTATAATATATAGTATAAACAACTATAATGATACAGAATATGTAACATATTATTACAAAGTAAACAAATGTAAATATCGTCATCCTGTGTTGTGTTTTCTTACAGGAAAATCCGACTATGCGAGATTCGAACCCGGGTCCTTGGGATTGCAGCACGCTAACCACTCCGCCACCTCGGCCGATTTTCACTTTCATCGTGTTTTGAATTATTTTATTGTGTTTCCACGTTTTTCTACCCCATCCCCATATTCCCTTGGTGTTTCTCCGACACGTAGGTTTTTATTTGTCAGCCTCATGTCGCGAAGATTATTTCCCACACCCCAATCTTTCAACACACTAATTTTTAATACATCACCGTAATCAATAGAAAGAAATACGAGGTCAGCTGGATAGACCAACGTGGCCCTAATCTCGCCAGTAAAGGGTCTTTCAACCTATTTTTTATCCCACAATTGCTATTCACGGCAATTCCTCACTCGCAAAGGATGCGTAGGGAGGAACGAATAAAGAGATAAAAGAGTCCCCCTTTCCTTGTAGAAAGACACCAGTCATTACCACTCGCAATAAAAAGGGAAAAGAGTGGGGTAGAGAGAGAGCTTTCCGCGTCTCTTAGTGCCAGAGAAGAAAAAGGGGGAGCTGCCTGAAAAGTAACATCCTAAACGAGGGACCGAAATGAATAAATCACCACTCCGAAAAAAATAGCAATCCCTCCTCGGCTTCGGAACTCTTTTGCGAGAAAAAAATGACGCGAGATATCTGTCCTTCAGACATTTTCCTCCCGTTCCGAAGTCTCCATGGTTTTGGATGCAGACGCTGGTTTAGCAAGATGACGTCCTCCGCTCTAAATTCACGCAAAATCCCTTCCTTCATTACTTCGCGCTCGTTTTATCCCGTGATTTCTCACTTGAACTATTTCCATTTTCCGTAAGCGACATCCGAAAGTGGCTTCTAAACGATCCTTTCCCCGAGAATCTTCTTGACCTCAAGGATTTCCACTCCCGCTATTTCATCTTCTCCTTTTTGCCCCGAGATTCTCCCTTTAGAGACGTTTTTGCTCCTTTCCCGTTCTTTCGGGGCTTTTCGTTTCGATTTGATAGTGCCCCGTTTCATTGTTTCCAAATCGAAAAAAAATGAGCTCGGATATGCCATTCATTGTGGGCTTCGAGTGACGTTGGTCTGCGTCCGAAGGTAAAGCATATGAATCGTTTTTATATTCTTTTATCGTAGAGGCAAATTAAGTGAAGGCCGAGAAATACGATAAGAGTTATCACTTCATTTACATAAATATTTGGTTGGATTAACTTAAGTGGGCCATTTCTTCGCATGCACATTTTTTACTTAGTGTTCGTTAAAAGTCAGATGTTTCTCCCGCAGCGATGATTCTTGTATCATACATCACTACCTTACTTTCGTAATTGAATGAATTTTTCAAGATCAGTTTTCGTGCCTATAGATTTAAGCTTTGAGTTTTTCCCGTGGAAATTAATTAAATGTAGTACGTTTTTCAATTTTAACTTTTTGTATCCTTTTTCAAAATGCATTACAATGAGGAACACTAGATCACGAGCAGGAGCATTATACCGTACCTTTTGGATGAAATATACATTTTTTTATATTAACAATTTATGGAGGATGAAAACAAATTCTGCTCGTTAGATCATCATCAAGGGTGTCTGTGAAATACATAATTTATCACTTTTTGTATGTATTAATACTTTTTCAATGTATTTTATTCAAGTTTTCAGCAAGGATTCAAATCTCTGTCCCAACAAGAGAGTTAACATAGTTTAGCCTCATGCCAATGATTTCAATCATTGAAATCATTCACCAACAAAATTTTAAGATCTATATGATTGCATAGATTGAGTATCAATAGGTAGACAGGTCCTGACTTACAAAATGACTCATGTGTTTCTAACATGGTATGGAAGCTGATAAAAAGTAAGTAAAAAAGCCTACGAAATCTGGAATAGAGACAAAAGGGAACCTACTACGACCGCAACCCCACGGTGAGCTGCGGTCACAAGTAACTGGGCAAAGAAAAAAAAATCCATCGTAAACAAACTTTTACTAGACCACTATTTTAGTAAAAGTTTGTTTACGATGGATTTTTTACAAGTTAAGAAGTACCACAAAGTTACTCCTGAATCTGTATCGTTTAACTGGGCAAAGCATTGGAAGTGGTGAGCCTCGATTTTCCGCTCCCCTCAATCTTATGCACCACGCAATACGCAGTTCGATTTTATGGAAGGTATTCTACATATTAAAACTGTATATCATACATATGTATGTATCTGAATGCATCATTGTAGCTTCAATTATATTTATAAACTAATTTAAGGGTGCAAGTATTGATCTAGATTGCCACCTGAACTGTTCTAACTGCAGCATCAATCACATTTAATATTAACACCTTACTAAAGACGGAAAACGACTGATAAATCAATTTTTAATTGATTACATTTAAATTATTACGGAAGCCATTTAAAAATGCGAATGATTGGAGGCTTGTCGGTCAAACGAGGTCGTCCATATCAAGCAGATGTCAGCCAAACGAAAAGATGTCGCCGTCACGGCATCCGAACCGAATCTCCCGCTTCATTCCGGTGCGAGACAGGCCAATCAAACCGTAAAGCACGTCTTACCTTCCAATAAAAAATAACTCCTTTCACCACCGCATCGTAATGTCAGAGCCAAATCTTCGGTCCCGTCGTAACAAGGATGACGGCTCTTTCGTATCCATTGGGTATATGACGCGGAATTTAAGACTCCGGAGTTTATTAACCCAATTACGAAACCGAAATGACGATCCACGAGTCTGGAATTGATGAAAACGTTTCTTGGTTTCGGGAATAGAATGGCTGGGAGGAGAGGTGATAGATTGATTCATGAGAGGATTAGAGTCTTTCCAAATGATTCGGAAGAAGAGTGAAGTTTAATCCATCGAGCCTAAGTTCTATCAAATACTAAGACGAATGGCGTGACATAAGAGAAAAACGAAACGGACTAAGGGAAGTGAAAAAAAATGACGAGACACGGAATCAAACCGCGAACACCGGAAGTGGGTTTCGTTTAGATTGGATTATTCTAAAACTCTCCCATCTAAACTATAGTTAGGGAAAAACGTTGCAAGGTAGTAAAACTGATGTTGTGAATCTCGTCAATTTCTCGACCATTGCATTCATAGATGATTACGGATTTACCGTACGTCCCGTTTTGCCGGGACCGCCACGGAATTAACTCATGGTCCCGTTCAATTTTTCAGTTGACCTGGTGAGATGTAAAAACTCGCGGAAAAAAAAAACGTAAGATATGAATATTTAGCCGAGGGAACTCATTTTCGCAAACTAGCGACGCTGCAAACAGAATACCTTAAAAGAACATGAAATTGACTAAGTTTTAAGGCAATGTACCGGTTTCGTCTCATTTTCACCAGCTCCAGAATTTAATAAGTCCCGGTTTTTTAGCATCAGAATACGATAACCATATTAATAGATCTGGGCTGGATTGGTACGAGAAAAACTGCAGAAAGTTTGTTTTCGCATTGTCAGTATAGCACGCAACCCGAAGGGCGGATTGTATCTCAAACTCTCCTCCCAAAGATACCATAATTCCTGGATAGCGAATGAGGTATACTAGGCAAGATGAGGAATGAGGTAGTTTGCCCTTGCTTTTCTAATTAACCCAGACGGATATGGGTAGAAAACGTCTACGTATGTGCAACATAATGACTCTATGAATAACAGTTTTAACAGCATTTTTTTGTAGTTAAAGTCACTACATATAGCACTCGATAAGGATTAACCAAGATGGATGCCATTACCCAGCATCACTCAGTAGCTTCCATATTATCACAGCCGTGATCAAGATCGTTTCTCATCCTAAATATTATTCAACGTGTTATTCCAGAACGCCATGGATCTCATCGGAAAATACAGTGTAACACAAATGACTGAATCGCAAATGTAAAAGCATGTGTAGGAATGAAATTCTCTACTTATGGTGATGGAGGAAATTCGACAAAAGGGATAAGAGTAAAAATTTTCGGTTGCAAGAGAAAATGAATTTTTCCAGAGAGGCGACAAATCAGAAAAATAAAGGAAATTGCCAGAATGTAGTGACGTAGGTTAAAAGCAGGGTAAAATTGGGGACTCCCGAGTAGCCAAGTGGGCAACGCGCTCGACATCGGTGAAAATTGTCCCGGGTTCGATTCCCGGTGGGGTGGGGGCCTATTTGCGAGATGGCATCATCTCTCGAAGCACTTTTAACAATGCTACTACTACAAGTAAATAGGCATAAAGAATTAATGTGAAAGGTATATGTGGAGAGAATTCTGAGTCCAACTCAACGTCGCGAGATGTGTGAATGAGTTAAATTGATTAAAATCTGCTTTTACTGCGTTAGAGTAATGTACAGAAAGCCTCTCCTCTGAAATTGGTACATTATGGATTAGTAAGTAAATCTATTTAGAATATACGAAAATCGACTCGAAATCATTAAAATCATTATCAACGATTAAACCATAAAATAACTAAGTTTCAAACTATCACTGACAGCGGGATGAAACATTTTATCTCCGGATACAATCATTAAAAGTTATCTTACAAGTATAATCCATGCATTAGTAATATATTTTGAACAATGAGATTATTTACGTTAGATATTAATGCCATAGTAAAATACCAAGAATAAATAGTCTTTCTTGTGAAATTAAAAAATGACCACAAAACATTATTAAAGAAACATTATTCTTAATATTTCTGATTTTGGAAACTAAATTGGGGCATTCTTTTCCCGCTGGATCAAAAGTGCACAGGGGTCAAATTTACCCATAGGTTGAATAAATTTCCTTCCATTTGAAATTTGTTTTTCACAAAGGAAATAAATAATAAATTGTATTAAAGACTTTACCTCACGTATTGTGTAAACTTTTGGGTTTGGAGAAAAATTACTTCTAAATCTATATTTATGAACCGAATTAACCAGAAATTTCCAGAATTTTATAGATAGACTTTCTCTCGCGAATACCTCATCTAGGCAACGAAATGTTTCCCCTTGTGTATTTTGTTCCGAAGACTTTCATCTCTATATGCGATCATGCCTTTGAAGCACCATCTTGTGAAATCAATCTAACAACTTTCCAAGTCAGCCTCGTCTTTCTTATAACCATAAATCTCCTTGGTATCGAAATTCTCCCATGACCTATGGGGCGGTCAAGGCCACGGTAGTCATTACGGGAAACATTCAAACATTTGAAGCACGATGAAGATACGAATAAACAGAAAATGGAACATGGCGATGGGGCGAGGATGCAAGGAAGGGAACACTGGAGGAAGAAAATAGGTCGTACGGAATGGGATTGCGTCATTACGGATAATATGAGAGGAAAGGGAGGCCTCCTCTTCCTTATGCCCCAACCGCAGCAGTCTCTAACCCATCATCTTCCCCCTTCTCTCTCCCGTCCCAAATACACTTCCCAAACAACATATCCGAACGTCCTTATGGAAGGTCGCGTCCTCTAAACATCCATCGTGGTCGTTATCTGTGTAAACATATATCACATTCGATATGATTCTATCTAAATTTACATATGTACCCAGCAGCCACCCGATTGCTTTCGCGTATCGTTTGCGGAAAATATGAATTCTTGAAATGACCTTTTTTAGCATCTATTTCTCTGATTTTTCTAGCATTATCATAACGGTCTATGTAACAGGCCATGAAGCCACAGAGGACGCCTTATGCCAGTTACATCATCTGTGAACGTGCTCTCTATAAATTTATTTAGCAGATTTATCCTTTCTTTAAGCCTTGTATTTCTTTATTTAAGCCTTCTATTCTATTTATCCTTTGTTTAAGAATTCTATCTGCCATGATGTTATGTTACAAATTCTTGTTATTTTCCGTTCAATTCCATAGTTTTTCAGAGCTTAACATCGCAAATATCTTTGCAAAACACCCACGCATAAAAATGATGAAATGTAAATTTTAAGTATATAATATCAACATGCATTAGAGGATGTACTTTACACGTTTATAACAAAATAAAAATCGGTAATAAAACAGTAAATATAAAATTAAAAACACGAATATCGTAATCGAAATAAGGAAAGCATACTTGTTTCCCCTTTGTTCATGGTTGTGATGATAGCATTTTTACTGAGTGACGAATGAAGCTGAGTAGTGGCATTCATCTTTATCGTTCCTTCTCGAATGTTATGAAAACATTAATCCACAGAGGTACTGTGGACGTTTGCCGCTAATAGCATCCTGTCTCAGTAGGGTAAGCAAAGAAAAACTACCTTAGCCCTCATCTTACACAGTAAGCCTCTCTCTATCCAAATCTATTGGTCTCTCACTATGGAGGGAATGAATGCAAATCAGCCTACGGAATTGCAACTTAAGATGCATAAGCACGAGAGACCTTATAATCTCAAATCGAAGACGCACCTTTTTTACGTTTTTAGATTCCAAAAATCTAGTGCGTCTTTGATTCGCGATTTGAAGTACATTATCGTAAATTGCAGAGAAAGGTTGCTTTAGTTATATCCTTTAAAGCTGTGGTTTAGTTTTCCCGTACCAGTTAACGCCCTTTCCATTAACGCTCGTTTAGTCCTTCATCGGCTTGCCGGTACATAATAAATACAGATAAATAAAGCACACGCTCTTTATGACGTATTCCTTTATTAAATGATTATCGAAAAACATGCATCCCATCAAGTAAGAAACAATCATTAGTCAATGGCGGGTACCGGTACCGTTTCATGTATGGTTTGAGGTTCTGTTACCATATCTCTATGAATGAAATATTTATCTTTTGTCTTTTGGTACGGGATAGAGAAAAATTTATCTTTCATTTACTTTTGTCTCAGTCTTGTTCATGGAGGTGATGATGTGAAACCTACTGAGGTATGAGTTATGCTGAATAATGGCATTAATTAAGGTTTCTCCTTATGCAATGTTACGAAAAGTGTTACTCGTAGAGTCATTGTGCTCCAAAAACGTGGGCTTGTTCAGCTTATAGCATTCTGGCTCAGTGAGGAAAGCAAGGGCAAACTACCTCACTCCTCATCTTTCCTAGTAAGCCTCATTTTACAGTTCTAGGTAGTCGTAGCTGATAGTGGAGGGGATGAGGTCCCAACCGGCCTTCGGAATGAATACTTTACAGACAGTATGGTTAAAATGAAGGTACGCAAAGCTACGTACCACGGCGATCAGCATGTATCTCACAACCGCTTTATCATTTACCCACAGCATGACTTCCAAAACTTGGGTGTGTCTTAGATTTGAGAACATACTGTTTATCGAATAATGTTTCTAGCATCCCTTCAACTAAAGTGATGATTTTTAAGCACACATGAATGAGGGAAAAAGAAAGAAGTAGCGAATAATATTGGAAATTGGTAGATCGCGATCGAATAGATGGGCATCCCGTTATGAATTGCTTGCTTGTGCACATATCCACCGTTAAAAAACCTGAAAATACATACATATCCGTTCTATTAGGATGTGTTTAAACGCACATCCTCATTCTTCTGCAATATTTAATGCCTTCCAGTATTTTTCGGTTCATGAGCCAGGATGAATTTCTTTTGTGTGCTCCCTCGAATCCTTTTCCGTTGCTAGGCGCTCTCTTTCAAACACCTCTCCCTTAGATGTCACGCGCCCATCCCTCTGTTTAACTCTCCCCTCCCACTCTGCACATCTCCCCATCTTTAAATCAATCGTAACCTCGGGCGCATTAGAATCCGCGGCTGCATTTAACTGAGATTCCGTCGGAACGAGGTTGATTAGAAGAATCACCTCGCGCTTCAGTGGAGGAAAAATGAAGGTCGCGGAAGACAATGATTCGAATTAAGAACGAGTTTACAAAGACGTGCAGAGCTGTGTTATAAACCGCCAAAGGAACATCCCAAGGTATAATATTTGTAACTCCCGAACGGGCTTTGAAATCACCGCATGATGCACAAAGAACTAAGTCGTGTCGCATAATTAAAATGAGGTATTTTTCGTGTTCTAAAAATATACGGGTGAATAATATAGGTCATTCCTCTATGGAAAATGAACGTGAGTAAAGTTTGACGATACCGGGACTCGAACCCGGATCTACCGCTCTCTGGACGACTGCTCAAACCAATGAGCTATCTCGCAGCACATTCAAACATGACGTTCGGTAGACCCCAGAAGTTATATTTTTTAGAGATGTTCTCCTCATACGTGCCCCCACCTGGAATCGAACTCAGACCCGCTTTCATGAAAGGCGAACGTGCTCCTGGTAACTTAATATATATCACTATATATATAATACTCTTTTCTTGTATATAATTCGTAATTACTTCTGTTAGCAGGGATATTTTCTTCCTTCACGCAAAATAATTTCTCTACTGTAAAAAAGTAACTGTTATAACTGTTATAACTGTTATGATATACAAATTTCATCAATGTCTTTCCATGCGATTGCTAATAAGATTTTAATATCTTGCATTCGCAAGAATGGACTTAAATCTCACAGATGGTACAAGATAGAAGAATTAAAAATTCTTATGTTATCTTTCCACCATTTTCGAAGATAATTTATAAAAAAATTAACAAAGAACTATTTTTCCGATATATTGAGAATTATTTCAAAATAAGTTCAAGCTTGAGGAAAGGTAATTATAAGGTAAGTTAATTAAAGGCGGGTATATCGCAAGGAATAACAGATATGAAAAATAGCAACATGACTAGGACTCGAACCCAGATCTCGAATTTAGGTCATACTGAACTAACATGCCAGTGGTTAGAGAATAGAATGAGGAAGTGGTAGACCTGGGTTCGAGTCCCATTCATGTTACTATTTTTCACACCTCATATTCCTTAATTCAAGCTAGATAAAATAATCCTAATAACCATGTCATAATCAGTTATTTATCTCTGATGATTTTGAAAGATGTAACATTTTGGTGGACAAAGGCCCATTTAGTTACTCTTCTTCAAATGACCAAGAGCCATGCTTAAAATTATTAAACGAAACTACGAAGCAGAAATTCAATTTTTGAGAATTTCATCGAAAAACAATATCATTCGTTGAGTATTTTTCATAAAATTTCCATAATATAGCAGCAACAGAGTATAAATTCCGTGCAAACAGGCTAGCTCCTGGGTAATTAGTATTACTTCCGTTCCCATACCCTAAAGATGCCCTCCGGCAAGGAACATGGTAGCGTTCCCTGCCTATAGAAAAACTGGTGGGGTAACAGGATGCTCTCACAGGTTCCGGATTAAATAACTCAGTCGTTATAGCGACGCATAATCAATATTGATATTTACCTTATTTCAGGACCTCGGATTAAATCCCCTACTACCTTCGATGGGAAGTGTGCCGTTTGCGGAGGAGTTTTTATCTCTTGTAAAATTATGTTTACGAAGCTTATTATCAAATCATATTCGTTTATATGCGTAATTTTACGATAGCTTCACTTTCCTGAATATGAAAGTCAAACGCATGAAATTTACACTACACAAACATTTATGTATTGTAAGCCACATTTTTTAACAGTCTCAATTTCTATAACAACCAATGATCTGTTATTTAAGCTTAAATGATATTATTTAAGCTTCAATTGGAGTAGCTTAAATAAAAGCAGAGAATAATATATTGATAAGAATAATACATGAAAATGTCATAGAAAATAGTGTAAAATATAGGGGATAATTAATAGAAATCTTTTAACACAAACGCCAAAATAGTCAGCGAAAGGCTTAAAACTATCTCTGATAACATTTTACTGGAAAAAGCTGGATTTTGGGGTAAATTATACACAACGTATTTACGCTGAAATTGTTCAAAAACGAAAAGAATCTAACCTAGAGATACACCTATTTTTTTATGGTTTACATTGAAGTCTTTCCCTGTGTCAACAGTAGTAGAAGTTTACTCAGTAATGATTCCAATTTTATTCCACTTCGCGAAACAATACTACATGAACAACAAATTAACATGGTCCACACAAATTGAATAAAAAATATGAAAAATATTCCTCGCTGTAAAAAAACACATAACGATCTTGTACACCAAAGAACTTTATACATATCAGAGAGAAGGAAAATAACTTCTATTTTTCAAACCCCTTCAAGTGTGCCTCAAATTAGTTAGACGCAATACCCTTTCCTATAGGGTACCATACGGAATTACTAGGAATGGTGCATTTCTAATCTAATAGCTAATTGCTAAAGAAAGAATTCCGATTTTAGTTGCTCACAGTTGTCAACAATAATTTTGATATCTTTATTAAGACTAAATATAAGTATTATGGATACCGAGACAGCTAATCGATGTCTTAAAACACTATAAAAATTCCAAAATTGTCATTGATATCTCAAAGCAACTAATAACAATAACGAATCACTCCCAAAATAGGATTTTATTAGTAGTGTTTTTCCAGGAAAATGGCTTTAATTTATTACGATAACCTCATAATTGTTAATGTATTGCAACCAATAAAGAGTATGTGACAGCCTGTGACTAACTGGCATGAATGAGTTGTTGATTTTTTGGTGTATTAAGCCCATCAACAAGACAATAAAAAAACGTCCTTATTGAAGGCCGAGATTGAAACTTCCTAGTCCCTTCTTACCTCTAACCCTTTGTAATTGAGCATGTAGAAGAAAGAGACAGCTTGTATTATATATAAAAATCAATAAAAGAAATGAAATATTATAAGAATTTAAAAAACCTAAGTCTAATAAAATAATAAAACCCTGCAGGAAAGCGCTCACGAGAAGGGGGGCGTGAAAAACATGCGAAAACACATTTTCAAAAGTGCATACATTTACGGATAAAAGAATACATTATTAATTGAAAAATATCTTCTAACTATAGCAATAAAATATTACAATACAGCTGTCTCCTAGCTTAAAAATACACCAATTCCTTCCAGATATTTTCTCAATAAATAGTAAATTTCCTCTTAAAATTCCAATGAAAGTTTTGCATTAAAAAGTTTGAGCTTTAATTTACATTCCTTATCATTATACAAGGGGTATGGTGTAAGAGTAATTATTTTATAATAATAATAATACAAGATTTTTCAGGGTTCATGGAAGGCCTTTACGGTTTAGCCTTTAACTCGAGATGTAAAATAATCGTCACCGTGGCAATCCATCCTCCAGTCTCAAATAAGTCCGTACATATATTTCTGCGGCAGAGGTCAAAATCAACGCGATTAAAGCGATGCATCTCGAATTCGTACGAGCGGAATAAAGGATATCCTCGCGACCCCCGCAAAGCATTACGGAAAGAAGAAAAATACGCCCTCAGCCGAGGATGAGTTACGAATATCGATTTTTTATTTCACAGTTCCGCTTTAGGGAGACAGAGAAAAAGTATACAAATGCGGGGCGCGAACGGTTCGCAAGAAAGCACAAAATGCCCCCATATACGAACACGCGTCGAATAGGCTTCACTGCGCATGCGCAACGGAGAAGCTTAAAGCACAGAATTCGAACATCACATGATGATCAATTATATATTTAACCCGCGTGGTCGATTTGAATTCTTTAAGCAAGACGAATGGACTGCGGAGAACAACCAGTAGAATCCGAAGGGGATGCCAATTGAGATTAACAGAAATAGTTCATTTTTTCTCTCATTCGATATTTTCTCTAATACTACTGCGCGATTTGGAATCCAACTGAACCAGGGTTGGTCACACGATCAGATTTATAGATGGTCCAACGTAGTGCAGCTCGTTTCGTTGGCGAAATTTTCAGGTCCAACGGAAGTTAAAAGTTAAAAATGACTTCATAAAACGTACTTCGGCATATAGAAGTAGAAGAGGAGAGAAGAACTCTCGTATGGAGGAAAATGGGAAGTTATTTCTAGGATTTACCCTATGCCCATTTTGGAGACAGAGCTTCCATTGTTAAGGGTTTCACAATGGAAAGTATCAAAGTTTAAATAAAGTCTTTCGAAAAGGAGGTGAGGAGACCTGATTGCTGACGAAGCTTTCCAAAAATTTCACTTTTTGACAGAGCGAATGACGTAGTGATAACACTAAACGACGAGAGCGAACGTGGAGAGAAAAGAAAAAAGCGTTCTAAGCGTATGACCGCTATGACATATATTTAGTTCTATTAATAGTCTTCTTCTTTTCCGCAGAGTTATAGAAAACTTAAAAGATTTTATATTTAGATAGGGATGTTGATACAGCCTCTACCACTCTCTTTCGAGACTTACAAGATGAGGTTGTAAATGTAAAAATTTAAGCAATCAAAACTTCCATTATGGACCAATAAAGTCACAAATTCTACTATCTACATATCTCACACCAATATAACAGCATAAATATGTTAATTTTTATTCAATACATGTATTTAGAGATAAGTAACGATGCAACATGGATGAAGTGTGTCTTTTACCATAAGTTTGACAATTATATTATCGACTTAATTGAAAAATCATTCACTAAAAATTAAGTAGTGAAAGAACTCTTTGTATTATGACCACATATTTTTCTCTGGTGTTACAGTAATGTAAGAAATTAATTAGATTCTTTGCCATTTAGAGCTAAAGTTTTCATTTTTATTGTTAGAGTGATTAAGCGATACAATTTTAATGGTATAGATCCATGAGATTTTGAGATAAATATTTTATCATTTAACTCGCTAAAAATCTCAACGAAAATGACAAAAGGACGATCTCCATTGAAATGAGTAAAAATACGTTAAGGAAGGCTAACATTTATAACAACAAAAACTTAAATAAAAATAAACACAATAAAACAATGTGAAGAACAGGAGAACGATATGAAAATGATCGAAATTTAAGTACAAAATAACAAATAGGGCGGTTTAAATTCATTCTAATCTATGAAATGTCATACTTTCTTCACAAAAAAATGTACTGGAATATTACTGATGAAATGAACACGTCAGTTGGAGGAAAATGATTTTAAACTAACCAAAGACCAATAAAAACTTACCACTATAAAGGTAAATAGGATATGCGGACATTGCTGGTATTGAGAGGATCTAGCTAAAACTGCAAAGAAGTTGCCAACTGCTGATAAAGGCAGCAAACTTTCTCCTTAAAGTTGTCAAATTTTGTAACAAAGTACCAAACGACAACCCTAACCCAGCATGTAAATCTTCCCCCACATCATCCTTAATACTCCATTGCTAACTCCCCTTTTCCCTCGATGCTAACATTATCGACGATTTACTCCATTCCCTGCGCAATCCATTCCATCTTTTTCTCTCTCCGATCCCCCAAACGGCATACTGCGGAGTATGATATAGATGTCCAAAAAAATAATAAATGTAAATTTTTCCACTTAATGACCCATCGCCTCATCCAATTCTCCCCCTCTCGATTTCCATATTTCCTCCTTATCTGGTGTTTCATCCCCATTTTCCCATCGAGCTTCCCCCCTTCAGGAGAGTTCCATGGAGAGCAGAGACGTTTAAGTCTCAATCTCGCCTGAATAAACGCTTCATTTATTCACGTATCTTCTTCGCGAAGCGGTAAAAGATAAAACATAGAGTTTGGTAGAAATTACGACTCAGAGAAGCGTTTCTTCCTTACTTGTTACCGATTCATGGTAGTTCCTTTATTTAATTTTGTCAAGGATGCTTTCTTGTTTCTTATTCTCAGGTGTTTCTACCCAACGCAATGGACCAGCAAACGTTCACGTACTTTATAAGGTTTCACGCAACTATAAATATTAATTACTAGTAAACGCTCCCGTCAAGCATGAAAGATTCAGTTAACATATAAATTATAGTAATATATAGTTAACAGTAATTTAGTTTAAAAATATATCTATTATCGTATATATCTGGTCCTCCTAAGTCAGAAACAGTTCGTCGTAATATCATAATAACTCAATATATTTCTTACAATTATTTATTCTACTGTTTTCAAGTCATGAAAGCCTACTATACGTATATTTCTTATAGAAAAATATAAGAACTGGTTATGCCCGTGAACTTATATGGAATAATTCATGAAATCAGCATACAACAATGCCCTTAGTCGTCAAAAGAATGGGTTGTTTATTTCAAAATTCAAAGATTTCACAAAGATCATCAAAGATATCAAAGATCTCACAATTTCGAATTTATATGAATGTTTCGCGACTAAAATAAGATTCTATGATAATTGTTCTTTCTGCTTTATATATATATATGATTGTAATTATTAATAAGTTGGATAGCCAAGTGGGCAACGCGTTCGAATTCGGTGAAAGCGGTCCCAGGTTCGATTTCCGGTGGAGGCCATCGTGCGAAATGACCTCATCTGTCGAAGCGCTTTAACTATATTACAACTACTAATTCATAATTACTATACACTTGATATGGTTTTACGTAACTGTTTCTGGATACTTAGTCCGTGGAACCTATGTATAAGTATTCAGTAATTAAAATTTATTTTTCTTGCTCCATATATTAAAAATCTCTGTGCTACCTTTATATGAGTAGTTTACAATTCTGTCTCAATTATGAACTACACGCAGATAATCTTGTTTATTATATGCAATATTACTCTATCGTTTATGATGATTATGGTATGGATGCTTCGTTGAAACCGTAAATATATAAACGTAAAAGAAGGTTCTAATGTGTCAGTTCTTTTCAACACAATCCGCTAAGGCATCGCAACCACCGGTAAAAATATTACGGAATATAATTCAAATAGTCGGCCCCAATAGCGGATAATTTAATGTTCTGTGCTGACGACATTGTGGTCCCAGGCTCAAATCCCAGCATAGACTTGAATTTGAGTTTTCTCGCACAATGTGTGGACCTAAAAGCCAAAATTCACCCCAATAAACGATAATATTATGAAGTAGTAATATGATAAAAATATTTGTATATAACTTTTTACAACGAATAAATCCGAGGGTAACAATTATAAAGATAATAAATTAATAATCATTAAAGTTATAAAGAAATTCAAATGCATATTTGGCTGGCTGAATAACTGCAAAGGAGAATATCGTTCGTCTTTTGAAAGCTTTTCTAACTCTATCATCTAATTTAGATCCCGATTAGTGTTTTTTCAGAAGCTCTAAACACCACAGTAATTATCACGAGGCATTACACTCTTTCTTTATGTCAGCTCCGTGTCCCTAAATTGGGATCTGTATCTTCATTCCTTTGATACAAAGGGACGTACGTTAGTTCGCCCGCTTCTCTTGTCTTTTGAGTGTCGGCTGCACTCCGACTTTTTCTCTTTGATGATAACATAATCCTGGCGTTTTTAGGAGGATTTGGCGAATACCATTCCTCCGCTTCCTATACCCGCCATTCGTTTCGTATTTAATTACCACGAAAAATTTAAATGAGGTTGCTTTAAATATTTTTGGGAAAACCGATGAGAAATAATTTTTGGAATAATTACTTATTTACTGTTGAATCACAGCACGAAGCATACGATTTCCAATACATAACAGATTGTAGATTCGGAATATTTATGTTTTACCGCTTTTATTTTGACTAATCATGGAAATCTTTATCATATGTATATTTCAATTACAGTGGTAGCTTGGTTAAAAATGGCCCTAGTTAACGACGAGTGGCTGTATTAAAAATGTCACGTATAACGACGCAATCTTTGATCAACAACGCCTTCTGGTGAAGATCGACAATTAAAAACTTCATTTTCGGCCACTCATTTTATTAGAGTTAATTTTTTGTTGGAAATATAATTTAATCTGTCATACGTACCATTATTTAGTGTGTTTTATCCGCGTATTTAACATGCAGTATGGTTCTGGATAATCAATAATTAGATAACGACAGTTTTGGTAAATGAAGACAATCTTGGAACGGATTACCGTCGTTAACTAAGGTACCACTTTATATCATTCTGTATTACCTACGATGATGTTCGCTCCAATCAAAAATTAAGACGTGCAGGAAAGAATTAAAAATTTCACCTTTTTCCGTTGTTAAATTTCTAGTTTCAGCTGAAGGTATATAGTATCTACTGAAACTAACATTCGTGAACTTAAGTTTAGTCGCGTGGAAATTTAAAGTTTATTTTAAAGCCTATCACACACTCTCACAAGCCCCTACTTTTCATGCTGATTTCATTAACAAATATATTTATTATTTCGGAGTGCTTTTACAATTGTTGAAAGAACATTGAATATTGTATTGATCTGAATTCTAACCCCACCAATGCATTTCATAACATCTCCACCGGGTAAAATAATAATACAAATAAAAAAAGATCAGAGTTAGATTAAAACTACTAGTTTCTTCTCACATCTAACCCTGCCTCATATAAAATTTCTTCGAATATAATAAAGATAAATTACTTTACTTCAGGACGAGATAGAGTCTAGTTAGTGTCTTCTTGCACCTAACCCTATGTCATAGAAAGATTTAAAGAAAGAGCTATTGGAAGTAAAATAAAAGATAAGGCAATGAAAGAACGAAATATCATACGGGTTTAAAAAACCTAAATCTACGCTTAGGAAAAAAATCCTGCAGGAAAACACCCACGAGAAGGAGGATGTGAAAAACCTGCGAGACCTACTGACAGTAGAAACTAAAAAATGCAAAGAAGAGGGGAAAGGTGAAAATAAGAAAGAGAAAAGTGTCACGAACATTACTGGAAAAATAGACAGTATAAATGCATACTCATATCAAGAATACAGATAAGGGCGGATGATGAATTTGGAGTACAAGAAATAAGTAGCAGAATATGGTAAAACTACAGAAATAAAACAAGGAAAGGACGAAGAAAAATACTATAGAATGTAGCTGTAACGAGGGACAATTTGAAGTCATTTTGTTTCAATTTTTAATTATTTATACATCTTGTAACCTGAAATCTTTCCAATTAATAAGTATTGAGGACCTACTGGCGACATCCTCCTGAGGCGGTAACCTCTACCATAAGCCTGCGTTGCCTCTACCCTTTATCCCCCAAATCTCTTCACCTACGACCACAAATTTCCATACACCTCTTTCGTCTCTAATCAAATACAGACCAAGTCCTAGGAGCCTTCGCTCTCACTGGTCTTCCCTCAAACACGATTATCGCTTGGTTTCCCCTCTTTCCTTTAACCCTTGACAGAAGGCTGCCAGAATTATCAGTTCGCACCATACCTTTTATACTAAGATCTTTAATGATTCTGAAATTCGATTATTTATGAAGTTTGCCTTAAATTGTACAGAATAGCTGACTAAAAACCACCGTTTCATAGCAATAGCATACGGTAGAAAACTATAGAACGTTACCAATTGAGTCCCAAAAACAGCAAAAAGATATTATTAAATTGCATGTGATACCGGTAATTTTTCATTTAATTCCAAGAAATAAGAAAAGTGGAGCCATGAGAACAAACGTGACCACTTAAGTGTCAAATTTAATCCAAGGTTATCGAAGGGAACTTCAAGAGGTTTAGAAGGACAAACTATTCTATATATGCTCATTCGAAACGAATAATTTTAATTAGACAGGGTACTTTTCAGTCTTTTTTCAGCTCCGATAAATCTAAATTACAGCTAGCTTAATCCTACGTCAGTTTCTCATGCTACCCGTTATTAAATCGATCGATTTCTCAATCCGCGCCTTCTTTTCTTTGGGCATAATGCGGCACTTACAAGTTTCTGCGACTAAATATTGATAAGTAGAAATTTTCATTGGTAAAGGGTGGAGAAAAAATATCATTCAAATATTTTTGTCATCTTAAGGGCCGTTATAATATGAAAGCTACGACGGTATGAATTATGCTGAATATGGCATTCATCATAGTCGATCATAATTGAAGGCTTTGAAAAGTGTTATTAATATAAAGGGCCGTTGCGTTGCTTTTACGTGGACTTTTTCCACTCATTGCATTTTGTTTCAGTAGGAAAGTAAGAGTTAAATATATCACCTTGTAGCTTCATTCCCACCTCCAGGAATTTTACAAGCTAATGGTGGAGGAGTTGAGAATTCCACCTGCCTTTGGGCTCAATACACACAGCTACATGTCTGCACAAAAACCCTTACATCTACATAAAAAAGCACGCAAGCCGCCTTTCGGCATATGGCACGGAGAGTAGACACCAAGCGTTGGAGTTACCCTTTTTTGCTTATTGTTGTCGCGTATCGTTCGCAGAAAGAATGAGTCCCAAAAACTACTAGTCCTCGCGTCTATTACTCTCATTTTACGTTCATTTTCGGATCGGCCGAAGAAGTAGGGGCTCGCATAATACAGATAACGTCTTCCACAAATAAGAAATTCTTTGCATACCTGAATAGAATAGAATGGAAGATGACATCGATGGCATCACTCATGCCTGAATGCACGTTAAAGGGCTTTCTCCACACATTGCATTACGGCTCTGTAGAAAAGCAATGGCCAAATATTCCTCCTCCTAAAGGCAAATCCTCACTTAGCAAGCCTCATTCTATCACCCCAAAATTGGCAACTGATGGTTGACGGTTTGAGGTTCAAACAGGCCTCCGAGATGAACTACACGGGTAGGAAAGTTTCTTATAAGTACCAATCAACCCTTTCCTCAACCGATCCCAAAGCCACTTTACCGTCCACATTTGCCTCCCCTTTCTCTCCGTATATCTCCTTTAGCACGTCCCTCGCACTCCGATATGAACACGATGAAATCTACTCTCTTCCCCTTCTGCATGAGCGTGTTAAGACCTGCTCTCTCCGGAGACATGAATTTGCAGACTTTCCATCGAAGCGATTTCCTATCCACGTCCAATCAATCGAAGCATCTCGTTCGACGATGGCATTGAGTCAGTCCGACTCTAGAAAGAGAATCATTTCCAACATTTCCAACGGATTAGTATTCCCTCTGCTCCAGTTCGATGGATCGCTTTATCGTGTTTTTATCGCGATTCGTTCCTTGGCCTAGTTTCCGTCGGGAGCGGCGTGTACCAGAAGAAAAAGGGGGGTGATGGTGATTAGAGAGCATTCTCATGCACATATCGACTCAGAGTTCACGACTGTCTTATTAGGCTGCAGAAACAACCAAGGTCGCGGAAGCAAATGTTGCTCACGAACTCCTCGTGTATTTCGCGAAACATTCTGACCTCTGTTACGTTCCAACGGTTTCTTTTTAACTTTTTAACAACAGATGCAACATCCCGATAGGATGATCAAAAAGGAGTAGTTAGAGATGAATAACTGAAAGATCGCCTGCACTACATGTGACATGGAGCAATCCTATTAGAAACTTTGTACGTGATTTTTTTCTAACTTTATTATACCCGAGGATACGATAGAAATTTTGGCGAATGTTTTGAAATTTTTACTATAAATTTCCTTCATTTAGTTTATGTAGGTATAGAAGCCCACAAATTTTCCCGAATGCTTTATCCTCATTTAGCTATTACTAAACTTTTTAATGCCTGACACAAACGAATTCCAATATAGTTGAGTTCGTGAGATTTATTTAAGATAAAATAATGTTTCAATTAATTCCAAACCAAATGAATAACCTTGCTTGAATTCAGCAATAATTTTGTACAACCATACTCGTCTATTTAACCAATAAAGATAGGTTATGGCTGTTTTGAGGATTTATTTCTAATTGTGTATATTTTATGCTAAATACGTAGCGTATGATGTGGTTTTCATTACGTGATGTCGTTTATTTCAGGTAAATGTATAGTTGTGTAATGTATGGAACGTAATGTCCTAATATGTTTATTCATATATTTATTATCGTCTACACTGTATCCCGTATCTCCCTCTATCTTTTATTATTTCATATACCTTTTGGAGCTTTTTCTCACTCCCCTTTTTCGTAGGTGTTTTCCTGCAGAGAAAAACTCTTCTGTGATAAAAAATATCGCACATTTTCCCCCACAAAACCATTCTTTCTTTTCTTATTTTCCTTTCTGTTATCACCTTACTTGTTGAAAAATCTGTATAGATTATAATTTAACTTTCTTGTTTAAAATCTGAGTAGATTTTATATTTTATACACATTACATTCTGATGAGAGTCTTACGAAAGCTTGAACTTTCTAGTACCAGTTTCGCTCTATATTGTGTATCGTACTATATTGTAAAAATTAGAGGAGAATGTCCAAATATAGGCTACATGTTTCATTCTGAAATTTACCGTGCTAATTTATTGTAATTGTTTATATGCTAATGCTATAACGCATCCTCAATCAAGTCATATGTCAAGTAGGATTGTAATATGCGCTTATACCCTTCAATTTTGTTTGCAAATTGTCTTATTTCTTATAGTTGTCAAAAAGGCTTGATTTCAAAAAGTGGTCTGAATATGGAATAGTGCCTAGCCCTATTGGGCCCAATTATATATCCGTCCCTGGGTGTGTATCGTAACTTAACAATACACTGCCTCTTCACTAAGTCGAATCTGAGTTAAGATAATAATAATGACCATACATTCTTGGACTGAAACTAAATATTTAAGGACACTGCGGAATCTTCACAAAAATTTTTCTTTGAGAAAAACTTATCATCTTCATAGTACAATAGTCAAAGTTCCAAACTGCTATCTTGATTCATTCGGTCGATTCGACTTCCAGAGCAAATCTAAGAACGAGCTTTACATCCAGTTCGAAATATTAATCTCCTAAAGAATCTCGAAGGAACCTGTGTTTTCCGTTCGTAAAAAGCTTTGAACAAAACTTTCTGTGGCATGAAAACTAGGAAGAAATCTTGAAGTATCGATCACCTATTCTCTCTTTTTGGCTCCGTCGCTCTCTCATTCTTTTCTCCGTCCTTTCCCTTTCTCTCCATTCTCTTCCCATCTAAAAACCTCACTTCCTTTCACCCCGAGCTAAGTGTTCTGATAAACGCGTCACTGCGGTTTTTAAATAGCCCCACTTCCTCCTTTTTGGTTTCGAGGGGTTGAATGATGGGAAGGAAGCCCATCAAGGACATTGTTCGGTTTAACTTCTCTCCGTTTTATGAGGACGCGGCGATGATTCCCAGGGCTCGACACACTTTATATTTCGTCTCCGACACAAGAAGATGCAGAAAGCCTCGCTTTACTCCTTCCAAAAGACATTTTTAAACTCTAATAAAGTCGGCCAAGGCCCGATCCAGTCAAATGGCGCGCGGGAAATGTTTTCGGGGTAACAGTTTAGCGGGTTTGAGATGTGAGGAAGAAGTGGAGAATGCATTTGGAGTCGATATTTATGGGAGTGAAATGAAGTCAGTTTCGGGACATTTTTCTGGATGTTTCCTCAATCACAGCTGTTATCAACCCAGAAAACGTTCACATTATTCCAGTTTCCAAAAATCTCC
Source organism: Ladona fulva (assembly GCA_000376725.2). NCBI lineage: Eukaryota > Metazoa > Arthropoda > Insecta > Odonata > Libellulidae > Ladona > Ladona fulva. Next base: position 134,349 of record KZ308758.1, on the reverse strand, counting down.
TTCATAAGAAAGAGGGTTCGGGGTGAATTACCTCGTAAAGTGGGTGAATGAATAATCTCTTTACTAAGGCGAGGTTAGCCCGAGTTGGTCTCTCTTCTACCTCACCTTAATTGTCAATATGCAAGTTAAAGTTATATTTAAAGTTAAAAGAAAAAATACCATAACAACACAAAAAGATTTGGGTTTGTGGGGAAAAAATTTCTCAACTGAAGTTTGAAGACAAAGGCCCCACCGTGTGGGATAACACCCACCAGGGAGGTGAAAAAATACTCGCGAAAACACAGAGTACTACATAATGTAAAAAGAAGACAAATTAGTAAAAATAAAAGAATACAAAAACTATGAAAACCTTATAGTAAAGGTAATACAAGTATGTAACAGGTAAATGCGTGTACCTTGGAAATATCTTTTAACTCACATCTAGTTTCGACGCGAAAACGCCATCTTCTGGTCAAAATATTCCAGAAAACGCAATTAACGTATATCAGGAAGGTGTGGAAAAAGGGGTTAGGAAGCAACTCGTCGTTGATTAATTAAGAAAGATTTAGGTAATTAGTTCATTTATATTTTTAAACTAGTTTATGAAAAGAAAAATGTTTTTGTTTCATAAAACCGATTGGAATGTCAGGCAGTCTCATCCATAATGTCAGAGGAACTTCCTATTTCTCTTTCTTCTAGGACTATAAGTGTGAAGATTACCACTTCGCTAATTTGATACATATTGATCCTCCTAATGGTGCAAGGCTCTCTATTTAATTTTTCGATTATATCTCTACAATAGGCTGCATCTGTAGTTAGTTATGCATTGATAAGAAATCGCTCCCTGAGGAAGCACCCTGAGGCGAATGGTACATTTGCTTACTGTCCGAATCCTGATGTTGAAACTTTTCAGTTTCTCGATGTCATAGGGATATTTCTTATTCGTGACATTTCCCTTCTCCTTAATCCCGAAGAAAACACAGAAGATAGCTATAAAAGGAAGTCTAAGGCAGAGATGATATCTATCGGATACTAATAAAGGGTAAATGTATGAGAGCGAAGAGATGGAATTGGGTCGACAATTTAAGGAAGCATTCACCAGCCGAAAGATAGTAGATAATCATTTTATTCAATCCAGCATTGCGCATCTAAAAAGCTAGCACATCATTCGCTGTAATCAATTCGAATGATTCCCCTTTCTAAAGCATCCTTCAAGTCACCGACGTACTATTTCAATCGATCGGAAATGAACCACCCAACTTCAATTTCCTCAAATGCTCTCGCCGATGAATTTAAGGAGGGCCCGAAAAGAAGTCGAGGCTTAGAGGCGGCAGGGAAGGAATCGGGCCCTGAAGACTTTAAAAGGAATTAAGTTTAAATATGCACATAATCAGATCGCCTGCTGGAGTAGCGCGCTCTTTTGGGGGGAAGATTCAAGTAATTAGCATTCAAGGCATTTAGTGCGAGGAACGATCCGCAAACAGAATTGAAAATGAAACGAAAACGTGGATGGGTTAGCCAGACGTGCAAAAGTCCATAGCGTGCGGGAAAATTCCCATGCTCTTCTGCGGTATAATCTTTTTTATTAGTACTAGAATCGCACCCGCGTGATTTTAGCTTCGCTGTATTAAAGATGACCTTCGAAGTAATTTTCGGTGAAAAATATTTTTTTACAATATGTACCTACTTCCAAAGAATCATCATTCGCAGTAAAAATGATCACGGGTGAAAGGTGACCGACAAACAGACTTTACCAGTTGCATATGCTCCAGGCGCTTAAAAAACCCGTTTGTCACGTCTTCTAGATCGGAAAACTAATAACTATAAATATAAATACGACATGTCTAATACGAAATTCCGTGCGTTTCTGATTCGTGATCGTAGAGAGATATTTACTTAGAGTTTATTACTTATTTTTACTTACAGTTCAAGCATTTAATTTCCCATACTAATTAAATTTTTCTGATTGTGATTATACGTTTCTGATTCGTAATCGTAGAGAGATATTTATACGTTTATTTATAAACAAAATTTATCTTGAGTAAAACGTCCGGACATCTTTATAAGTTTAATCAGCACATCTGCGTGCTTACAGTTCAAGAATTTAATTACCCATAGTAATTAAATTTTTCTGATTCTGATTACACGTTTCTGATTTGCGATCGTAGAGTAATATTTCACTTCAGGAANGGAAAAACTCTTCCGGAAAAACCGGAATCGGAAAAAACGGAAATATTGTTAACTTTTATTTATAAACTACCTCCTCATAATTAGCCACTTATTTTCTTACGGAGATTCGCACCTCGGTCAGTTTCAGAGCTCTATGCAAGAAATTAAAAGAGAAATTAATTTTTTTTTCTTTATCACCCGCAGAAATTATTAGCTTTGCTGAAGATGATTATAAACATAGCCAGTTCGACCCAACTAAAGGCTTTTTTGAACACCATTTAGAAAAACAGACAGGAGAGAAGCTGTTCCGGAAAATTGCACCCAAGGCGCATCCGCCTTCGGCGTAATGTGCCTGGGTTGGAGGCGCATCCATTACTTTCGCTTGAATAGGCTGAACTTAAGGGTCGTAATTAATAACCTCTCGTACTCTTTCCAATTTCTGATGTCATGCAAAATAACTGATTCTTATCATGAGAATGATTTCCTATAAAGATAACATTTAAGAAGACCCTTGAGAATTTGGTTATGAATGAAATATTTGTTGTGGAGACGACGAAATGTCCTACACTCTCTGAAGGAACTGCCTATGGAAGAACCGTGTCTGGGGCAAATACCCTTGAGTAAAACGTTCGGACATGTTTATAAGTTTAATCAGCAGATATCGCACTTATCCCTGCTTACAGCACAAGCATTTAATTTCCCATACTAATTATGTGATGTATACGGAAGATGTACGCGTCCATACATCTTTGGCTACAGCCCCGATTCATCTCAATCAGTAACGATCTAAATTTCATAATAATGAAGAGAGAACACTTTGCTATGGCCTTCCACGAAGTAACACCTTCGCATATTGAGGTCATCTAAATTTCATCACCTTTCGAACTCATAAACGCTCCGTTTGAATGAATTCACGAGGAAAAATGAGAATCAGCAGCAGAATCCGGATGCTCAGTAATGGACATCTTTGATCGCTCTTGGGACCATTAGAAGCGCCCAAAAAACAGAGATGGACATTTTTAAGTGAACGTCCTCAAGAGAGGGGTCTTTTATGGAGGGCGAGATAGGATATCGTCGGAAGGGAAAAAATGAGAAATCCGCGGTCTGGCTAAATTGCAAATCTAAAATGGATTGAAGGATTGCAAATAGAGTTTTGAGAGAGAGGATGAGGACCAGGAGTGGAGAGATGATGAAATCGATGCCTAGGAGAGGATTCAGAGTGGGTTATGGATGAAAGATGTGGAAAGAGTGGCAAGTTAAGAGAAGCAAGTTCCGAAGGGTGATTGATGCCAAAAAAGCCACGTTTTCTAGAGGAAAATGGCGACCGGTATAGGGAAAATCGTATAAGGGAGGGTGAAATGGAGGTAAACGATTATGAGTGCCTACACCTCGCAAAAGTGAGGATTTCTATAACTACGGAGCTGGCTCTATAGTTATAGAAATAACTTGGAAAGACCCTGGGTCTTGGAAAATAAAGTAAGTTTACAACTAGCTGAAATAGCCGGCGCTGCACAGATGGAAAATAAAATTTATTTCCGACGTAAAACTTCGATATTGTGGCAAATTTTGGACTACTAGAATTCGAAATATTAGTCAAACAGTAAAACTGCGCAAGTTTCAGCAAACTATTACATAGAAACGGGCTGTTTAAAGTAACCTTATGACTATAATCATAGAGTGCTTCTAAACTGTAAAGTTTACGGGTAAATTGTCCAGGGTCTAAATTCGTCATAAAAATTTCACCTCCCTATCGCAGTAGAAGTAGCTGCTACTTCTACTGTCCGGCACCCCCATGTACACACACGAGAATGAAAAAAAAATGATGATATAGATTGAAAATGCAGCAAATCTTCCCGATATTGATTCATTACCCATTCTGAACTACGTAGAGAGAAGAGATTGGGATGTGATACAATATTCTATGATGAAAATCAAAAATGAAAGAGATCGACAAAATCTATAGAATATGAAATTTTCATAACTTATTTACTCTATTGCTCGAAATGCAATTTAAATGAAAATCTTAATTTGTAAGCAAACGATGTGATATCCGCCAATGTAATTAAACTTTTGGGAATGGGTGACTAACAGAGATTGTTAATGAGAAATTTTAGAAAATCCTCCGAGTTTCTACCCCCTCCTCTGGTCCGTGAGGAAGCCCGCCCCCACCGCACTTCGAAAGGAAACTCACAGGGTACATATGTAGAAGTAGATGAAGCTATCATTGGTGGCGAAATGCGCATAGAACAGAATCTTAGCGTTGATGGTGAGTTCTCTTAAACTCAACTAACTCAACCATCAGTGGGTGTTTCTATTCTCTATTCCTTCTATCCCCTATCTAACAGTTTCCTCAATCTAAAACCTAACTTGTAAGATGCTCCTCCTGTACATCTTTAAGGTGTAATATTTACTGAGAGAGTGGAGATAGCTGTAATATATAGATTTATCTGTGAGAGTGGAGATAGCTGTAAATACGAAGACATGGTTATGCATAATAGAATCTTTTTACGAAGTAAATGCATGAAATGTATTAGTTCACTAATCTAACATCGAAACTACCCAATAGCAAAACGGTAGTGCGCAAAAGTACGATATGATCTAGTTCATTTTACATCATATCTCTCCACGTAAGTAAATTTTCCTGTGTAAATATCATAAAATATCTTTATGCCGACACCATTTCTTCATTCTGAAGATCAAGGAAGTAGCACTCCGTTTATCAGATTTCAGTGGCTGAAAACATTAGTTACGGAATTACTTTGAATTATCTAAAGCGATATCTATCCATATAATATCACCGAGGCAAGAAAGTCACCAAAATCTTCTCGGAGACATTCGCCGCTTAGCAACAAACAGACCTCGCCCTCCATATAAACATTCCTTCTCCCGACGGTGCTCTCTTCAATTACCGAACCTTTGGGGACCACACCCAACCCACCCACCTAGAATCACCTCGCCCACATACCCTCTGCTTATTTGTCTCCATTGGCCGCTTATACACACAGCCCACTCGCGAGCCTGTATGCGAGGGAACCATTCGGTCATCTCCAGTACCCCTAGGGCACTGGACAGGGGCCAAAATACACCCTTTTGCCGAGGTCCGGTCGAAGGGCGGGGACGATATGAGGGCCCCTTGCCAATCCCACACCTCGGAAGTCCACTCCTTGACTAAATACCGTCCCATCCCAAAGGGAGATATCCTCGAGGGATCACAGATAGTGGCAAACAAATCCCATCTCATCCCGAGAGATCCTCTGGCAGTATTTTTCGCCGCGAACTTTTTCTTTTTCTATCGCTCACTGAGTGGAATGCGAGTTCGATGGCTATAGTGCTCTTTTTGAAATAAGGAATACGTGCGAGAACAAACGTTAATATGCGCGAACAGGAACGGTATGAATACAAAATTACAACCACTCGATCGTGCATCCTGTGACATTGTACATGTATGTTTACCTTTGAATATTATACGTCAACATGGGCGCAATATAGCGGGAAAAAATTCTACAAAACAAACCTTTGATAAGTTGTCAGTTACGGTATTATTGCTGTTACAGTTTAAACATATCGTCTTCCAGGTTACGGCTCAGAAATTCTGATATGCGTTCAACGGAAATATAGCCTGGTTGAGAAAATGTTTGAATCATTACCATGAAGATATATCGGGTGAGATATGATTTCCCCGTGCCAAATCATAGAAGCTGTTAATCACTTGATGTTAGTTAATTAACTGGTAGTGAGTATTTGCGTTTTATTTCCGTAACAAATGATATCGTAATGATCGCTCTCCTTAGAGTCATCGATGCACCACGATATTAGCGGACTTAGTTAAATATGTATCAGAATCATAAAACGAGACTGATAATAAAATATGAACACAAATGGTATTGTAATACATGCATAAATTTGACTTTAACTAATGTTCAGTTTAGGGCCCTGTATCACAATTGTTTATTAGGGTTAAAGTAAGGATTGCAATTAATAGTTTTGCCATCCATCATATATAGAGGATATTAACTAAAATTTTCTCTTTAACTCTAACAAACCATTATAATGCCGGGTCCTAAAGTGAACATTAATCGAAGTTCATTTTAAGTACACATTACAATACCGGGTCTGAATGTATTATTTTTCTTTTGGAACGTTTCATGTAACTCATTCTGATACGAATCTTTCTCTTCCAGATACTGGGAAACGTTCTTAAATCATATATCCAGAGATTGCAGAATAAAGGTAATGTTAGGAAGAAATTCGCCGAGGGCGTAAAAGGAAGTGGCTACATGCAAAACGTTGAGGAAGACTGAGAAACTTACTTCCTCGAGTTTATAAGACGACTGAATATTTTGATAAGCCGTATTAGAGTATGATTTAGATGATTCAGAAATTGGTTCCTTTTGAGATAAGAGTTATTGTATCCTTAAATCGCCGAATATCTGATAACTCAAGCCTTATTCCAATTATAAATAAAGAGTGAATGAGCCACAGTCCCGAAAGGTACCTTACGTCGATTTATTTGAGAAGAGCTATCACATTTCGAAATAAGTTACATAAAAATATATAATCATTCATGAAATATACATGAGTTAAGGCGATATGCTATTCGGCGATTAAACACTGGAAAGCCTTCAAGACGAATTTCTGAAGGATAGTGGTTTCGTATAGATAGAGATATAGGTGGGGGAGCCTGAGGCCTTTTCGGTAATTCGTTGCCTCATTTTCATCACTTTCTTAAACAAATGGACTATATACCAACATGATCTTTTCCAATTTCGTTTGTTAGTACGAATAAAAACAAAATGGTACAACTTTCTCGGGTTGAACAATTCGTACAGTTTCCATGTTCAAGTATTTAAACCTTAGAGATACGCCAGTCAAGTGCGGTCTGGTTGTTGTACATGCGGACTAATTGTTACCAATTCGGCCGAACTGTGCACGCAACCTTCCGCTTAAAACAAATTCCCACCCCTGGCTCAGAGCAAATCCTTAGGTCAGTAGCGTAAGAATGACCCGAAAGTACTACGATCTCGTTACATGCGAGATTCCGCGAGAGTTTCCTTCTCGAGTAGATAAGCTCGAAATCTGGAGAAAGAGCGCCCTCGCGTGTTTAAGGAGAGCGCGAATCATTGTTATTTCATGAAAAATGCAATGAGGACTTCAGGTGAAAAGTACAAAGCCCTCGGGGTATGCGCCAGCGAGTGAAAACTCCTTCCAAAGCACACGGGCTCCTTCACAAAGAGCACTACTTTGCAATTTACGGACGAATCTCTTCCGAGAAGCACGGAAAAAAAGATAATAATAAAGGATTTCGGATGCGCTCGTAGGTTTTAATAATCCCGCAGCCAGCCGGTCACGAGGAGTTCCAAGAAGTGAATATTTTCGCCATTCTTCCTGCGAACTTTTCTGGAACGCTCTGCAGGATTCGTCGTGGACGCACGAGAGGGGGGCAATGTGTTTTATTCCAGAGAGAAACAAATCCGTACCGCGTTCTCATTGCACTAGGAGAGAAAAACCGAACTCGCGAGTTTCTGAACTGCCGATAAGTAAGCAAGAGTTCTAGAGAACTAAGGTTTCGCTCGCTTGAGAGTTGCACGGACGCGTTTTCTTGCACGTGGGATTAGTATCATGATGATGCGCTGCATAATTGAGAAAGTTTCCAATTTCGGCGGCGGAAAGAAATTAAACAAAAATGTTCGAACTTTTCGAAATTTTAGGTAGTAGATTTTCGTGCCACCGTATCTTAATGAATAAAACATGTTTCGTTTCCCTTTTCGTGCAGAATAGAGAAAATTTATCGCATTCATTTTCTCGCACCTTGTTCATAGCTGTCATAATTTGAAAGATACTGAGGTTCGAATGATGTTGAAGAATATCATCCATTTTGTTCACTCACTATTGAATCGTTGGGATCATTTTGATGCATTTACGTGAGTTTTTTCCACTCGTTGCATTCGTCAATGATGACAGAAAGGGAAATCACCTCACTCCTTATCCTGTCAAGTAGATAATTCCCTCTCTAGATCTTTTAGTTGCTAATGTTGGAGGGGCTGAGGTTAAAACCGGTCTTCGGGCTGAATGCTTTAGGGTTATTCTTTTCAAACTCTTCTAATGAAGAAATTGAAACTGTGAGTCATAAATTTACCTCTACTCCCGAAGTATTTGGTTGAATGGAAGACGGGACTCTTTAGTCCTAAACTCGCCCAATAATGGCGTATTGTATTGTAGGTGTAGCTTGAACGCTCGGTGTTGACGCCCCCTGCCACACGCCTAAAAGTGGTTCGTAGGGTATTATTGTAAATGAACGGATGAGGATAACGAATAATTTTTTTTTTAAGTTAGACCAAATTTAAATCCATCCCTTCAAATTATTTGTATCATTATTCGTAGCCGATAGTGGAAAAAGATCCGTTAGCCATCTCTGTGATGAGTGAATGAACTTAACAGGTAGAATTAAAGTAAATCTAATCTATAAGGAAAAGGAACAAAGCTTTGGTAAGATTGAGTACGAGAAAAGCTCCAAAAAGCCGTTGTTTGCAAGCAAACTAATCGTTGGAAAATTCTAACCAGCGGGAGTAAGGATTAACCGTGCTCGTGCTTTGCAAATATTATTCGTGGTTGTAGAATTTATTCTAAAATTGATAGCTTTGAGGAAGAAAGTGAAGGCCTAAGAGAAATCCGATCAATTATTGCTTGAAAAATAAATGAAAATAAAGCATGAATTGTTCTGCATTTCATTTTAAATCGTTTACCCTGAAATTCCGACGCCTAGAAAGGATGCGTGGATTTGGAAGGTTAGAAACACTGTTTCGATAGTAAATACCTCAACAGCCAACCGGGATGGCGGTTGATGGCGGGTCCTCCGAATTTCAAACGATATTTTTAAGTATCCAGTAAACTTTCACATTAATCATCTAGAATCCAAAGAATGTACGCGGAAAATCAACAGTAAATATTTCTCACAAAAAAATGGATAAGGATATCTTTTCTTAGGAAGGAAGAATTTCTGTCGAATACAGTAGTGGATATAGCACACCCATTAGTAATATTAAAACAAATTGGAAAAAGAGTTTTCCTGGATAGTCCAGTTTCGTCTTTCGCTGCAAAATTAACATAAAATGTTAAAACTCTCTACTGTATTCGCGAAGTTTAGCGTTAATAAGGAAGTAGTTTCTAAATATGGAAATTATATCTGTTATTTATCAAAGGCTTCCTAAATTCGCTCAGATTCCAAGTATTTGTGTTAAGGAAGGCTATTATTTTTTAACTGCCCTCAATTTTACCATTGCGGATTGGTCTTCAACAGTTTCGTGGTATGAATGATGTACCGTTTTTTGTCCTTCTGAGATAAGAAGAGGCCAAAGTTGGATGGGATCGCAGAGGAGCGATGTCTCCAAAATGAAAAAATCCTCCCGTTGTCCCTATAAATAAATACAGCGCTGACCCATGAACGGAATTGGCACATCATAATCGGATGAAAACGAGAGCTTGGCAGATTTTTCTACATTTGGCGAAATCAATTTTTGGAGAACGTCCAGGATTTATGAAAAAGATAGTCGAATGAGAACATTCTAAGTGGTGGTTTAAATTCAATCCAAGGCAAATGAATCCCTTTCTGCGATACAACTATATTAATAATATTTGAATATCTGTTCATATTTGAATGGCCTAAATTTCCTCTCTACATAACGAGACGAATGACAATTCTAAACGCATACACGTTACGTATTTCAGTGTAAAGGGACTCGACTATAGTTCAATATAACCGCTTCGAACTACTCCATTTTGGCATATAAATTTCCCTAATTGGATAATTTTCTTCACACCACTGTATATTATATATAATGTCTTTAATTTGTAATTATTAATAATTTTTGTAACTTATCGCAATTTTTTCTGTATTTTTTTTGTTGAAATCATTTGCTACTTTCAAGACCTTCTAACTTGTTGACAGTGAATCATTGTTCATACATTACAGTCACGATTTTATTGACAAAATATGATTACTGATATGTTTTATATACGCATATATGACAAGGAACAATTTCTGATATTCCGTACAGTGAATTAATTGGAAATATTACCTGTTATGTTACCTTTTATTGACAATGATGTTTCTGCTATGTATTACAGACTTTAAAATCTTCTATTCAATTTCTACCACTTATGATGCAATCTATTCTTCATCACTCTTTCCTATATCTTTCGCAGGTTTTTCACATCCCCATTCTCTTCGTGGGTGTTTTCCTGCAGTGGAGATACTTTTTCTGCGCATAAAATATCACAGTTTTTTACTCCTCCACGAAAACACTTTCTTCCCTTCTTTTATTTTCTTTCGTATCTTTCTCTCACTTTATGACAAGGGTTAAATGGAAGATGGGACTCTTTAGTCCCAATTTCGCCCAATAAAGACGTTTATTATTATATTTTATTCCGTCATAGTTGTATATTCGAGGATGGATTATAACGATGCGTTACTTAATGTAGGACTAACACTGGGGGCATTTCGAAATTCGCCTTCGTGAGCCACCATCGAGCGGCAGCTTACATATTCCATGAGCCACCGCTTCCGTAAATTTCTCCGCTAGTATTGTCGACTAAATGATGACCCAAATAGAAAGTGAGAATTTGAACCAGAGCGACTGTGACTCCTCTATTGTCACACCGGGTCATTGTTCGAAAGGCATGCTATATGATGCGGGATAAAGGAAAGTGACCAGGAAAGAACATTTCGAATTACTACCATAACAAAGAAGACATGATTTTCGAATGTCGTTCCAAACACAAAAACTCATTGTTAAACAGATGTTTATTTCAAAAGAGGGCACTAGTATCGATTGTATTGGTCTATTTAGATATTTACGAGCGTTCGTGCAGCTTGCAAGGCACAGCCGCAACCGAGATCTATATGTAATCAATGGATAATTATTTTATTTTAATGTTTCATTCCTATGTTACGTCACTGATGGTATTATATTCCTTAAGAATAGAGAGGAACTGCAGAAAGCTGTAGTTTGCAAGCAATATAACAGTTAGGAAATTCCAACCAGCGGGTGTTGGGGTTCTCCGTGGTCGCGCTTTGCAAATATTATTCGTGGTTGTAGAAGCTATTCAAAAATTGATGGCTCAACACTGTGCGGAAGAAAGTGAAGGCCTAAGAGAAATCCTATCAATCATTGCTTGAAAAATAAATTAAAATAAAGCATAAATTGTTCTACATTTTTAATCGTTTACGCTGAAATTCCGACGCGTAAAAAGAATGCGTGGATTTGGAAGGTTAGAAACACTGTTTCAATAGTAAATACCTCAACAGTCAACCGGGATGGCGGTTGATGGCTTTGTAAAGTATTACTCTCTGTGCGTATTTAGGGAACTATGTTAGAGAAGATTAAAGAATACTTTGCAAAGCAGAGAACCATAACCCTCGATGGTTGAAATTTCTTAACGGTAGGTTTGCTTGCAGACTACGGCTTTTTGGAGCTTTTCTCAAAGCTCAAACGTATCAAGAATTATATTGTGTAAATGACCGTCACAGATGACCTCACCCAGCTGGAAACCCGAAAACTCTTCTTGCATCTTACGTATTAACACAGCCGTGTTCATTTCCTTATACATTATAGAATTATGTTTGTATTTTTGCAAGTTTTTGATAAAAAGGAAGAAAAGTTTTCTCTCTCTCTCTCTGGCAGTATGTTTAGCCCTTCTGAGCAAATTGAATTTATAATATCAACCATGTCTTTGTAAACGTACGTCTAAATCTGCAGACCAAATTAAACCTATACTTTCAATGATTTTCTTTAAATGATTCCCTTCGAATGCCAAGAAGCATTTTAGCTACCCAAAACAATTTGTCGAATTAATTCTTTAAAAAAACGTGCAGCGTTTCACTATGCCTTTTCCAATTCATAAATGCTGATCTTGCCAGCGTAGTTCCATACACAACTCGCATATAAATGAATCAGCACGTAGGAAAAGATTGGAACGTATCCATTGATTGAACGTTGTATGAAAGGCACCGCAACAGATATTAGTTGGAAGATTTGAAAAAAAATCTTCCTCGCACATCTAACAGACTAATTAAAAACTAAGAACGGCTTGAGCAACTTCCTGTGTGGATATGCTTTAGAAACAATCGAAGAATGCTTAGGAGGTATTTATCAAGGACAGTTTTTTTTTCTCCTGCGATCAGATATAAACGGTAAAATTAATTTCATGGACAATAGATGGCCTTCTTCTTACCATTATTCATTCCTAACAATTAACATCCACGCAAATTCCAGTTTTAGCTACTGCGTGTGATATGTACATAATAATAATTATTGAATGAATCGATACACTTAAGTTCATAATATTTAGTTAGTTAGTTAATATTTAGTTAGCTATTTACACTATGTTCTTCACCATAATAATTCCCTCTTAAAAATTTTCCGAATAATTTAATATTCTATTTCGGTAGAAGTATTTTTAGTCCTAATTTTATCGCTCGAAAGTACGACAAAATTCTCAAATTTCAACTCGGAAGCCTCCATATCCGATATCCGGCTGTTATGTGAAAGTGATCCCTTGAAGTACTCCGTCTGATTTTACTTTGATCCCAGAATATATATCGTTTTTAACAGAAACTCGCACAAAAAATTAACTCTAGAGATGACAAAGACGGATTGAACATGCATTTCTTATCGAAGAGATCTATAAAGTCTAGCCTCGAACCTGGGGTTCCGGAAAATAAAAAATAGCGTACCATCTCCAAAGTATCATCGTTTAACTATGGGAAAATTTCTATATATGCTGCCATTAGCTCTTGGGATACAGGTAAATGTAATTGTAATTGAATTAAAAACATGGTGCAACAGTCCATAGAGAGCTAAGGCCTGGCCAAAGGGTATTTACAGTAGAAGATATGAGGACAGCATATCGAGTCCCACACCGTCACATTGGCTTTTATAGACAAATGTATTCGCATTTGTTAATACCGTATTTTCTGGTAGATAACCCGCGTGTTATCTATACAAAGAATATACAAAAATGATAAAAATAACAGTGCGTGATATACAACGGAAAAGCTCGTTTCATTAAATAACTTGAATATTGAACTCTGAAACAAATGACTAAACAACACACGTCATATATCGCGGAAGTCACGGAGTATATACGTACTAGGGCAATTTTATTTCAACCAACATTTTGTAAATACTAACGTAATCAAATAATTCCATTCAAAATACAAGAGTAATTATCATAAATATTACAGTAGTGAAAAAAATTCTCGTCAACATAATAACAGTTTTGAAATGCGCGTTATCAATGCATTAATCACAGAAGAAATGTTTGAAATACGTTTTATCTATACATTATCACAGTAAAGAGATTTTTAAAATGCGTGTTATCTAGTAGGTGCGTGTTATTTACCAGAGAATACGGTAATAACCATATATTATATTTGAGTTATATTGCCAGTACTATATATAGTGTACATAGTTATACTATGTATGTGTTATTATATATTTTTCTCTAGCGTTAATGTATATAATAATAATAATTAAACGTCTTTGTTGAAGGTCCCTTTTTACATCTAACCCTTTGTCGTTGAATATTTAAAAAAAAGAGATAGCTTTTGGGAGAAGCAAAATATAAAAATCAAATTAAAAGGGGAATATTATGTGGGTTAAAAAAAACAAGTCTGATCTTAGGAATAAAATAAAACGCTGCCGGAAAACGCCTACGAGAATGGAATGAAAGTGAAATACCTGTAATGATTTATACTAATATCAACTATAAATCTTACTTATAAATTAGGTTTACCCACTAATATTACCTATTAATTAGATTGACCCACTAATATCAGCTGTTATTAGATTAACTCTTATTCAGATGGATCCCCAATATTATCGCAAAGCTGGTCAACATCGTGAATCTCACGGAGAATCGATCCCAGGATATAAACTAATACTTATTCATATGGATATAAAAATATTTGTATTCAAAAGAATAAATATATGCATATGTAGGAATAATGTATGTACGTGTTTAATAAAAACAGTCGCAAACATTTCGTAGGTTACCAGGAGATGAAGCCTAACATTACGTAGAGCATTTCGAAGACGTGATACCTCTCCGAACGCCTTTCGCAGGTATATGGTTTATATGCTTTCCCGTGGTCCTTCCGAGCCAGCAGGTCGGAATGCCTCCACGCACCCATAACGGGTCCCCCTCAAAGCACTCCTCCCCTTCCGAATGCGTGACGTTCTTGAACTGCGTGGCAAAAGGTTAGCGACCTTTGTTCATTCATTACTGCCCTCTTCCCGCTTAAGTGCACCACGCGTCGCCTATTGCCGAACAATGGAAACACCTGTGAAATGGGAAAAGTTTCGAGACCTACGCGAAGCTTTCCGAAATAGTAGTGGGTCGGAGTTGGATATAACCTTCCTAGAGGAAATATCGCATTCTTCCCCCCATATTTGCTGCGGGGAAATGCCCCGGTGGCGAATCTAATGGAAATTCTTCCGAAATCCGAAGCGATTATGAGGTGGTTTATCTCGCTAAGCCATTGTCGAAATCCGCTTTGTTCGAAGACTTCGGCAAAATGCAATCGAGCTTCGACAATGCTCGAGACTGTTGAAAGGAAACGCTTCGGGAATGCTGATTGTAGAGTGTTTAATTATGATCTACAGTATGTCTCATAGTTTAGGGAGTAATGGCTTGTGCAATACCATCTTGATAGGTGGAATGTTTTACTCTTTAGAGTAAAAGTTCGACTTCGGTGAAAGCGGTTCCGGGTCCGGTTCCCGGTGGAATCTCACTTGCAGAAATATGTTAGCTGCCTAAGTACTTTTAACAATACTACCACTATTAAAAGTGCTTTTAATAATACTAACACTACTAAAACTGCTTCGAAGGCTTAAGTCATTTCGCACGTGAGTTCACATCGGGAATCGAACCCGGAACCGCTTTCACCGAGTCGAACGCGTTACCCACATAGCCTTCAGAGGCCCTCGAAGTACTTTTAAAATTAAAACTACTACTATTTTGATAGAATATGCAGAACAAGGTATCTTTCATTCATATTTGTCTCAGTCTTGTTCTATACAGTTAAGGTTACTAAGATACGAGTGATGATAAATAATGACATTCAGCAAGGTCTGTCTGTAACGATTGCTACAAAAGTAAATCATTATGTGAATTACGAAGTATTCATAGGGTTATTGTCGTGCACTTACATCCACACACTAAATCAAATCATACACCAATCCATGTGTCCTGCAAGCCTCCTTTCGGCGTGTGGCAGGGGGTGTAGGACAATAAAGTACCTTGCCCATATCTTGCATGGTACACCTTAGAGATCTGCACGGATACAGATTTTCGGATACGCACCCAAACCGTACCCCGAGGCTACGCATCTATCCGTATCAGCTAAAGATTTTAAACGTTCCCGCAAGAACAAGTTATGTGAGTCGACTCACAACTTTCCGTGCGGATGTCCGCATATCGGATGCTGATGGAATGGGGAGTTGCAAATCTCTTCTCTCCACCTCCGTGACCATCCTCCCTCTCATGTATCACTTACTTCAATCTCATCATTTGGAAATATTTACTTCTCTGAAATTGATGACCTCAACCGTAACTATTTTTCTCTTCCTATGTAAGTACCCTGCAAGCCGCCGTTCGGCGTGTGGCAGCGGGTTCATGCACCATGATTTTACTTCCCTAATCGATTACTTGCGCGTATCGTTCAAGGAAAAAATTAATTCTTAAGTTCTGGCAACTATTTCCCTTATCTTTCCCGCAGTATCAGAGCAGCCTATTAAAATGGTGGACGCCCATGATCCTGGGAAGCAATGACATTTTCGTAAATATTTCTTTCAGGAAAAAGGGCTCAAGATGTCGATTATAACGATTTACATATTACCAACTTAAAAAATTGGACTATAAAAACTGAATAAGAAGTTCTGGCAGAATATATTGCCATTTCTGGATAACTCGAGAAATCACTTTGGAAGGAAACGAAAAACCACAGAAAGCAGCTAAATCCGGAGCAGTGGAAAGGACTTAATTGAAAAAACTAATCGGATTCCTTTTCCCTTTTTTCGGCTAATCGCAAATTATCCTCTTTCCTTCGGCTCTCCCGTCTCAATTACCCGAGCCATTTTTTTCTGCTCAGATGCAAGAACGCTCTCTCTTTCCACTCCCGTTTAATTGCCTTTTCAAGCGGCGGGCGACTTTGAAACCAGCTGACGGAAGAAAGAGAAGTCTTGCCTTCCTGGAGACGTAAGACACGGTAGTAAATGAAATGACTACCTCGACCCCGTGATTGTATGCGAAACTTGCGTTGTCCCAAACGCTCTCTTCCACACTTTGGCAAACCCTATTATATTCGTCACAATGGCCAATAATCTGATCCTCTCTTTTACTAATAAACAAGATTTAGCAGCAATAGTTTCTTGTGTCATTCCCGAATTTTTCGTTTGCAAATACATGTTCGAAGATCCACCAGAACATTTGTTAATGGAGCCTAAGAAATCGAATAGAAATTCTCCCTTTTCGAAAAATTTGCTAGCCGTGTGTTTCGTAACCTAAATACAGTCTTATTACCATTCTGCTTGCTTAATTTTTAAGTACTTATTTGCACGACGAAATACGCGGTATCGCGATTCCCGTACTCATTCAGCGCGATTTCCGAGACCAGTCGACAAACATATTCCGCGAGATTACGGCGAGAACAAATAGCTATTACTGGTATCTTTTTCCTGACAGCATTAGGAATACCAATCAGGTAGCTTATAAATAGGTATGGTGATTTCACACCCCCTGTCATACGCCATACGGCAGCTTGTGGGGTACTAATGTAACTTTAAATAATAATGATTCACTAGAAAATTTTTAAAATAACAATAATTTAAAATTACACATTAAAAAATAAAAATAACTAAACGCTACGCAACTCATTCAAATACGCAATGGGCAACTGACGCGCATGCTTGATACTTTAGGTGGAATGGATTGCGGGCAGAT
>KZ308758.1:93842-104772 GCA_000376725.2 Ladona fulva | reverse complement strand
AAAGACGATATTACGATGATAAAAGAATAGTACTTTTCTGTGAATAAAGACTCACGATCGATTTCACAAGCGTCCTTACATCACCTGGAGAAAGAAGTACGTAGAAGTACCAGTAGTGAGATGCCAGTCGTCAATTAAATTTTACGTAGAAAATTAATAAGCCTTTCCACATCACAACTATTTATAGTAATATTAAAATAATTAGTGACGTAAACATCAAGTTTTAGTTAATATCTACAATTGAATTGAGACATGGCGAAAGTCCTTGTACATGTCTCCGTCAGTAACAATTGGAGCATTGAAATTATCGATAGAATACACCAACTGACGTGTCAAATCCGTCCGATAATGACTTGCATGCTATTAATTCAAAGTCAACCCTAGCAACGAGACAGACTCGTTATATTCTCATTAGAAGCGACGGCAACGAATACTAATGCTCAGCTATGCCGTGGGACTTGCGAGTTTTAACTAACGAATATGAACATCCCAGCCGTTCATTCGGCAGCGTTTGATTAATTACGATGAAATGAAAGCTGTCATCCGAGCATTGGAAATGGCCGCTTTCTCAGATATTTCAAAGTGACGAACCGCGATGAAAAATCATTCTGTGAAAAATTCAGCTAATGCCATCGTCATCGGAAGTTTCGTAACCGTGATACTAAAACTAAATATTGGCACTCAGTCCCAGCGGAGTCTTCTTCTGCGAACTCAAGCCAAAGTTTTCCGGTCAAAATTCTCAAGAAAAAAAAAGACCCCGGTTAGAGTAACTGAACAAATATTCGGGGCTGATTTTGAAATCTGTCTAGTTATGCACTCTGTGACTGGATGAGTATAATCCACGAATATCGTTACCATAGTATCAATAGTGCAGGACTTCACCTGGTGGTATTCCATGACAACAAAGGAATTTGATTACGTAAATTTATTTATACTAGACCACAATAAATAATGACCAATACGACCCGGGTGTCGATGCATCATAAGGACGTTATGATGAGACCATGCATCGAAACCCGGGTCGTATTGGCCAATATTTATTGTGGTCTAGTATAAATAAATTTACGTAATCAAATTCCTTTGTTATCGTTACCACACTCTCACATTGATTTCCTGGCTTTACAATTACCGGGTAGTTATTATTATATTAAAGGATAANTAAGTTTTTTAAAACCACAGATGAATACAAGACATGCAGAATTACTCAACAATTTTTATTCTCGACCTTTCCACTTTTAACCAGTTGGCCGAAAGAGGTCATGAATAAAATCAAATTTCATTGCGTAAATTTGCGGAGTGGAGTTCATATTTTCACGTGTGGTGATAGTGTTCCACAAATTGGAGCCTAAGCACGTCCGTAAGTAAGAGCCACAAGCCTGTAACAACATCAATAAATGTAAATAGGAGTTTGTCTAAAATATATATTAATGTAACGTAATGTCATTTATAAAATCGGAGGTTAATAATAAACTTTGAATGGATCTTGGTCCAAAATAAATCAACATGCCGCATTTGATTGAAATGTCAGCAGATATATTTTGGCTACTAGAAAATTAATTTCATACAGAAGTACGTTTCCCTCTAGCAACCTTCCATCTTGAAGATTAATGAAACCCTTCCCTCCTAACGCAAATTCTCCAACATATTAGCTCTACATGAGAAATTAAATTTTCCAACACGATCAATCAATAGTTTAATGCGATCAAAATATGGCTCACATTAAATGTTAATGATTTTCGATGAATCATTTCACCGAGATAATCGCGGAGTTATAACTCGTACATTAATCTCCGAGCCGCTATAAAATACGTCAAATTTAATTATATTTGTGGGAAAAAATAAAGTTCATTACTAAATTAGTATATATCATGTTTACAGTTCATCAATTGGACAAGCGCGAAGCAATGAGGTTCGTGTTTTAACGACTTGATGTGATGGAATGAACGAGAATGAAAATCTGGAATTAAAACCGATAGCAACGGGATTTAATTGATGGCATTTCCTTTCTCATAAAATCACGAAAGAAAGCAAATTATTCGTAATGAATTTTCTGCAAAATAATACACAACCAGACGTAGTTTTCAATTTTCTGTAACCCTGTTTTTCCAAGTATTTGTCCGTATTTGCTCGCTATAAAATCTGAAAGTGAAAAATTCTTTGAAAGATTGAATGAATCATTTTTATTTTGAGGGATATATTTTATATATTTCGTTATATGGCATATTCTACTTAAAGCACCCAAAACATTTTAATTTACGCCTATTTTCTTCCCTTTCAATTTGAATGTTATTAATAATTAACTTAATTTATTTAATTAACTTCACTGAAATAGATCTCCGCATAGCATCAGAAAAGCTAATGGGGTAGATTAGGTAATTGTCAAACGCCACCAGCGCCTTGGGGATAAAATAAATATTCTCGTGTACGAGTTTTTCTGCGTTTCACGAAGTTTTAGCTGGACCGTAAGTGTATCCTGGTAGACATAGGATTGGAAAGCATAGCCCCAACGGATTGTTGAAAACAATCAGCAGCAATATCGGGAAGTGTTCCCAGATTCCTGTGACTAGAAATATTGTGAAATGAGCTTTAAACTCTGAAACACTAACCCAAAATTCCTTTACCAGAAAATAAATGGCGCGACTTTCTCCTCTGAACGATATCTCCTGTGTTGGTGCTCAGAATCCGAAGATGATCTTCAGTACTTCCCGACCCACATATGAATGCTCCGCGTTGGTTACGACAATATTTCCGATCGATTGCACTTCGCGGAAAGCACGAGTGTCACAGATTTGCCATCTTCGCCCCAAATAACTTCCGTTCCCGCCTCGACCATCTGGAACGTTTCCCTGCGCATATAACAGATACCTTTTCCGCCCTCCGAATCCGCAGACATGGAGGCGTCAACCGCTGCGAAAGTCGCGATCTTCACCCAGTGTCACCCCATCAATCACTACTCATCGCTCCGGAACTGCGCTCCACTTGTCTAATGCTCTCATGCCACGCTGCCCAATCAGGTCAGTCCTCCGCCAAAAGGAAGCGGGATTCCCGCGCAAACGGAACGGGAAGCGACAACAATGTGCTTATGAGCGGGAATGATATGGCATTTAGGCTCCAAACCTCGCGAAGGCGCGAGGGTTTGATGGGGGCGATAAAAAAGAAAGCTAAGAAAATTTAGGTGCCTCCATATATCACCTTCACATTTTTACATTTGCATGTTTACCCCATAAGTGGCGTGTGATCGAGAATGCATAAATGCCTTGTTTATACTCAAATAGAGTTGCGCGGTTTGGTATCTAAGTGTAATATGGTCGGTCTCAGATGTCGAGATTCAGATTTGTAAGCCGTCAGCTGAGTATGGCAGGGTGTGTATTAACACCTTACCTAATCTACCCTATTAAATTCTCTGATGTTATGCGGAGAAAACGACAAGAAGTAACTATCTGTTTTAGCGATTATTCCCTTATAAGCGTCGATGACTCTCGAAGATCGCGCTCGCTGTTTACCGGAATGACAAAATATTTTACTCCCCCTAAAAATTCCGGACCGATGAATTATTTTGAAAAGCTTTCATTGTTAATTAGATCTCTCCTGCAGTGAGCTTCACCCGAGTGATTTTATAATAGCCGTAGAAGCCACTGTAGAACCTGAAATCTCCACTGACAAAACGGGCTGCTCTACGTTGAAGAAATGATCCAACGTGCGGTAGGTAGTTTCTTCAGCGGATATTTCAGTAACAATTAGTATTTCTAGCCCGCGATCTAAAAGTGGCGTATGGCAGGGCTTGTATTAACAGATACATCCCAACCTAATTCTGACAGTTTCTTCAATTCGATAGCAGTGTGTCAGCTATGGTAAACATGGGGTTTTCTTCAGGTATTACAGATATTACCGACGTAAAATTTTCGAAAAACTCTTAGATACAGAATTTTTTATGAAGTTTAAGGTGTTCTTATTCTAGTTAATCACCAGAGCGAACTCCGAGAGAAATCTACAAAATAATTCAAGGGATCAACAGCAAAGATAGACAAATAGTTCCTTCTAGTCGTTATTTCCGTTGAGTATCACAGGTTACACTCTAGACATTGATGGTGACATTAAAAATCGACAAACCCCTTGACATACGCCACTTGTGGTGCCCGGGGTAATTGTACAAATTTAAATATATAATTCGCGAGTTATCGAGTGAAATGGAGAGCAGTTCTGCAGAATACAGAAATCCTCAAAAAAGAGCTTTTGCTATGTTTTCGATTGGTTATTATTTACCCAATGCAAGAAAATAGCACTTGTGATTACTATTATTTATTCTTTCGGCGAGGTTAGGCCAAAATGGCCTCTCTTCCACCTAACCTCTGGGGATATTACATAACTACTAATATTACANAAATTTTTAAAATAACAATAATTTAAAATTACACATTAAAAAATAAAAATAACTAAACGCTACGCAACTCATTCAAATACGCAATGGGCAACTGACGCGCATGCTTGATACTTTAGGTGGAATGGATTGCGGACAGATGATTGGCGGGAGAACCGGGTTCGGTTCCCTGCTGGGTCACACATTTTCAATTCCGTCGCGAAGTTATTCTATATTTTTCCGGTGTAAATATTAGCTGAAAATCACCTTCTTACTAGTCAATCTTTCAATAATTCTTACGTTTTCCTCGGTCACTCCTGCTGCAGAATTATCAATAAAAGGGGTTTCCGGATTACCAAGTGGCCAAGATCGACTTTGATGAAAGCGGTCCCAGTTTCGATTTCAGGTGGAAGCCCTTGTGTGCAAAATGACCTCAGCTGTCGAATCACTTTTAAAAATACTACTACTCATCAATGGAAAATAATTAATTAAAGACTCGGAAAAAAAACGACAACCGTCGGTCTTCAGAAGCCTTAAATTTGCCGCCAGACCTGAAGAAACCGAGAAGAACAAAAAACAGAACAGAGACCTCAAGTATTATAGTAGCTCCCTACGTCACGCCGAAAGACTGCTTGGAGGGTATCAATTTAAACGTAAGCGTAACCTGTGGAAACGAGAGGCTCAGAATAATTTGAAAAAGGCTTGGGAATCCGTCATTAGTTTTCGTAGTTAAAACGGCTGATGATGATGAACAGAACTGTTTCTAAAGTATATTTTTCGTCATAAAAATATTATCATTTCTTAAAATGACAATATCTGGTGGACCCGCAGATTAAAATCTGAAGTTCTTGGTATCGTGAAAGAGCATTATTGAGCAAAAATCAATGCCGATAATGTTGCGATTTCAGTCGTGACAAAGTATGGTAAAAGTTCAGACAGCCGTCGATTTGTACGACGGCGAAAGAATATCCGCGAAGGAAAGAAAGAAGCCTGAGCATGGCTAAGAAAAGCCCTGACGATGAACGATTCGAAATTTCTCCTTGAGAAACCTCTAAAATGACTTTCTCCTCCCCCGCATGCGGATCTGACATGGGAGTTTCCAGGTTTTGGGACGGGCGCTCGAATCCCTCTCAAAACCACGTGACTAGTACCAATTACCTCCTCTGAATCATCATGCCCTCGTTATTTTGCACCGCTTCTCTCTTGTTTACCCATATTTTGCGCGCATCGAGCAGCAAGAATTAATTTAACATCTTGTGAGTTAAGCAGAGGTACAGATAGTAAACTCCGGAAAAATTCAAATGTTCTAAGTAAATGAAGAATTTATATCCAACACTTGCGATGATTTTATGGAAAATAAACTTAGCTTCAGTAATTTAAAATTCATTTATTAAAAATAACCAATGCATGTGAAAGCTATAGAAAGTTTTTAAAGGCGCTACGCACCGTGAACAGCGTTTTTTATGTCTTTTAATGACGGTTCAGTATAGTTAAGTACATCCATAAAGGTAAAGATAATAATATTTCTCCATATTTCCTATAGGGAATGGTTATGAAAATCGAGCAACTTTTCCATCTAATGAAATTGGTTTCCTATTACATGGTAATGGTTATGAAGGGAAAAGTCTTCATTCGAGCTATGGAACGACAAGGCTTTTCTAAACATGACTATATTTTCTCAGTTTACGCTCAAAAGTGATCTCTGGAATAACTACTCGTATTTTGCCGTACTTTTTCAACAAATTTGCAAGAATATGATCCGCATGAATTGAATCAATAACGAATTATTTGTTAGCAACAGTTTTAGGTAATTTACTGAATTTTTTAAATCTTGAGAATCTATTCTGGAATATGGGTACAAACCGAAGATTTCCTACAAACCTACGTTGAATGGAGGGATCCTTTTTCATTGGAGTAGAAGCGGAAAATCTACTCACAATAACAGTCCATCTGCACTGATTTTTGCGTGGTAGCGAAAATGGGAGTTGATATTTACTACCGAGTACTCGATCGTTGCCCGTTTTCAATTCAAATCCTTGCATCTTATAACATTCCAAGAAATGCGTTTCAGAAACCACGAATCATTATCACGAACCACGAATCAGGGAGTAAAAAGGACAAGGTAAGTTTACTAATATACCTTCCATTAAGGAAATATTTCACCGAGCAGAACCTTCGACTTACTCAATGATAACTTCATAAGAGTCTAATGTCGCGAAGGTTGATTGAGTTGAAAACGGAATTAAGTTATTACGTCATTATTTTTAACAGAAAACATCCTATGTGTCATCGTTCTACATTTGATATTGTAAGGTAGGTGTGGAAACTCTCTAATTCCAATATCAATAGATACGAAGAGACGGAAATTACTCTGATGAAGATTATGCAGAGTTATCGGCTGCAGTTATTACCCGTTTTTCTTGTCGTGATTAGACCTTCTTAACTCTCTAATACTCACTACTTAACAATTCCAAAGGCTTCAGGAAACGGAAATTTCGCCTACATGGTGGAGACGCACAAAATTGTCCACGTGAGAACAGCGGAAACTTCGAATCGCAATCTGGCTTCCTCTAAAAAAATTTGATTCACGAGAGTAAAAACATTTTATAGAAACTGTAGCAAATTTAGGTCAGACACAGATGGCTAAAAGAAAAAGAAGCGCAGCCTAGTTTGAAGGTTACAACGACAAAGTTGAGGAGTTTTTCTTTTTTGCTCCGAGAGGTTATCTAAGATTACAGTCGAAAGGGACGAGGCGCCTCGCGAAAGCAAGAAGCCCGAGTGGGACTTGGTCACGTTCAAAGCTGTTGCATCGGCTAACATATCCGGTTCGTTGTCCAAGATCTCTTTCTGTTTGCAACTCCAACTTCTCATCTCTATTTATCTTTTCTGAATAAAAGGGGACTGAATCGCCTCGTCAGAGTTCCTCCGTTTCGCTCTAAGAGTAACAAACCACGATACACTTCCGTATCACTTTATACAATGAGAGGGGCCTCGCTGGAATAACCATTTACATTTAGCTATTTGTAATTGTGATTCCATTCGCTACAACTTTAATCCATCGCACAGTGTGTTTCGTAGCACTGAGACTACTCGACTTTAGATATCTCATTACAGAAATTGTACCTTCAGCTCAAACAAAAGTTATTTGATTACGGGAGCATGAAAATGCTGCTAATAAATAAATTTCATATCTACACGTCCACCAGATACCGAGCAAGCCGCCTATAGGCGTGTGGCAGGGAGGTTCTGTATCATCGCAAAAGCAAACAATTTGTTCCTGATATATTTGAGGATGTGATGATGTTGCAACGCTAAATAATTTTTCCAATTAACTCATGATACTCCTGCTCTTACATATCACCTTGCCGTCGTAGTTAAAGCCAATTCTGGCGGCAAAACATATGTTTAGGAAAATTTAATAATAGGAAGTGAAATCAACTCCATACTCACTTACTTGTCACGCTTGATATACTCCACTAGACCACATAAAGGATTGTCAACTTACCTGAAAAACGAAAAAGAAATTGAAATTAAAACACCAAGCATTTGTACAACGTTTTTGATAAACACAATCTCTTGAATCAGTATATATAAAAAAATTTCATTGCGAAAAAGCAAGACTTAGTACATACATATCATATAATTTAATATGCGCATATAATTCAAATTATGCACATAGGACCTGTTTAACAAGCAGGTTTGCATTATCAAGACATGAAGAAAGTCTTTTTTACTCTTATATCAACATACAGTGCTTTACGTACGAAGCTTTTGGCACAGGAACTATTTCTTTCCTCCATTTTTGAGTCTAGATACGAACTGAATCTCAAATTGTGAACCGACAAAACGTAAAGATAATTCAGAAAAAGTGGGTTTCGAGATACGAACCTTTCGATTAGCATTGGAACGAATTAAATTTGTAAGTTGAGGTACCACTTTAGTGTCTTTACATGACTTCGAATATCGATTTCAATACACACATATGGCATATTTCTTTCTTAAAAGCTGCAAAAATCCGTGCTAAAAATTAATATATTTATTTTTATTTCAGATAACAACTGGCGAATGGAAAGCGCATGTGTTGACGTTGATTTCGGAACGTCAGCTTGCCTGCAATATATAATAAGCACAAAGACTTCCTGTAATCTGTGTTGGATCTAACATATGAAACATCTGCGCAAAATCGGTACAGTCAGGGTCAATGTCAATGGAGAGAAATTTCCTATGGACAGCGTATGACGTTACAGCCGTAGACCGCATATTACAAGAGAACATAAATGAAGAAAGTGTTTTACTAATGACCTAAAATATCGAAATGTGTGGTACTCAAATAAAAGATAAATCACTCAACATTACGATGTTATTTAACGAGCAAGCGGTATCTTTTCCGTCGTGTTCTTCTTCTTAGCACCTATCTTAGGGTAAATTAGAACCGTCTTCTTTAAACGTAGCGGTATATACTAATGAGAGCAGAAAGATGCCAAACGTTTAAAGCATCTCGTACACATCTTACAGCAAATGTTTTAATTTCCCAGCAATGGCCAATCAATAGTAGCATTTTTAAGCTGATGAAAATTAACAGCGTTTGAATCTTTCAAAGGTGTTAAATGTGCTTACTATGGAAATAAATACATCAGTTATCCATCAGTAGATAACTTTTTTAGTCGTAAATAACGATTTCTTCCTAATTTTAATTTATTTTAATAACTGATATGATCCAAATTACAAATTTAATGATTGTGTAACATGTTCGTTTTACGAAAACGATGTAGTTTATAATTATTTTTACTAACAATCTCCAAAACACCGAATTCGCATCGTCTTTGGGGAGTTTGAGGAAGATGTGCTTTGTTTTGAGCTTTCATACAGAAAAATACCCAGTAAAGTTAATGAAAATTTATGAAGATTAACTTAAATTCCTAGATTATGCCAATCAGTTGAGTTCGAGGATTTTTTATGCTCGTAAGATAACGTCCTTTATGATTCTGGCTAATGTATACATGTGCATGCAATTACGTATGTCCGGAACACAAATTCGAATTTTCTTTCTTACCGAGAATAAATGTCTCGTTACCAACGACAAAAACAGTCGCGAGAAATTTACGTTATTCCAAGAATGAAATCTCGAGAATCGTGTCAGTGCAATCGGACGTGCCTCTTGGAGCGCAAACAAGAACACCTACCACCAGCAAAAAGATCGCATAAAATCTCATTTGGAAAGATAAATACATTCTTGGGTGCGGTGACTGAAGGGTTTCCGAATGCAGAGTCCTGCTGTCAATGCAAGGGAATCGCTCCCTTTCTTAAGTGGGTCGCCGTTAATTCAACCGTTGAAGTCTCGCACGGCTTTCCGATGCCTGTGCTCAGACTAACGGATAATTAACACTTTCAAAGCGTGCCCTCGGAATAGCAATTCCCACTTCCTCCACCTGTGCGCTAGAGGTGAAAAACGCATTCTGCTATCAGGAAAGAAGCGTTTCCGTTTCTCTCGGAATACGTGCATCGCCATAGTCCCACTGTCAATTCAGGATGGCGCGGCGGATGTGGAGGAAGTATTTAGACCGAAAAAACTCGGGAGAGATTCGCGGAAGGAAATGACGGTGCGGAGACGTCCTGGAATGGCAGTCCGCTTCATCCTTCAATTGTTTCCCTCCTTTTTCTGTTTCAAGGACGGAAATAGAAAGTTCATGAATGGACAGGTACGCTGGAATGACTCTAAGGTCGCTTTCCGGGGTGGATGGGATCCTGACCATAACAAGCGATTGAAGCATCGATGGCTTACTTTGAAGAAAGAAGGATGCGATTTTCCCAGGGGAGATTCCGAAGGGGTATCTATTGACTCGGAAAAAAATTTAATATGCCTAACCTTACTGGCGGGAATCTAGGGTTTCTCCTAGACTCCCTTAGAATCTGACTCTTTATCGATGTTGATAAATATCTTCAAATTCATCAGCAATTAAAACTAGAAACAAATACGTTATGTAGAATAGAATATAAAACGTCTTTATTGCGGGCGAGATTGGGACTAACAAGTCCTCTCTTACATTTAATCATCATATAGAAATAAGGAAAAATGTTAAAGAGTTATGGATACAAAACTGGGGGATTCAGAAGAATCAGTATCCATAGCAGGGAAACTAAGAAGGGGCATAACGAAAACCTGCATCCACTTGCATCAAACCTGCACCTACGACAATAGCTAAAAGATGTAAAAGCAGGAATACCCGAGCATAAATTCGAATTGAAATACATTGAGTAAAATACGTTCAAGAAAACTCATTGAAAGGTCAATAAAATGAAAATTCAAACGAAATTAGAGAATATATATGTATAAACACAACATATATGTATGGACTATTTTCCATAACAATGTCACATAAGTAGACTCTGACTACGATTTCACAATCATACTTGTATTGTATACATTGTGTTATTTTGGTTCATTATGATCTAGGAATGATGTTTAATTATGTATACGGTGAAGTACATTCCATATTGCAGCCTCTTGAATTAATAATAATAATATGTACTATATTACATAAATATTTTACCATTGTATATATCAGGGATGGC
>KZ308758.1:63188-91211 GCA_000376725.2 Ladona fulva | reverse complement strand
CTGCTACTTTGCCCGATCCGACAGTGAGCGTAAAATAAGAGAAATAGACGCGAGGACAAGTCGTTTTAGAGACTCTTTTTTTCCGCGAACGATACGCGATAATAATAAATTAAAAAAGTAATTCTACTCTTGGTGTTTACACCCCCTGCCACACGCCGGAAGGCGGCTTGCAGGGTACTTATGTAGATGTATTAGGAATGGTAGCTTGATTACGTCAAATAATTTCCTATCTTCCATTATTTCTCATAAAAACATTCATATATATATTTTTTTTGCTCATGGAAGACATCTGCGCAGATTTCTATAAATCTCTACAACATGACTGAATAGACTTATTAATATTTCTAGGTTAAAGTATGTACAATGAGGTTGTTAAAATTAAAAGTTGCAGTAAAAGCCCAATCTTGAAGTTGCTACTTTAAATGAAACAATTGCAGAGGTATTACTCTAGCAATTCTTGCCCCTTTTGTAATATTAAGAGACTTTTCAGAATTAAATGATTGAATATCTAAACAAACGCTGCCAAATTGAGAAACTAGAATGTCATAAACTACTTAACATACTACTACTAACTACTTAACTAGTCTCTCTCTAAATGAATATGTGTTAACATTTATTAACTCATTTAAAATGAATCCAGAACTCCGCCCAGCCTATCTTCTGCCCAGGTGCAAATATTATTTGCTGCCCCTTAAAATTAAATACCAAAACCTGATTCCTTTCCTGATTTGCAGGTGATAATAAGCTTTTAAGACTGAAAAACTAGTGTTTCATGAATATTTGATTTGATGTTTTCCTGGTGGATAGTTTGTGTAAATTTTTCTCGGGTTAACACCCAGCGAAAGGGAGATAATGTCGTTGTCGCACACTAAATTATTGGAGGACTATTTTTATGCTTCAAAATTAGTTAGAGGAAGTGTTTCAGTTTACATCTGAGGAGTATAATTTCGAAAATGTTGGAAGTTGTGTGGGTTAGAACTCTAGTTTCCAAAGGCATTTAACATGTGTGCAGATGTCATCATCATTTATCTTTTTTAAGTGTACATTAATCACCGTATGTAGTCTGCTACGAGGGAATTCATGAAATGGAGATACCTCACGAGCAATTTTATTGCCGAAGGGAGAATAAGTTTGAGAACGAATTGGGTAAAACGAAAAATGTCGATAATGTAATGGAGAAATGTACTTTGGATTCAGTCATTAAAGCGGATCAAGAAGGGAAGCGTTTGTGGGGAACCCATCTTAGTCTAGAGCAGTTTCTGCTTCTGCTAGATAAGGGACTTGACCCACCAAGTTATCGTAGCACACTCTTGGAGTGCTTAAGGTGGTTTGCAAGTTTCTCGGTTTCAGTAATCTGAAAGGAACTGCTAGGTTATGCGAAATGCCATCTTCCCTGATAATAATAAAGCATGTCTGCTACAAGAGGGAAATAGGGTTCAGAGAGGAAGACAACTATATTATATATTCTGGGGCAAATGGTGAGTACAATTTACCATGATCACATTTCAGAAGGCAGATTATTATTATTTATTCTTTCGGCGAGGTTAGGCCAAAATGGCCTCTCTTCCACCTAACCTCTGGGGATATTACATAACTACTAATATTACATTAATAACTAAAATAATCAACTAAAATTAACTTAAATCTATTTGATTGCTAAGATAAGTTAATGGTTTAAAAAAACCTAACTAATCTATGTGATTAGTTAAGTTTTTTAAAACCACAGATGAATACAAGACATGCAGAATTACTCAACAATTTTTATTCTCGACCTTTCCACTTTTAACCAGTTGGCCGAAAGAGGTCATGAATAAAATCAAATTTCATTGCGTAAATTTGCGGAGTGGAGTTCATATTTTCACGTGTGGTGATAGTGTTCCACAAATTGGAGCCTAAGCACGTCCGTAAGTAAGAGCCACAAGAAATAAGTTAATCTACATCGACATATGTACCCTGCAAACATTCTTTCAGCATGTGCCAGGGGATGCATTTAGAAGCGCTGAGTTTATGTACAAGCACACCTGGATAAATAGTAAGAAATCGCATTTTCACGCTATGCCAAAGACGGACGTATGAATTCTACACCGAATTTTTCAATTTGTAATATCTGAACATTTTTGACTAAAACAAATGACATTTATGATATTTGGACCGTTATGGGAAAATGCTTCTCAGGAAGCAATTGCGTCAAATCCTGCAAAAAATATCAGCGTGATATGAGAGAATTTTTACTTCTGAAGCACTGGCGACCTTTCCATTTGAATTGGTTTTCCATTCACATTCCATCTGGGTCAAAGATTTACTGCCTTTTGTATCCGTCAGACCATCATGTCATAGCAGGAGAGAACGAATTTTCGTGTGCTCATTTATGATGGGGAAAATGGCGTAGAGAGAAATGAAAGATGTTCCATACGATTGTCCGAAAAATGGCGCGAAAAGCGTTTCAAAAGAATAACGTATTGGAAAAGTTGTCGGAGATTTATATAACGACGCCACTTGCAATTTGAGTCATACCGACCGGACACTGGATAAATGACATACCATATAGTCTATAGTTCCATTGAAAACAGCCTCACGGAGAAAATTAGAAACTTGGAAATGAGGCACCCGAGCAGAGTTAGAACTTTTCAAATATCAGCAGATGCTGAGTAAGCTACAGATAATGCTTCACCTGCGATATATTTTGTAGACCACTGTAATTGTGAGGAAAAATTTAACTAAAAATTCTTGGGATGGAATAAGCAAAGAGTTACGGGAATATTAATGGAGGTACCTGGCAGAATCAAGTAACAATTCACCACCGAAACAAATTATTAATATATGAGCACAATATTTTCGTTTAGATTCTTTGCGTATTCGTTTTCAATTGGCGTAACTATTTAATAGATAACGAGCGAAGAAATCTGAGAAATAAACAAGAAAAGCGATGGAAAACTGAATGTGTTAGCAAAATATATGTAACTGATATACTGAATTAGAGATAGTGAAGACATTTTTTATCAAATTCAACGCTTCCGCAAACTTTGTAAGATAGAGAAGAATGCAGGTTGTGACGTTTTGAAACAAAATAAGCTGTAACAAATAAATTATCTCAACACTAATGAAACTAATTAATACCTCAGGAGGTGTGAACTCAACGACACCTTCGTATATATGAAACATGACGATGGGTTAGAAAGAAGAGGAGACTTAGTTTCAATCTCACCTAAATAAAGACGATTTATTATTATTATCATTTAAAAGTAGACGTCGTCGCCTTATATACAGACTCGACGCCACAGTTTGTTGGAAGATCCTTAGTTCAGTAGTCCGTGCCCTCATCGCAACGGACTGAAATTTAAAAAGTGGAGTTTCTCTAAAAACTGCTTCAAAGATTCAGGCCCCTATTATCGACTGAAAGTTTATCTCGGACATCGGCGGGAGTCGTTAGGGTGTCCCAACCCCCAGCTTTCGTCCTCGAAGAAGAAGAATGGGCTAATGCCTTCCTCATCCCCTTACGTATTAAAGGAGCCCTGATCTATACCGCGCTGAGGGATGAAACTCCTGCAACCATGGAGAGGGTAATCTCCCTCCAGTCACGTCTCCGATTCCCGCTGGTCTTAGGGAAATCGCTCGTATGGAAATGTGCGGCTATAGTCTGTGCACCCCCCTGTGCCAATGTGTACAGTCACACTTGGCGAAGAAGAAAAAACGGCGCGAAAACAAAGTTCCGAACAGTTGAAGCTTGAAATTGTAATTTAAATCTCTCCTCGATGAATATGGAGCAGCGCGGAATATTCAATAGGGCAGAAGCGTGGCTTAAGGCTTGAGAAGTTCAGGAAGTTTGACATCGTTCTTCGTTTTACTGCAGCGCTTCTGGAGGAATCAAACTCTAATAAATAAAGAGTGAATGAAACGTTATTTTTATGTCTATTGGAGTGGGAATTTTGAGACATGTTTTTCCTATGCTGAGGCCGATTAGTGATTTTTGTGAATCGATCATAAATTTTTATATGGATAGAATTGGACGCTTGTCCAAATTGTGTGTATCTACATGATACTCACAGTCTTACGCTTGAGATTATCTGATTGGCTGGTTCATGAAATGATTGAGAGCTTAATACTATTTAGTATGATTGTATTCATTCTATAAATAGAAATCGAATTAATGAACTGTAATCTAAATTATGTAATTTGAAGCAATTCCGTTCATTGCCAGAAATAGATGCGTAATCGCAACCAGATAACAGTTAGCGATCTTTAAATTGTTGCTTTGGTCATGTACCTTTCAACGTCTTCGGCGTGAATAATTATATAACGCTATGTTAGCAGCAGGTTGTAATCATTGTTGACTTTTTATTGTTGAATGTTTTCATTGTTGTCTGTCTTCGTTGTTGTCTTTCTTTCCGAATTAAGAAAAAACTCGACGTTGATTATTGAGACTCGAGGCAGCAGCGATCTGGACTGAATCTCAAGACTGGTAGCAGCGATCACATATCGCTAGTCGTATAATCCATCTCAAGCACAGTGTTATAATGTGGATATTATAAACTCCTCACTAATGACAACCTCAGTTAACATCTCATCTACAACGCCTTCCATTAACGGTTTCAAATTTTCGATCCATTTAGCTCGCACAAACGTAGAGGTCATAGCAAGATCACCTCTCGCAGAACTATTCCTCGAACCTTTATTGCCACAGCAGATCGCTACTAACGGTTAGGGAGACACCTTCTTCCGCAATTCTTTGAACTTCCAGCATTCCCTGGAACTTTAATGACTCCTCCTTCATCACTCCAGAAACACTGGACATTAATTCCGAAAGGGAGAGAATAAATAACGCATGGTTGGATGATGATGACGAA
Source organism: Ladona fulva (assembly GCA_000376725.2). Lineage (NCBI taxonomy): Eukaryota > Metazoa > Arthropoda > Insecta > Odonata > Libellulidae > Ladona > Ladona fulva. The sequence goes on along the minus strand of KZ308758.1, from coordinate 86,367 downwards.
GTTGATTATGACAAAAACTGGCATCCTCGATCGCGGGTGCGTCACCCTAGCGAGCATCGCACCTCCGACAGGAGTGCGTATTGCCATTCCGAACCGCCGCTTGCGCAAGCCTCTCTTCAGCTCTGCAGGTATTTGTGCGGAAAGGGAGTGCCATCCGGAGGGCGGCCTCGTTCGAGACAAGGAATCGACGTGACGTTAATGAAGGCAAATGGAGCGATGCATGCGTTAATGCGAGCGAAATGTCGCAAAATGAGGTGATGGGGCGGAAAGGGGATTCGCGTATAGTCACGGTCCCAATGACACGGGGGAGCTCTTCAGAAAGCATGCGGAAGCAAAGGTCGCTGGCCCATGGGTCGATGGCAATATCACTACCCCGGTAGAAGAGCCCGAATGTTTACTGCCGTGAGTGAAAGAACAACTGCCTAATGTTCTGAAATCGAGGCATATCTCATTATTAATGTTATTGTTAAGAATTACGACATTGGTGTACAAATATTCCGGTCGTAATTAAAGGATTGATTATCATTGTTGAAATGTTGCAAATATCTTAAGCCAAGCTAAACAATTTCACATATAATTCAAATATTTAGATTTGGATTAGTACCCGCAAGCAGCAAGTGGCGTATGGCATGGGGTGTATTAACACCTTATCTAATCTACCCTATTAGATTCTCCGATGTTATGTGGAAAGAACGACCAGAGGTAACTCTGTAATCTGTTTTATCGATTACCTACTTATTCCATACAGTAAAGTAAAAATACTAAACACAATATTCATTATAGCAATAACATAATTAAATTGTTAACCATTAGCTACTAATGTATATTCTGTACAGTACAATCTTTCTGACACCATTGTAACTGCATCTATATTTAAATAATTACCACGCGTTTCTCTCTGCGTGTGGCAGTGGGTGTAAGCACGAAGCGTTCCAGTTATCTCTTTAGTTTATTGTCGTCGCGTATTGTTCGCAGAAAGTATGAGTCCATAAAACAACTTGTCCTCGCTTCTATTTCTCTTACTTTACTTACACTGATTGTCGGATAGGCCGAAATAGCGGGGGTGTCGCAAAATATCGATTACATCTTCCGCAAATGTACTTTCTCTGAATTTAATTAATCGATTCCGGCGTTACTTGGAGGAACTACTCCATTATTATTTATAGTTAGTCTCAATAGTTAGAGACAATTAGTCTCAATCTCGCCCATAAATAAAGACGATTTATTATTATTATTTCAGAGAAAACGCAATCTGACTCCGTCCACAGAAAATATATTTGAAAAAAAAAAACACGACTGGTTTTGAGGGTTCTACTTCACCTTCAAGAAAACGAAAGAAATGCATGGCAGAATATATATGCAAAAAGAAACAAAGAAGTCGATAACTGAGAGTGGGGGAGGAGAGTAGAAGGAAGGGGGTTAGACAGAGAAAGCGGGGAATAGCAGAAGAATCCTATGGAAAAAGACTAGCAGTGGGTAAGTGGGGAAGAACGGATTGGAGGAGAACGGGTTGATTTTCGGCAAAGAGATATTCATTAGCAAGATTCATGGGAAACTGGCGATGGCGGTGAATCTGCAGCTTTTCTAGCTGGTCAAGCTTCTTTCCTTTGCGGCCAACCTTGAGGACAATGGGGGAGAAGGATGCCGTATGATTATTTTCAATGAGATGCGAGGCAAAATGGGAATTTCCAGATTCCTTAACGAAGGAAGTCTTGTGTTCTCCCGTGCGGGAGTAAGTCTCCCGTAAGTATCCCAACTTCTAATCTCCTTTCTTTCAAAGATTCCCAACCTGTGTCTTAGCGCATTTCCGAAAAATTAGATTTTTTTAATGTAACATTTTTTTCGCATCTTTTTGTGCTGCACTTTCTCGAGTTCGCAGGTAGTTCGTTCGTTCGAGCTCGTTGCATCCGCCGGAAAAAATACTCTTCGCATATTCCAGATGGAGCCTGACCTAGGTGAAATAACATCGCTCTTTAACCATTTCATTGCATACATCTACAATGAGCTTCATAAAACCGAGCATTTTGTTGTTTTACCGCAGATTTTTTGGATATGTGTACTCCAGTATATGTTAGTTGTAACTGTGATTCCGGAAACATCAACTGGTTCCGAGATATTCAACTAATAACTAGTGATGACCATTCGAATTTTCTGTAGCAAATCCGGACAGTGCTCGAAAAAATTGTTGTAGAAAATTAACTTAGCTGATTAATCTCCTCTATTTTTGACTGTATACAATATGAATACCTTTTGTTAAAGTGCAATCGACCAAAGAAGTGTCCAAACCACCTGGTGCAAAATCCTATGTGTAAATAACCTCTATGGAGCCATAAATCAAGACCCATGAGGGATTAAAATCTCCACTGCGACATGCATCCGGGCCGTGTATCCCCATCCCTGTAGTACCACGACTAGTACAAATGACCTGAGACTATGATAAATATGGACTCGTACGATGCGACAGCGTGACGAGTCGCTTCTGAACCCGGAGTTCGAAATATGAGGTTAGTAACTGCAAAATTGGTTTAATTTTACCCGCGGTTTTCTTTTGATTAACTTCTACTAAAGCAAAAAATGTACAAGGAACCTCGCCCACCCTTCGTCGTTCCTCAGCTGTGAGAGCTGGTTTTCCCGCAAATGTAGCTTCCTCGAAGATGAATGGAACTTCTCACTTAATTGCCCTTCGAAACGAGGAAGTCGCCGCACATACTTCAGAAGGCTTGCTTATAAAAGGGAATATTCATGCGGTAACCTTGATCATTGAAAAACACTTTTTTTCCTCTTATTCAGGGATTTCCAACCTATTAAAAAAGATACTCCTCACAATGATAACAACTTCTCTGGGAATGAAATTGTGAGTGCATGGCGAGGTAGCAAACAGAGCTGAGTTATTTGAGATGTCCATCTATGTCGCACTTAGGATGAATAAGAAGAAGAGATTCGAATGATAGTTGTAACTAATCTTATGCAGCAATATTCATAACCGGAAAGTATTACCTGCGATTCGGAAGAGAAATGGTCGACTTTTCAGTCCGTGATTTTGCCACAAGTTTATCCTTGTGAAACAATAATGCAGTGATTCTAATCCACCTGAGTATTCCTTAAACACTAATATTTCTTCTAACATCCCTTACCAAGACAACCTTTTAATTAGCAATTGAGGATATGAATCAGGTTCTCCATGCTCAGAGGAAATGAGTATAATTTATTTTATAATGGTTTCAAATCAAAAGAAGCAAATCATCATCAAATACTCGAAGTAGCTGCATTTTTAAAGTAAGCGATGAGTATGTACCTAATGGATACTCAATTAGATCTATCACCCAGCAAGAGAGAGAGAGAGAGGTTCGAGGCCGGGCTATTTCTGACTTTTTCTCCTTCTCTGTACTTCATAGAGGTTTATCGTTTATAATATCGCAACTTGTCCCGATTGTGACTCATTTTTGCACATTTGAATGGAGACGAAAACTGGAAATATTTTGCTTCAAAATTAACCTAAGGAGACTCCTAAAGAACAGAAACAAATAGGTTTCACTTTAGGGCTCCTATTCCATGTGATAAACGACACATTTTCATCACAACACCTAGCACACCCTGACAAAACCTATCCCCTTAACATTTGTGCACTATTGATTTTCATAACTACTGCAGCACTGTATCCGAAACTGTTTCAATGCGATTCGGAAGAGATAAAGTCAACAATTAAGGCAGCAGCGATGGTCTGGTAGCGCTCACGCGCCCGAAGTCGGTACTAATCACGGTGGCAAAGAGAACACATGTAATAATCACGCGTCCCGGTGCAGTTTCGCAGCCGATCCGAAATTTCGAACCTCTCACCTTCAAATCAAATCGATTCCGAGTCTCTTTTTACTCGCGAATCGAACCTCCAAGCAACGCGGACCGCTAATTCGAACGCAGGTCCTGATTATTTCAACCACTTCGCTCGTCACGCCTCGCATTTATGCCAAAGGGACGAATTGGCAACAGGGCCCTGCAATGGATGGATGAACATTTACGAACCCGATCTCCCAACGTTGCGCTAATTCGAAAACCTTCACCTTTTTCAAAACTCTCTCGCTACCGTGACAACGGCGAGAAACAGAGTCGGTGTAATCGAAGCCGCTTATTGATTCTCAAAGGCCGTCTCTCCCTTTAATTAATGGAGACGCATTGGTTCCTCAGCGACCACGGCGACCTTAATGGAGTCTCTTGTGGAATGCCCCAGACGTGGGGCGAAACGTCCGCTGCGGGGGGTCACGATGCGTTTATTGGCATCCTCAAGACCGCATGGGATAAGGGCTGATGATACCTTGCTCCGAAGCGACAGATTATGGACCGATTCGTGAGCGTATAGGGGACATGTCAGAACAGACCGAACGCATCTTCAACACAAACTAAGACGGACATAATTGGGTTGAATCATAATTAGCTTCCGTCAATCGCACCGTGTAATTCCCTTGTAGTCACCGAGCTTGTTGTTGTCGTCGCATATGCCACTAATATTTTCTGTCTATTCAATAAAATATACATTTATCTTTTAAGTAATAAATGTAAAGGATATAAACTTATTAAGGATACCAATGTTGACTGTTGTCTAATTGTGAGAACAAGGTTATCACGAAGATGGCCCTTATAGTTAAATGCTATCCACGGGAGGTTTTTGGAAGGGTTTTCCTCCCGTTTTTCGGCGAATTCCGGACAGATCTCGTTATTATTTTTCTTATTTCCCCTTGACCGTTGCCACATGGTCCTTCGACCAAATTGCAGCGTTCTGTTCTGACATGTCCCCTATACGCAGCGTTTCACCATTAAATAAATAAATAGAATGGTATAGAGTAAACATAAGCGGAATTTCAGAAATAAAGCTAACGTAAATTTTATTTTTAAATCTGTAGAAAATTCAGCACACATTGTGAGCCCTTAGATCAGGAGTCAAGCCAGTCAAGAATAGTCGAGTCAATTAGCTTGATTATTTTGCAGAATTTTGCAATGGTGACAGCTGTGGAAAATTCGCCATGCGGTGAATATGGCAGGAAATTACCATCAGTATTAAGTTTATTCAACTGTGAGGTTGAGGGCATTGTCCTACAAGGCGAAAGTATACAACATACTCATTGGCAAACCAATAAAATTAATCAAATTTAGCGAAAAGAATAGCTCTGAACCGAAGAGCACTTTACCTCGATGGAATTGAAGAATAAAATTTAAATTAAACACGCCGAAGACTTGATTCGTGTTCCCCATTTTCTTCATTAGCCGAAGGAAAACATTCCAAACGAATAGATTAGATTGGCCCTTTAATCAGCTAGGTCTGGTCTCTTCTCCCTAAATTTTTATGTCGTTTAAATATATTTTACGAATGATAAAATAGTCTGGGTGTGAAATAGAATCTCCGCAATATAATGTCTACGAGGAAAAACCCACGCCGCGGGAAAAATCACGCAAAGAAAAGGATTAAAAATTACCGTAAAAACGCAGCAAAATAAAATATAAAATCTAATCCAAGTATGCAAATACAAAACGTAGCACAAACATATCGAGAAGTAGAATGACGCCGCTCACATTTCAAATTTCTGAAATAAGATTAATATTATGAATTGCCAAAAGTAAAGAGAAACAAAGCGAGATAAGAAATTCTTGGGTTAAAGTACGGTTAACTTTCACGCCTTAACGACGTTCACATTCTTCTGAAGCAAATTCAGTTCATAGCATGGAGTGACAGATTTGCCAAATCAATCTAGTGCGTTTACTCGACAGCAACAAAGGTAAATGGTATGGGAGGAACTGTAAACTTAGGTGTATGTGTGTACATTTCTTCAAGGACGAAAAAATAATCAATATTTAGGTAAAAATGAAATTTCCGAAGCATACTCGACTTTTAATGGCAATACGCCCGTTCTGTTCTAACAAATACTATGGGCTAATCCCACCTCTTTGAATATTCTAAGCATCATATTTAGTATGAAATCCAAGAGTATTGGATGAGATCCGTAAGTCAGTTCATACGAGACAAATCAAATAAATTCCGTAATTTTACTGAAATTCAGCGGTGGGTTTCCAAAAGTCGTAATTTGATTTACGCTGATTTATTATCCATATCATCGCATATGACCATGAAATTATGAAGGAATAATGTATGTACAAGGTTATCCATTAAATCGAATGATAAACGTTTGGAATCTTCCTGAGATTCCCGTCCGCTTAAATACGGGCGATTACATTACGGGCGATATTTCGAAGGCTGAGTTCGTCATCAGGGCTACGAAAAATTCCTAGAAAGATTTCGCACAGTTGATATTCCTAGAAAACACGAGATGCAAGCATAATAAATATTTATCTCGGACTTATCGCTGCGGAGACTCTCCGGAAAATTCGCCTAAAACACAACTCCTAAATGACACAGATGACTACGTCATTCTAGTTACAAAAGATCGCGGACTCACTCGTGGAGAAATTAACAAAGCTTTACAAAACCACATAGAGACATATAGATCCTATAGTTTGTTCCATAAAGCATTAGAGGAGCCAAAAGATTATTAAGCATTTAGGGTATTTCGAGGTTAACACACCCCTTATAATATGTACCGGCTTACGAGGTAACTGCAAATATAAAAACGTAAAGGTGAAAGTGACATTTTGAAACGGCCTACGTGTATACCAAGAACGGCGATCCTCTTGAGACTAAAGTGCCATATTCAGTTAAGAGAAGGGATTTAACATGCCATGGTGCCAAACTATAAGGTAAGATACTGATATTATCTACTCGATCATGTCAGCAATGGCATTAATATGTGGCAACTGACGTAAATAATCGTTAGTTGCTATTATTAATTAACATAATCCACATTTATTTACTCTGAGGCTTCATTTTTTAAGTGAAGAATACAAAACTAGGATAGCGCTATTAGAGTTCCACGTGCCATAGGTTAGCCACCCCTTGTCTATATAAACCATTCTTTAACCCAAGCGATTTCCTGCTGCCTCACCTTGATTAATTCAATACTTTTCATTCCTTTTCTGGTACTGGATGAAGAAAGATGTTTCTTATATTAACTATTTATCTCTCATGCACATTCCTATGATAATATAACTGAGGTATGAATGATGCTGAGTAATGACATTTATCCTGTTCACTGCTTACCGAGTGCCAATATATTATTCATGGGGTCACTGTGCTGGACTTAAGAAAACGTTCTGCACACATAGCATCATGACTCAGCAAAGAAAGCTAGGCTAAAATATCTCACTCATCTTTACAAGTGCGCTCCCGGATAGCCAAGTGGGCAACGCGTTCGACTTCGGCGAAAGCGGTCCCGGGTTCGATTCCCGGTGGGGGCTCATGTGCGAAATGACCTAAGCTGTCGAAGCACTTTTAATGATACTACTACTACTACTACTTAACAAGTGCGCCTCATTCCCTCTCCAGTGCTTTTGGTAGCTAATGGTTTACTTTAAAGACAACCATGCGAATTCCTACTTAATGTCGCTACAAGTGAAGACAACCCTTGTTCCTAACAACTTCATTAAGCTCCTACAACAGAAGATAATTACCCTCCCTAACACTTTAAGAACTGCCACAAGCCGTTTTCTCCAATGGAGCGGTCGCGTAGAATGAATCTATAGATGGGGAAACTCTATTCGAAAGCATTATTTTGAGTTGAAGCTCGTTTTTAATTAAGCCGTTCATCACTGCGGTGTGAAGAAACCGTCGCCGCGTTGTACTTCCTTGGATGACCGCAATAGACAAGGTCAATTGCAGCACACGCCACAGCAGATAATGCACATACTATATGCAGGTACACGACCTCAGCAACACGGCGCTAAGCCATTAGCGTTTTCGTAGTCCAATTTACTGCAAGTGGGCGACTACGAAGTACGAAGCAGATGTTGAGGTGTGAACGGGAGGGGGGAACTTCTTTTTTATTGCCTGGTCAGGTAAAATAATTGGGATCGATCCGCTATGCAGACCGCTTACAGACTACGGGGAGGGTAATAGAGAACCTGGGTTTTAATAATGCGGTGGATAAAAAAATTTTTTTGGGTGGAATTTGAGGTCGCGCCATTCCCGTGTTTAAGTACTGATATAAATAGAAGAGCAATGCTTAAGTGATCGATTACAGGGTCTCTAATGCAGATTAAATTTTAATTTTATTAACAAAATCTATCGTGGATGCCATTGGCCAAGCCGAGTTTTCCTAAAATCCTCATCAGGAAAACTTTCCGGTGTTTTCACTAGCACTGAGTTTAGAAAAATGGAATTATTTCTTGTATACATCTACATCAACATGTGTACCCTGCAAGCCACCTTCGGCATGTGATAGGGGGGTGCATGCACCATGACTCCCTTCCTTATTGGTTACTTTCCTGTATTGTTCGCGGAAAAATAAATTTTTGAATCGATTCGTTCTAGCGTATATCTCTCTGATTTTTCTCCCAGAATTAGAACAGTAATAATATGTAACAGGGAGGACGCACAATAACAGCAACATATTCTACGAAAGTACCTTCTCTGAACTTATTTAGCAAATGTATCCTTTGTTTAAATCTTCTATCTCCTAGAGATTTCCATTCTGCGTCTTGAAGCATTTGAGTAACACTCATTGACTTCGCTTAACTTTCTCTAATTCTGCACGCATATTCCAGGTGATGCCTGACCAGTGCAACGTATGTACCTGACCAACGCAACGCATAATTGGTATAATATTCTCTGTATATTAATTAAAATTTCAGAACTCATCAACAACTGTCTTCGTTCTATTTAAGTTTTCTAATTTATTTATCTAATTCATCCGTCTATGTAGTTTTATTTCTTATCTATTTGGATTGTTTTCCGATCAATAATTTATGTCGTTTCAATGATAACGAAAGGTGTAGTGACACAATCCGATTTTCATAAATACTTCAGCAAAATTTATAGATATAAATATATATATATTTGATAAAACGTGATACAGCATCAGGCAACACAACCCGAGAGCCGTCAAATAAGATTGATAACCAATTCTTCAATGAGAGATATGAGTTTTCGTTGGCATAGATCACAGAGGGTAATTAATTTCGACGCTTCAACGGAAAATTAATGTAAACGTTCAAACGAATGCGATGAATCGACCTTTAAAGTGATAAGCCGAGCAAAAAACGGGATTCCCTCGACTGTTTACTATCTGCGATAATATATTGTAATTCGATGAAGGAAAGATGTTTTATCTGAAAGATTTTTTTTGTATGACTGTTCATTTAAGAAATGTATTGCCTGATTCTTCTGAAAGAGTCTGTTTCGGGCTCCCGGATAGCCAAGTGGGCAACGTGTTCGACTTCTGTGAAAGCAGTCCCGGGTTCGATTCCTGGTGGGGGCTTAAATATTACAAAAAATAAAAAAGGACGAACGCACACAACTATTCCCTAACCGAAAAAATCTGACTAGCCGAAATTCGAACCCGGGACCTCGGGGTTCGGGACCGCTAGCGTGCAAGTACACTAACCACTCCGCAACAGTGGTCAGGAAGGGTATATCTATCAACAACCCGAAAATACCGCACGTATTTAGGTGTACGGATTTTCCTTTAGACCGCTCACGACATGAATCACCAAAACGTTCCGTTTGCTGGTCACGCGATGAGTACCAATGCAGGAGCTTTTATTAAAAATGCGCGAGCACGAAATGTGTATTTCTCCGTTTCCAGGAAGGAAGAGAAGTCAGAGCAACAAATAGGGACAAATGGAGCACATAGTAACGCGGTCGCGCGCGCTCCACCTTCCGATACGGAGATCGCAGATCCGAGTCATCCGCCGCGTATCACAGGCAAAGATAAAGGCGCGTAGACGGAGATTTTTAGCTTCGGAAGGAAGTTCACTCCACAACGGGATAAAACACTTTTAAATGGCAGGGAGGCGTGTCCGACGACTTTCACGAGCCGTGCGAATCGAGGACGCGATAACTCACGCGTGCCCGAAACGCAAAAAACGACGACGAAGATGATCGTAATACTCGCCGTGACGAAAGTGAGAGAGCTGAACTGTTTTGAATACCGAATTTGAAAGAAGCGTATGACGAAGTATGTTAAATAGAGAGGTAGACAAAAGCGATAGATATAACTTGATTGTAATAATTAGATTAAAACAACGATTAGTTTAAGATAACAGTTAGATAATAATTGGGCAGTAATCAGATTGGATGACCGATAGAATTTTTACGTGAAGTAAAGGGTATTGTCATTCCGGTAGACAGCGAGCATTCATCAATCATTATCTTACTATTAATAAGTTAGTTGTTGTTGAAAGAAACTCCAAAAACCATCAACAATGTGATACAAAGATCATCAATCAATGTGAAATATATATCAAGCATTATCTTACCATTAATAAGTTAGTTGTTAAAAGTACGAAGTGAAATCTGGTGGAATTTCATCTTAATTCTGTGGAAAGCAAACCATTTATTTCTTCTTCGGTTTTTTAAGTTAGTTGTTGTTGAAAGAAACTTCAAAAACCATAAACAATGTGAAACACACACTGTTTTACACTATTAATTGTTTTTGGACTTTCATTCAACAACAACTAACATATTAATAATAAGATAATGATTCTATAATTATTCGATTGTAAGAAATACATTGTAATCCGATGAAGATAAAAATAATTATGATAATTAGATGATAGAAATGATGATAACGCAAAAAGTAGAAGTGCTTGTTCACTAAGAGACTCAGATAAAACCCTGCTGTATTTGTCAAAGGAGTGAGCATCTATTGTGTGTGATGAAACTTTGCAAACTTATCTGCAAAAGTGTTTTCGCAGGAAATATCAACACTGTTTACTGTTCATCAGTAGAATGACACTCTTAAATGTCCAAGCAACTTCCTGCTTGAGACAATCAGTAAAGAATTCCTCTTAGATTTTTTTGTTCCTCTTTATGACTCCTTGGAAATTTTATGGCGTTAGAGCAAGAAGTCGTTTCCATAAAATAAATTACATCCATTAGGATTTAATTTATTCTCGGTAATAACCAAATACAAACCACTTGTGCTTAATGACCGAAATCACACTACGTAACGTAGTCTAAACGAAGATTTTCTCCGAAATTTTTTCAGGAAAAGAACGGAAAATTTTATCTTTCTATATGTTGTCGTAAATTTTTTGTCGAAATTTATTTTGCGAGAATAATGATTTCTTACCTATCATTAGAAATTTTATGTTCATTCGTCAAAAATGAATTTTAAAGGGATATTTCTTTCCTTTTGTCACAATCTACGAGTAGAAATAACACCGATGTAATTCTTGAATCCGAGAGTTAAAAATGTGAAAATAATCCTGCTTACGTCGATTTTACATTTTCTTTGTTCAAAATGTATATGTAATTTAAGGACCTTTTACGAACTTCCATGAAGACTTGAGGCTGAAGGGTTTTTACACCGAGATGATTACGTAATATAATCCTAGAAAAGAAACCAAGAGCTTGAACTCTTACGAAAATCAGAATTTACCTATTTCCTAACATTGAGTGTATGTACGAGATGGATCAGATTGAAAAATGCTAAGGTATTGAAACTCGGGAAACAACGCTATAAGCTAGAATAAACTGCTGAAGACCACATAATTGGAGTGGAGAGGCATAGCCAAGAGGAGGTTTTGGGGGTTCAACCCCCTCCCATGAAAACAAAACCAACTATCAACGAAAGCATATGAGAGGATGGCCTCTCGCGATTACGCCACACAAACACTTTATTAAACAGGATATCTGAAGGGTGTACATGTTAAAATAAATCAGTTTCCATTTCCATTTGATTTTGGGCGGAAATATTCCTGCTCCTGGGCTGCAGGCAATTCAGTATTTAAATCATAGCACTAACCCCCTCTCCTCATGGACAGATCCTGACTACTCCCCTGGAGGAATGAAATTTAAAAACTGCCCGTCAAAATTGAATTATTTACGAGCTAGAACTCGTAAATATAAAGAGAAACTGCGTTAGTAGTCAAGAAGTTAAGAAAACATGTCAACAGAGTATCAGATAAGACCTTCAAAAGAACTTAATCTTCAACAACTGATTTTTCCGAAAATAAGCTAAAAACTTGGAGAGGGGACTGGACTGGAAGTTTAAAGTTGCCGTTAATCAAAGAAGGAACTTGAGGAGTCAGCAAACATCGACGTTTGCCTGATTGCGACCGATCCGTCTCCCGACAAAATTACTCGGAAAAGTTCGCGCGGAGGAGATTCCGATGAAGCAAAACAGAAGAGAGCGTCCATCTGCAAAAATCGTTTAAATCATTCTCGACTATGGGACTGAATAATGTTTCATGGGCAATTTTCTGCCGCTTAAAATGTCATGCTCTACTGCGATGAAATTAATGTCACAAGGAATGTGTTTTATAGCTTCTCAAAAATATTGCCTTGGAGGTTTAAAAATACTCCGTAAGCCGAATTGTCGCTAGGCAAAACTAACATTTAGTTCCGAATTACCGACTTCTGGGAATCACCCTATGAGGATTTCGAAAACAAAGCTTCCATTCTCAAGGTTTACACAATGAGGAAAAAAAATGAAAAAAGAAATATTTTTTTCTTAATTTTTTCTCATATTTATTATTGTGAGATCCTTGAGAATGGAAGCTTTGTTTCTGAAATGCGCATAGGGTGATTCCCAGAAATCGGTAATCCGGAACTAACCCTGTTGCCTCTAAACGTGAATTCCGCCTGCCGACATACTGCTTACGGATTGTTGGTAAATCTCTAACTCAATAACGGCCGTGTTACAATTTTCTTTTCTTTCAAAAATATTACTGTCGAATCGGAGCTAGGAGGAATCATAAAACTGTGAGAAAACTGAGAAATGAAAAAAACTGAAAAAAATGAGAAAACTTGCACAGAGAGGGGATAGATATTTTTGGATTTTAGAACTGCAGTTTAAAGATGTTTTGATGTACGATTTGGAAAAACGTGTTACTCGTAATGCTAAAAGCTGCATATTGTGAGGATGAGATTAAGACAAAAACTCTTCTCACATCTAACTTATCTCTCTCTTATGACCAAAGCATATCGAAGGTAGAAATTCATCAAATGAAAAAGAAAATAAAGGAGTTCTATTATGGACTCAAAAACCCTGACTCAAACAATGAGGAAGGAATTCCCCACAGTAAAAAACCAACGGGAAGGGATATGTGAAAAACCTGCTAATCTGGCTCGAATTAGCACCTTTGTTTTAAATGTAAAGGGTTTTTCCAAAACGTGGGAGGAAAAAAACATCAAAAGTCAAAATAAGATAACACAGCCAGCCATAGTGTGATAATTTGAAAATATGTCAACATCAAGCCCTGAATTACTATTAGATAGTAACATTTTTACTTTGCCTTATATAATCAAGGGCATTTAAAAATATACGGAATCGTTGGCTGAACCTGAAAGACGCGTAAAGATAGACAATTGATAGGAAATAACTACAGTGAGTAAATAATTACATTGTCTCCAAAGGAACAGACAAGTCGAGAAACAAGAGTATAAATTATACCACTTCAATATTTATATTGCTACACATTTAAATTCTTGTATATCGTTGATGATGCCGCATCAGTAGTAATCTAAAATGAATCCAATATTGTCTTTGGTACTCCACAAGGAAAGAAAATTAATGTCGAAAAACAATAAAAAGATAGTAACATAAATAAATTATCAAGGAATTTATGAACGCGCTGTGCATAGATATAAATATCCAGCAAGAAAGAAAAAGTGCAAAGACAAAGTTAAAAGTACTAAGTGAAATCTGGTGGAATTTCATTTAAAAAACAAAGAAGAAATAATAGTTTTACTTTCCACAGAATTTTGTGGAAGTTTAATTCTGTGAAAAGTAAAACCTTTATTATTTCTTCGTTTTTTAAGTGCAAAGCCATCAAGATGTGTTAACAGTCAATTCCTGGGCTAAATTATCGAAATAACAACAAGGTTTAATTTGAAATAAGAATTTTCGATTAAAAAATATTCGCTGTATGACTTAATTAACATCTTCAGAAAAATTTGTGTTTCAAATATTGTGTTTTCAAAGAACAGACATAAAGTTAACAATCTGAAAACTATGTTGCGTTCTCATAGATCTTGAAGTGCATATATTTCTTTGTCTCGTTGACAACCTTAAATTAAATTTAGATCACTGACGACGTAGATTCCGAAGATTCCTAATTATTATTCCTAACTAATATTTCCCATCGACGAAATGAATTTGTTATAAGACACGGCACATATGAAACAATAACGACAAACTCTGGCTCCTTAAATACGCGCCCCTGAATTACTTAGAAATTGCTCTCCTGACTAGCGCAAGTCTAATCGTGCATTGCAAGTTCCCTATCTTCCGTCCTAGAAGCCCAGCTGTCGAGAAACCGAAAGAGCCGAGGAGGAGCGGCCGCGACCACGTCGAATTGGGTTGCCCGTCAAAAAAGGTTTCCGTCCCGTTAGACGCCGAAACCGCAGCGAGAGTCGAGATGGCGTTGGTTCTTTCCAGGCGCCGTTTCCGAGAGGCTGAGTGCAGCGAGCAGACGTGGGCTGGGAACCGCTCACATGCATCAGGGTTGACTGCAACGGAAATTCTCCCTCGAGAAACAAACGTGTTTACGGCCTATTTTTCCATCGGTATTACGTTTGGAGATGCATTTCCAAGGCGACTTGTGCTCAACTGTGGTTTCATGTAAAATTCAAAAACTCGCCATTTACGTCTAAGTTTACATGCAAAGAAGGAGGCGAGCCCAGCGGCGGTTCGCGTTGTTTAAAAAGGGATAAGAGCTCGTTTTACCGACAGCGCATTTGCAGGATGTCTTGTCGACAGGTCTGCGGTTATACGTGATTTTCAAATATTTATAAATAATCTTTAAATCTGAGTAATTGAAAACACGCTTACTTATCATTTCGTAAGATTTACTTTAACGTCATTTAAATTTTTTTAAACGTTTCCTAGCCTTTAACTTTTAAAGCATTTACAATTGTATTTTAATATCAATAATAAAGAAGCAGTCCAAAATTCCACCGCCGAAATTTCTTTTTACATAAGCTTGTAATTCTTTTAACTGTCTGCTTACTAAACGGGGAATAGAATATAAATAGCAACTCTATCCTTAAGTAAATGCCAAAAATGTTCATTCATTCAGTTTCGTTATTCATATAATTATACAAATAAGCAGTTATTCTTCCGCTGTAAACTTTCTGTTCTTTGAGGTCAGTTGCATTAATTCGTTCTTTGTCCTTTTATACATGACGACGGCTGATAATAGTGGGAATAAAATATGAAATAAATAAAAATGAGATGGCATTTAGCTGAAACCGGTAGACTGCGTTTTACTGTCGATAGAAATATTCTCTAACAGTTCGTTCCGTAATAACACCTCTCTCTAACCTTTTCATCACTTCTAGCTACAATGTGCTTCATAAGAATTTTTAATCACACCTTCGGTGTCACGAAAATACTTTTTAAGGCCGCTAAGTATCTGTTTATCATAAAGCCTTCTTAATTAATTTCAACATCTCTATCCAGGCTTTCCCTATCAATGAACTGTTTGTCGATTATATTGCATTACGAGCGCTAGCAAGACAAATGCATCATATAAGCGACGTAAATAAATATTTTTAATATCACCGACTACGGAAATGAATTTATCTCGGAATCTTCCGCTTTCAACCAATCAAATGACCCGGTTTCCTTCGGTATCTGGGGATATCTCTAACAGAAATGTTCCCTTAAGCAAAGCTCATTCACCTTCTTTTAGCATCCTTTTTTATCACATAAATTCTTCTTATATGGTCCACTATCCCGTATGGATGTACATGGGACCTTCCAGTTTCTAGCAAAGAAATCATTATTAAATAATATGTAATATGGAGTAAACCCCATCATGCAAAGGATGAAGACCTAATTCCAGCACCCCTTCCTAACAGCTGACTGAGACTGATTTTTAAGAATTATTTCCTTTCTGCTTTCAGAACATCATTGTCGTGATAAAATCATAAGTGACCTTAATTAAGATTTTTAAAACAATATAGGAGTTGGAGCGCAGGAATACAGTTAATCACTTTGAAGGATCGAGTTGCTAATGAGATTCGGTGTACTGCTTAACTAAACAAGATTTAATCTATTTTGTATATAAGATGGGGAAATTTTATCTGTCATCGTTAATTTTTATCTCAGACTTGTTCTTGGCCATCGTAATACGAAAACTACCGATGTATGAATGATGTTGAATAACGGCATTTATTTCGGTTACTCACTGAATAAGATGGAGAGCGTTCTTTATAAGATCATTGCACGTACGTGGAACATTCTACTCGTAGAATTCTGGCTCAGATGGAAAGAAAATGCACATCACTCCTCATCTTGTTCTCCTCCTCACTGTCATCTTTAAGGGTTAAATGGAAGATGGGACTCTTTAGTCCCAATTTCGCCCAATAAAGACGTTTATTATTATTATTATTATCTTTTCTGGTCTCCTCATTCCGTTTCCAGTGCTTTCGGTATCCAATGGTGACTTTGAGGCCCAAACCGGCTTCTAGGCGGAATACTGCACCAAAGTTCTTGGTTATCGGTGGGTGTGATAACAATGTCGTAACATTTTGATACAATTATATCATTACTAGTGTTTATTACTTCTCACCATATCTACCTCAGCACGGATCAACACGAGCTCGACGGTCTTTCCATGGTGCATTGAGCATCATTTCTCCACACTAGCAGTGAAATATTTTCCGGTCTCTTGGTTCTAAAGTTTCCGTGTTTAATTACTATTAATTTTCCTTTATTCTTATTCTCGTCAAATTGACAATACTGTTCAATGTTTTTATATTTCTTATGAAGTGTTTTTTAAAACTTCCGCGGAAGCGAAACCGGTCGCGTGAATAAAAGTATAGTGGAAAATACTAAGTATGCTTCTATTCATGGCTTTCCACAAAGTTATCCCTTCCCACATGAATTTCGTCGGTGTTTTTAATTTCCTTAATGCTTCTTGAGTAATTTTTCTATTGAATATTATTACTAAAATTTTTAAAAGAATTTAATCTTAGGATGTTTTTGCTTAAAATGCTATTTTTATGATTTTTCATTGCTTTAGTGAACTAGTTTTAGTGAATTATTTTTACAGTACTGGTCAAGTGATTTTCGTGTACACAGTTTCATTCACATCTTTTAGCTTGTACTATCAGTAGGTTTGCGCAGGTTATTCACAACCCCCTTCTCTGTGGGTGTTTTTCAGCTGTGGAGGTATTTTTTCGAAGTTACTACTTAGGTTTTTTACACAAATTCTTCTTGTATTTTCCTCTCTTTTTCTACTTACAAATTCATTCATGTTTTATTAATAACATTAACGACATGTTAAATGGAAGAAGAGACTTTTTAGTCTCAATCTCGCCTTAATAAAGACCTAATAAAGACCTGAAGACCTATTATTATTAGTAGAGTATTCGGTAAAACCATGATTCCTCAAGCCTAGCAAAGCATGCCTTTGCATGTCAATCACATACGATGTGACGTGGAAAAAATAATCGTTACGTACGACAGAATTACGCATATGACACGACATCGGGTGTATTCTCATCTCAAATCTACCGTCCCTCTCCTTTCAAATTTACTGTCGGAGAATGCTCCTCCGCTGACATTTTTCTAATTCCATAATTCCACTTCTTGTAAGCTCCTCGAAAATCCTCCCCGGTAAAAAAAATATAAGCCACGACGTCCCTGCGTTCCAAAACCCTATTTACCTCACGTTACCATGGTGATCTCCTTTATCTCGACGGAGGACTCGGGTGCACTGTCCCGCATCCCTCCGAAAAATTTATCACGGAAAGGAAATGCCAGCGGAGAGCCCTCCTTTTTTCGGCGGGGGAAAATATTTCCGAATCTTACGGGGGGTCTTACCCGCTTATTTCATCCGGCGACGTGGACCGAGAAGTGGACAAGGGAAATAATATATGGCATCCATGTGAAAGCCGCTCTAAGAAAAAAATATATATTTCCGGCAGTTTGTTCTTTTATTCCGTCCGAAAATCCTTTGAAGGATTAACGGCCGACGAAGCGGGGGTCGCGGGGGAAGGCACTCGAGTTCTTCCGCTCTTTCGCAGCAGCCTGAAAATCTCTCTTCGATCCAGGGAGTGATTAAAGGCGGTACAACTTCTCACGGATTGCGCGTGGCACGGATCCAAAGCCTTTCGCTGCCGAGGAACGCATAGTCACGGAGGAAATGATAACGAACGGGACGACGGGACGTGACTTTAGGAATCAAGGTGTGGTAATAACCCCTTCGTTTATAATCCTGATGGTGCTGCAAGGGGACGTGATTTTTTTGCCTCTACAGGGTCTTTATACTGCGAGAGTGAGACTAAAAAGTCTTCTCTTTCGTCTAACCGGTCGTCGTAAATATAAACAAATAAAATTGTAGATAGAAATGGAGGAGAAAACATTGAGAAGGATTTGAAGATGTAAAAAAACCTAAGTAACATCTTAGGAATAAAATATCCGCAGCAGGAAAACACCCATAAAGAAGGGGAGTGTGAGAAGCCTTCGCAAACAGACATACAATTTATTTATTTATTAATAATACATCAACATACAGGACTAGGCCGATCACGGTTGACGATCAACAATAATGATAATAAAATTGATCAGAAAATTAAACAATAATATAAATAATAAAACAATAACAAAATCAAAGAGATCCAAATCAGTCTCCTGTAACCATTGTTACAATTGATTTTAGAGGTAGACAAAATGGATCGAAGCTCTAATTGGAAGATGAAGAGTTGAATCTAAAAGACCACAATCTAAAAGATGTGAAGTAAACAAAAATCACTTGAGCAGTACAAAATATTAAGCAATAAAAATAAACCCTCCTTCCCTTCTCTAAGAGCAGGGGTGTCCAACCAGCGGCGAACGGGCCGCATGCGGCCTTTTAACCCTTGCGTGCGGACCAGAAGCGACTTTTGCGCGAATAGCTAATCATTGCCTCAAAATATTGCAGCTAGGAGTTTGAATGGTGAGCGAACGTGAATAAGATTCGAGTGTACAGAGGAACTTTTTGCTGCGAACAAACTTTGGTTCGAAGAAAGAAAAAGCAAACTTCTACCCATGGTTATTCTATCTTCGATTATGGAGTCCTACCACAAATTCGTGCCTGAAGCAATTGATAAACTTTGATATGCGAAACGAAATATTTTTGACCAGCGAACCTCGCAAACTTCCACAATTTATCCTAAAAACGATTTTAGAGAAAAAGCACGAGCGTGCGATCTTGATTTTGCATGTGATCAAGAACGTTCGCCATAAGGTACCGGAGCACAACTTTAATATTTTACGCAGTGTTCAATGTCGACAATCTGCAGATGATGGGCAACTTTTAACCGTCAAAACCGCACCAGGCTCGGCGTTAGGTCATTTAGAAGGTCTTTCGAGAGAAACGTGCGTAAAATCCGACTTTATCGCCGGCGTAGCTCATTACCCTTGAAGAAATACAAACTGGAAACAATAGCCATAGGAGATTGAGACATGCATAATTAAAAATGACAATTCACTAGCGATTCGTATTAAATTTTTATGTCGAGGAAACAACTTCTTCGCTTCACTTAGAATCAATCAACAGAATGGATGCTAAACGATTAGATCACCACCTTTTCGCAATTTAAACATCAAATCGACCCCGTTCAACAGAGAGATTAAAGATACTCTAGCATGGCACAAACTATCCGTATCCCCCCAGGTTTCATCCTTCGGGAATTCGAGAGGGGACTGGCGGAATTTCGACTCTCAAAATACCTCGTGATGAATCTGTCTTCGAGTATTCGCTAAGTATTTAGCTTGACGTGTAACGGAATGTCGGCCCGAAGACCGCGGAGCCACATCGGAAGACCATAAACGGCCTAATAAAATTCCCATTTTCAAATGAGCTCCCCGATACGCTGTCAGTTACAAAATTATCGGAAATAACTTCAACCCCAACGTCTTGCGGATACACACTTACATAGCAATGCGAAAATTCTGGGAAATTGGAGAACGCTATCAAACGTTAAAACGACAGTAATTCGCAAGATTTTCATTTAAGTCACAGAATCTGGAAAACCTTGGTTTCGCATCGCTTAAAATACAATACAATACAAACGTCTTTATTGGGCTATATTAAGACTAAAGAGTCCCATCTTCCAGTTAACCCTTGTCAGAGCATTTTTTTTATGTTTCCAAATATGGATATAGAACATTATGAGATTTTAAATGCAATATATACTGATTAAACAATCTTAGTGGAAATAGATATAAAAGAAAGAAAGAGAGAATGGTTTTGTGGAGAAAAAATCGTGATTTCTTTTATCACAGAAAAAACGTTTCCACTACAGGAAAACATCCACAAAGAGAAGAGAGGTGTGAAAAACCTTCAAAAGTTGAAGGAGAACGAATGAATTAATAGACTCTCATTAAGGCGATGTTAGGCCAAATTAGCTTCTCTTCCACCTAACCTCAATTGCCAATACATAAGTTAAACTTAATATTTAAAGTGAAAAGAAAAAAATGCAACAACAATAACAAAAGTTTTGGGTTTGAGAGAGTGAAAGGAAGAGAGGGATAAATTACATAAAGGATATTAAAAATTACGAAAGATATTATCGTATGCAACAAATATCACAATGCAATAAATAGTAAAAAGATAACATTATCGTTTTTATATTTATTAGCTGGCGATATTTTCAATAGTCGCTCGTTGGACTGTTTTTACGAGGTTGATCATTGTGACACTCTCAACGCCCGAATTACTATCGGAAAGTGGCGTATTCTACAATTTCAAATATAATCGGGCAAAAAATAATTGTTGATCTTAAGAGTAAGTTCTCATGAATATGTCACGGAATGTTCAATGCTTCACGGAATTTTCTACTAGTCCGTCTGAGCTATAAGAAACATACGTACAAAACCAACTTTAACTCAATATCAGAATTTCGACGAAATTTTGGATGACATTTTCCAAACATCATCGCGGTATTCACCAACGCTTTCATATACGTTCGTCAAAGGAGAAAAGTGCTAGAAAGAATTCATTTCGTTAACACAGCCAGCAAGAAATTCATGAATAACAGTTTATTGAAAATATAGTACAATATCCTCCTTAAAAGGGAGATGTACGTTATTTGGTCTTACGGAGAGAATGGATTCAAGGAGAATGGTATTACGAGATAGTGAATGGCACTTTAAGGAGAGAGGAAAGCTTTAAAAAAGTGGTCGAACGAGATAAATGCAAAAGAGTAGAATCGTATATTGCATTAAGAATATAAGGGAATCAAAATACTTGTGCAGGAGCTCCAAGTATAGGAGAGTGTGTACCGCTGTGAACAAACAAGGCAAATTATACGCCTGCACCGAAAGGGATGACGAAAGTGGTGCATACGAATATTTGTGTCTACCAGAAAGTATTAACTCTCAAATCCAGAAACAAAAATGTCAAAGATATCACGCTACAATGGAAGCCGCAATAAATTCAGTCTAGTTCGAGACGACTAAAGACCCATCAAAATCCGACACACGAACGAAATGCGGGGATACACTGATGCTAAGGTTTCTATGGCGATGCTTATCCGTTCATTATTACGGGTTGGCCTTGGTTAGGGACACTGCGATCGCACGGCGTAACAAGCGCGAAACATCGCGCTCAACGGCGCTAACGAGAAACGTGGTGAGAATAACCCAATTCAGGGGACTTATAACCCTTTACGCGTGCAAAACACATTATAAAAGTACCGTTTGGAACGAAATGCCCACTCATGCTCGATTCTAACTATTACGCTCGATTCTTTGCGCTAAGGTGGGAGTAATTTAATTAACGCGGGGAACGAATGTTAAACAATACTGTGTCCAAGAATTAGGAATCGATGGTAAAAAAATACAGAACAGTCATAAAATGTATCGTTCAGTTAAGACTTTTCACGCCCAACACGAATCTTTGAATCTCTATAAGGGTGGAAAAATCTGTCGTAATGGATTAGATATTTCCTCAATAACCAAAGCACCTGATTGGGGTTTTTCGACTTCTCCCTACAGTACCGAATGCGTATTGCCGGAGACTAATTTCCTGGATATAACTTAATTAATGGAAAATATTTCATTATGTACCGTTAGGTTCAAGAAACGGCGAGTTTGTCTCACTTAAATGTGTTTGTAGGGAGTGAAATTTCTTACACTTTCCGATCAAATATCGAAAATTAAATCAAGACTGATAGATAAAGGACAAAAATCTGGAGTTGGGGAGTCAGATCCTGAATGTTTATCCTTATACTCCGTAAATAAAAGTATCCGCAAGCAAGTAGTATTGAAACAGGTCAAACGCAATGATAATGATCTAGGAACCGCAACTTCACTCATACTTTTATGAATTAACTGCTTTTATTTGCCAACGCTTGACACTTGTCGACACGTTTTCACGAGGTCCACCGTATGCGTGTTTTAAGAGCTTTAACCCGCGCAATGTCAAATAAAACCGGTGTAAACGATCCCTTTCCTTCACAGTTTGCGGTCCAATTTGACTTCTCGAGTTGTAAACAAATCGAAAATCAACAACGGAGGTAAACAAAGAGAAATTTGAAGGAGGAATGATATATATAGCACTTTATAAGATCAATTCTTCGCGAGTTCTTCTTCGTAGAAAAATGGGGAAAATGTCAAGACAGCCGTCTTGCCAGAGCAAAATGTTCCTCTGAAGAAACGAACTTTAGAAGTTGTTCTACTCATCAATTTGAGTCTCAGTTGTTGGTAGCTACGTTGACAACGGATTTCGGTATAATTTAAGCGGAACACTTCATTTTAGTCCTAAATCAAACGACAGTATTTAAATCAAAAAACTACCTTCAACATGAATAATTCCTTTTTAGGCACGGTTCCGAGATTTCAATTTGCCTGATCACAAGGTAAGCTAATAACAACATTTATTCATCTCATTCTTAATAGAATAAACATCAAATTATTTATAGTAATACCCGAATTTACGAAAGTGCAAAAGGCACAATATGGGAGAAGCAGCAAATTGTTAACCATCTCAAATACCAAATTGGCAAAGGTTCAGTAATAAAGTTCTAGTGTAATCATAAGTATAAATTAAAAGGAAATATTATTCTCAGGGAAAAAAATTAATATTTCAGGTGGAAATATCCCTTAAAATGCCTGAGAAACAAATTTCAGAGCTTCAGAGC
>KZ308758.1:6697-58703 GCA_000376725.2 Ladona fulva | reverse complement strand
CGTTTTAATAATGTGGACTATCACAGACACAAAGGACGAACACACACGACCATTCCCTTACCGAAAAAGACTCCCGTGCTAGCACACTAACCACTCCGCTACCGCGGATTAACGTCAGTATTCTGCTATTGTAGCCCTCATCTTCCTTCTGATCTGATCTATCAATTATTCGAAAACGTGTACCATTCTTTTCAAGTGTATTTAATTAATTTTCATATTTCCTTAAATTTTTATGAGAAAAATATTCTATTCTGCCCTGTCTTACACACCATTTCTTCTGCTATATACGTTTTCTTTATTTCTTACTTCTTTAATCCTGTACACGTTCCATTCTTCCAATATTTTAAAGGTATTTTCGTATTTTTGCATATTTATAACTGCAATGCGCAATGTAAAATATGCAATATGCTCATAGCGGAATATGTTATGCAGGAGTATATAGTACAGCAAAATGATCCTACGAAGAAATTCATCGCATCGGTAAGGACTGATCGAAGTGAATGCCATTTTCAGCATAACTCACGCCTCAGTAGCTATTTATTATTGTAGCAATGAACAGGATTCATATGAAAAAAGGAACGTAAAATATCTCATAAATAGAGTATAGTAACTGGAGCTTGTTATAAAAAATTATTACCTAAAACTCTAAACTGCTTTGCATCAAGAATGCATCATGCAAGAATGCAAGAATTTGCATCATGTTACTCGAACTCCTTAAAATTGGTCCTTAAAATTCTACTCTATTGATTTCTGTATTTAATTTTTTATATACTATAGCATAATTACACATCGCAAGAAGGTTAAATATTAAACAACGCTGTAGTTCAACAAGCGTTGACTGAATAGAAATGCCTTATTTTATTTTTCGTGCTGGAAACTTTTAAGTAATATTGCTTTCTTTTTAGGCTTAAACAACTTCGAAAGTCATTTTACGCGCAAAAAAGTGAAGCCTAAAATCTTTTGCTGCAAGGATAAGGCCCCGCCCACGGAGGCAAGCATGAAAAATACCGATTATTTGCAGAGTTTCTCACTGGATGCTTCAGATTTAAAATCAAAACAATTTAGAGATTTGCAAAGAGATGAATATTTGTTTACATTCCTTTGAAGTAAGAATCGAAGCGAGACGACTTGGAGCGTTTAGCGTCGAAGAGGATATACTACGAGGGAGATAAGATAAAGACTGCCATTCAGAAATAGGCGGGTGGAGAGTTTTCTATGGCGGTGCCACGCAGATATTTTTTGCGGTTGAAGGAATTTGGTGTAGTTTTCAAAACATCTTCCAACAAAGATATACTCGTATCAATAGTAGAACCTTCCACAACCAAGCAAAATTGTCTGAGGCTCCGATTCCAACACTTTCCATTTACATTCACTTCTTAAGGGAAAACTACATCGAGTATAGCAATAAGCACGGAGGTCGATTTAGGCCTCAAACCTTCCACCATTAGTTACCAGAGTCGGAAAAAGGGTTGAGGCATACTAGGCGAAATGAGGAGTGAGGTATTTGGCCATCGCTCTCTTAGCTGGAATGTCATTGGTGGAAAAAGTCCACGTAGGTGCAGCTCAATGACCCGCAATGAATGTCTGGGCGAGGGAATGAGGCTTGCTAAGTAAGGAGTTGCCATTAGGAGTAATAAGGAGTACTGTGAATAGTTTGCATGATGAATTCTCATTTGCTTGCTTCAACAAAACAATCAATTGGAAGGGATATCTACCAGCCCTATCTCAGAAGGTGATGCATAGGGCCTTCCATCTAGCGGAACAGCCTTGAACTGAAAAGCTCATTGAATTATTCATTCTCAGATTTACATGACGAACCTTCTCAATGGATGCTATCCGTTGCCATTGCTTTGCACAGATCGTAAACGGTTTAGCGGGACTAAAAATATAAACAGTGATCTATACAGCTATGATCGTTCAGGACCTTCATAAACGGGAAATATTTTATCTGTCTCTAGGTGTAGGCTGGAGGATTTTTAAAAATATACTTTTGTCGCATTTTTGTTCATGGATAATGCAGTAGGAAAGCAACCGATGTATTACTAATGCTAAATAACGGCATTCGTGTATGCTATTTCTTATTAAATCTTACGAAAAGTTTTTCTCTTTTACATTCCGATTCCTCGTATTTTTTTCGATAAAAGTTGTGATTGATTGCGAGTAATGCTTCCCTCAACCTGAGACAATGGATAGCAGATCTTTTGATACTCATCTTAATCATATCGTATATTATTTTCGCATTTTAATAATGCAATTATAGTTAATACAGATGAAAATCGCAAGTAAGAAATAAAAATAGGACCTAAGGAAGTGATTGCTGCCACTATGTGGAACATCATCATCTGTACAACGGTAAGAGTGCTTTGATACCCATTACTCTGCCTATTCGTATACATATGTAACATACCCCACCCACTCCCACCCTCACCCCCATTGCCTTATAAATAACCACTTCCATTTGTTCATTTGAGTAATCTTAATGTAAGTAACTTCCAGGAGATTAATCATCCTGAAACTGACTACCCTCCATCTCTTTTCCAAAGGATTCCGATATAAACAATATCCTATTAACATCATAAATTTGTTAATGTAAATTCCTATGGTTATTTGCAATCTCTCTTTCTAATTTATCATCACATTAATTATGTATATCGATTTCTCCTCAACGATTTTTACCTCTGAAACAACGCTCACTTATCTCGGGATGCGTACTCCCTGCGTATACAAGACTTGAAATCAAACATAAAAAACACTTATGTCATATTTTACGTCGGGATGACAGTTTTCCTTCCCTATTGCACCCTCCGATTACTGTAGTGCTTCTAATTTTTGCTTAACAAACGGCTAAATATTGATAACATTTCTGCGTTCTATCCAGCAATAGCAATAAAAATTAATTATGAAAAATCTCAACCTTTCCCAACAACCAGTTTATCGCGTGTCCTTACTAAATGATCGTAGCACCCAATCGTCGCGGGTCAAATAGTCTTAGGACCAATATGTCCTGGGACCAAATCGTAGCGGACCAAAATACCGGCTGCGGATTATAATAATTACCCGGAAAGTGAAAGGCCTGGGTTCGAGTTCTGTTCACGCAGCTTTCTATTCTTTGGTTGTTTGTCTTTAAGATAATACAGTTCTTCGGAACACAAATATGAAAATATCTTATGGTAAACAGTTGGCACGAATGGTTTTCGTTTTATGTTTGAAGGCAATGGAAAAAGGTCTTCTGGACTTTCTTGACAAAAATAAAAAATTTACAGGAATAAAAATTTCGGCAGACGGCAACCCTAGAATCTCTAGAAAATTTCAATTTACAAATTTCAAACGATTTCGATTTTCAAATAAACCGACTTTTTAACCTGAACTGCAAAAGGGAATCCGCGCCTGCCAAAACAAATAAAACGACGATAAAATAGCGACGATTCTGTCAAGTGAATAATATTGAAGATTGAATATCGGTTGCCTGCAATTTTGACGGATCATGTCACGGAAATAGAGCTTGATTCATTTTCTCTGAGCAAATAGATTGCAGCGCAGATGTGAATGAAACTGTTACTTTATTTCTCTTTTCCCCAGTACCCTTATGAACATCCCTTTACTGGACAACTACAGGAGAGGCATGAGCAATAACAATACAAGAACACGCATAACCATTCCCTAACCAAACATCCGAATAACCGGGACTTGAACCTAGGACCTTGGGGATTGAAGCCACTCTAGCCACTCCGCCACCTCGGCCGGTTATATTACTTATGAAACCTCTCACGATCCCAGCTTCTTTAATTTTGTTGACATTTCCAAGGAGATCAATTAAAATAATAGCGCCAAGTTAGTCGCGGATATCTCCGACGCTGATTTTTGGAGAGATATTTTGCGACAGAATTTAATGAGTCCGTCGACGAAACCCGCTCTCTAAATTAAGATAATTCTCATCTGAAATGTCCCCGAGTTTTCAGGAGGCGTAAATGTTATACGGGGCATGGAAAAGCATCTCATTTCCACGTGTGAATCCAGGTCGATTCGGAACGAGTTCATAATTACAATTTGGCCTAAATTGTTCTCGAAATGGCTATATTTATGGTTAAAATTTTGCGAAATTGAGAAACATATTCCTGATCATTTACTGGAGATCCACAAGACCTACGGCAAAACTCGAAACCTTGTTTCAGATATTAAATAAAATAGAATAAGACTTTATTAAGGGCAATATTGTCTCCTATTACCCTCGACTAATAGTCGTTGTAGCTTCAGGAAGTAGGTATGTACAGAGAAAAAGAGAAGGAACCTCAGTGTAGATTAAAGAAAACCTTAAGTCAAAAACTTAGGAATATGTTTCCGTGTCAGGGAAACATGCACATGAATGAGGCAGTGAAAACCCTGCAAGATTACGTATCGTAATATCTAAATGTTAAACATACAGACAGGGCCGGCCGAAGAGTACTGGCGCCTTGGTACTTGCGTACCTTGGCGCCACCTTGCGTCCCTCCTAGTGAAAAATGTCAAATTTTTAAAACGCTTCAAATTTTCAAGAAACGATTTTTTGAATTCATTAAAATACATGTCAACATTAATATTTATTAAGATGATTCCAATATTATTACTCTTATTATTATCTAACATTAAACCAAAGAAAATACACCGATAAATAGAAATCTAATAAACGGCAATTATTATCGGTTTCGGTCGCTTAATTCCAGGAACGTCTTAATCCAATTTAATTTTATAAAAATTTTACCAGAAAACTTCCTAATACGCAGCAACTGCTTGGGCATTTCTGCTAATAATGAAACATCGATTCTTCAGAAAACTATTAACTATTTACCGATCATCTGTACTCTGAGAAACCACCCACAGATTACTTTATGCATGGTTTGTCCGTATAAAAACCACAAGTGTATATGCACCTTATAAAAACCTCGGAATAACACCATGCGCCCCCTAAACTGTAGCGCCCTTTGCGACCGCCCGACTTGCCCTTGTCTCGGGGCGGCCCTGTAAACAGGAAACTATATCTCGAGAAAGGAAACGCAAACAAGGTACATACAATGGCGTAGTAAATTTGTATGAAAAGCAGAAGTTGATCATTAAGATGCCGGTAATGTAAATGAATGAAATGAGAAAATAAATGCATCAGGGTTTCCACTATCCAGCCTTTAAGAAATTCCCTGAGTTTTCTAGGTTTTCCAGGGAAATATTTCCAGTTTTTCAGTGTGTTCCACATCCGTAAATAAGTATAATTTGTCTATATATTAGATATGTGGTGATTATTAGGCCCTTAAGATACAAAAAATGGTGACAAACTGTTAATAGGGTTATCATGTTATTGTTTAGGTGCCAGAGCCTGCTCTAGACTGGGACAAGCAGGAAGATTGCCCCGGGCGCGAAGTTTTGAGATCAAATAATGTTAGGTTTCACTTAACATTAATAATATTCATTATTTTAGCTGTGTGGACACTTACTATTGACCTCCAGAAAGCTTTAAAATAAGCAAGCAGAGGTCATTGCTTGAAATTAGAGGGCAGAGAAATAACCAAATAGTTCCTCAACACTATAAAACAGAAATTAGTAGATACCTCTGGTAACTGTGACTCCATACAATCCTACGCTGCGTATTTGCTATGTTGCCAAATCGCTATATGTAGAAATAAAGTGCACATATATGTCTTATAAGCTTTAAATTGGTCATGACAACACTGTCGTCTTAACGCTTCTTCCTCTC
This sequence comes from Ladona fulva, assembly GCA_000376725.2. Taxonomy (NCBI): domain Eukaryota; kingdom Metazoa; phylum Arthropoda; class Insecta; order Odonata; family Libellulidae; genus Ladona; species Ladona fulva. The sequence goes on along the minus strand of KZ308758.1, from coordinate 52,981 downwards.
AGGGAATTTGACTAAGCTAATACTCAGCCAAAAACCGAAAACCCAAGGAACGATCACTTGTAAAGAGTGTAAAACAGTTTTTTCCAGATTGCCCGCCAAATACCCTGAGTTTTCCAAAAGAACAAAATTCCCTGAGTTTTCCAGGTTAGCGGACAACCTGAAACAAACGAATTCTCCGATATGTGGGAAATTAAGAGAATATTGGCACATTAAACGTTGCTTTATATTGCTTCTAATTTCTCCAATACTAGCGAACTGTTTTTCAGGTTGATTTTTGTCTTTGTTCCTCATAATCCATCCTCCGACCTATGCCAAGAGGGGCTCATCCTTCACCCAAAAACCAAGTTTCCTACGATCATAATATAATGCGCACCATTTCGCATCAAAAAATTTCCGTTCCTATGGGCAAATTTTAATATTTCATTTTATTTCTCAGCTAAAAAGAGTAGGGATTCGTGTTTGGCGAAGGAAGAATTTGCTTAGTGCAAAAGGGACATACATATGCCGAAATATTTTACCCAAACCCATCCCTATTCGTTCATAAGTGCCCGACCAAGTTGTTTATATTACTAAACACTGTGAGACTCAAAGCTCGGTCCTAGCCAGAAAAATACCCCTGTAAACAGCATCAGCCTTGTAGACCTTTACAGTGCAAGGCTGTTTGTAATTTTGGGCAACGAGTGCCATTTCATATAAAGAAATATGGAAATAGAATTTAAATAACAAGAATTCTTTCGCATGAAAAAGTGGTCTGTGGTCGCTGTCCAAATGTTTCTGATATCAGCTGCGGTGGTTGCTCTTTGATTACATTTGAACAGATAAACTATAAATCTGCGGTAAAGCAATATTTATGTGGAACCGAGTAAAATCTATTTAAAGTTTCGTCATAATCTACGCTGCAGAAACGCACATTTAGATATTTGCATAGATGAGGCCTCGACGTTTTGACGTAAGATTCACATAAGCGTTATATTTCCATTACTCGTGGATATAAAACAAAATTCCTCTTGAATAAAGAGCAATTCTTCTCCAGTTACGATTTACTGGGCAAAGAAAAATGAAAAATCTTCATCTATGGATGAAGCACGAATAACGGAATAGTCCACTGGTCATGTAATTCTGATTGTGGAGGTATAGAGAACGGGCGTTCATGTTGCTGCTTTCCATGTCATCATGATGGCTCACTATCATCAGCCGTCGACTCCCGTGTTGAATACTTCTTTCGCTTGGGCGTACGCAATAATTGATGTCCGAAACGATAATTCAAATCAGGAAAACGTCGAATGACAGCGAGTGCCGTCGCTCCGAACGATGCAGGACGCCACTGTTCTGCTCTCTGCAACAGATTAACGACCCTAATATCTTTCCATCAATGCGCGGTGAGACTACTGGAATTTCTCCAATCATATAACTCAATGACGTTTGCAATTTCGGACGCGTCACAAATTCTTAAAACTTTAACATTGAAGGGATTTGGAAGCTATACGAGGAATTAAATTATAGGGAAAATATTCTCGGCTGGCCCTAAAATATAATATCCCAGCGTTCTCTCTCGAGTACCTCTCAGTAATTTCATGGGCCCTGAATATCCCTAATTAACACCATTTCCTTTTCTTCTTCATAGAGATCCTCAGTCTATGCGTCATCCGAAAACTTTTTTATTCGGGTTTCCCTTTTCTTTTCCTTTGGGTTCTACATTTAATCGCTACCTTTAGCTATTTATTCCCATTCAATTTTTTAATTACCCGTTTTTCTGCCTCCCTTTTATTACCTCAATCAAAACCCTTTCTTCTCCCACCAATCCCAGCTTTCCTAGTTTTTTATCGATTCAGCATAACTTTCATCTGACGCCACACAATCAATGTCAATGTCCTCAAATCTTTAATTCATAATCATACATTTAACAATACCCGAGGAGTAGAACTGAAATTATGATGCTTCGACTGCTGAGGTCATTTTTCGCACCAAAAGAGCAAAGCACTCCACACTAAGGATTTTGCCGATCTTTTCCTAAATTCAGAGACATTCGATTCATAAAACCTTCGGAAGCTTCAGCTACTCTTCTTCTGACCTTTTCTGTGCATCTCTATTCCAACAAGAACATTATCCCGGCAGAAAAAAATATCTAACTGCTCCATCTTTCCTCCGTCTACATTAATTAATAGTTAAGATTTCTTTATATTCATTAATCTCGCAAATTCAGCTTTTATGACCTTTATTCTCGTTCTAAAATCTCGTGTTTAGTAAGTTTGTGACGAAAACTGTAAAAGTATGTACAATGTATTCCCTTTCTGAATGGATGATTTTACTTATGGCTAAAGCCTTAACACAGCTATGGTGTCCATGGTTTTACATCCAGCGTGCCCAATTACTTATCATTAAGGCTTACTGGCTGTAGATAATGTTATTTTGCTGACATTTTATGTATTGTTCTAGAAAATCCATGCGTTCTATCGTTTTATTTATTTAAGTTTTATTTCAAATACTTAAAATTTGCTCTATTCCCTCGCAGTATTGAAAGGAAAATTTTACATACATTTCTATAAAGAAATGATGCCGAGCCGCGCCAAATTCGTTAAAAAGGAAGGAATAATGGTGACTATAAATGCAAATTCGCCTACCAAACCAACCTAACTCCTCCCTATTTTAAAAATATTGAAAACATCGCGTTAATTTATAACTAAAACTTTAATTCATTAATTACTCAAATAAAAATTTCATCCTAAGACCGAGAGAATTTAGTTTGGTTGATTGTTTTGCTGGACTAAATAACGGCGACTGTACGTAAAAAGCAAATATATTCGTAAATGAAATTCGCAACTCGAAATTCAATCTGCAGTTAACAATTGGAGATGAAATCTTGTGCTTCAAGATGAAAAATACTGGCATACTCTGATGGCAGAGATATGTATCCTACAATTAGTCGAGAATCGAACTTCGGGAAAGAAGAATAAGGAAAAATAGGCAGAGGGTTCACGAAAAATTAATCAGTACCGAACTCCTCGACGAAGAAGTTGGTTCTGCTATTCTAGCACACAACATTTATAAACTTGGCGAAGATACAGCTAAGTGTTACAGGGGAATAATCGCCGGGAAGTATAGTTAATTCAGGTCGTTTCCTCCGTGGAGCTTTATAGAAGCTAATAGACTTTAGAGTTGGATAGAGATGCTGGTGTTGACACAACTCCTGCCACACCCCCCTAGTGGTTTCCAGGGTAAATACGGAAAACTAAATTTTGCTTAAAATTTCCCTCTACCTAATGTACATACTTGTAGGCGTAAGCCTTATTCTCTTCATCTTCCAAATTTACCTCGTTCGCAACTTTTGGAGGTAAATATAACGATTTATTGGTGATCGGTAAACTAAAACAAAGCCATTCCTAGTCGTAGAGCAAACTTTGTTCATCTAATTGTGTAACCAGCTGTAACTCATGTTGTGTAACTCATGCAAGTTACATGAAGTATCGTCCAACGAGCACCACCATTTGGGGTCATGACCCCCCGTGGATACAACAACATATTCTTGAGCTTAATCGTTGGCAACAATCGGCACGCACTGATCAAACATTACTGAAGCTATCCTCAACCTAGTTAAAACTTCTCTTCGCATACCACTCTACAGAAAGACGTCAGGAAATCACGGCGAGAGGAAAAAAATCCGGTCATACGTTAACAACCCCTCTCCCCTTCTTAGCCTCAGGCGCCTTATTTTGAGAGAGCAGAGGAAAACACTCGTGGACGGGAAAAAAAGTCGTGCGATAAGGGGAAAAAAGCAGACCTTTTAGAAAAAACGGAAACGGAGATAAAAATTCGGTCGCAATTTTATGAATGACGACCGCGCTTTTTTTTTAGAAGGCACAAAGTTTTCGAGCGTAGGAGGCCGTACCGTATTGGACAATGCGGTTATTTTGGGAAGAATGGAACGAGGTGTTTTTAAAAAGTCAGAGAAAAAGCGGGAGGTAAAAGGAATTGCCTTGCCATGTGAAAAGGTTTAATGACGACTAAAGAATTTTGGTCTGGCAGGTCAGACGGTCCCGCAAATGGATTTGTCGCCAGTCTGAACTACTATACCCCACCGTGACGTCCTGGAAGACACAGCGTTAACTCCCCGCTTCTCTTCACCCTTTGAAGTGTCACCAGTTTGGTATTTGTCGGTACTTACAGCCTCTGCGGTGTGAGTTATAATGATTCAAGTCTCCCGCATTATGCGACAAAATTATAAAATTTAAACAAAATTTTGTTCGTAAGAATTAACAAAAATTGACTACGCCCAAGCATCGACACAGTAAAAACTGTATTGCTTTTGTTCCCGTTGGCCAGTGTTGATATCCTTTAAACCAGTGAATGCGTTATCCTTTTCCGTGGATGTAGTTAACTCATGTTCATTCTTTCAGTAACAATGTGAATAAGTTTCACCAGATATCGCTGGAGTTATTAGTTTTCGAAGCTATGGTATTCAAAATTAAATTCAATGAATCTCAATTTTTCTTGAAAATTGAATTGAAACAAGAGCAAATAAGCCATATGTTTTCAGGTGAATATGTCAATATGAAATATTTCAAGGTTTCTAGATAGTCAATTCAGAAAATGCGGGATATAAAAGTACGCTAATTTTTCACAATCCGAACAGAATTAATAGAATGTGGAAGGTCTACTACTTTTTGTAATTCTTTTAAATTTAGATCTTGGTCTATCCGAATACACCCACAAAAACGCCCGTGACGGGCTCCCGGATAGCCAAGTGGGCAACGCGTTCGACTTCGGTGAAGGAGGTCACGGGTTCGATTCCCGGTGGGGGCATATGTGCGAAATGGCCTAAGCTGTAGAAGCATTTTTAACAATACTACTACTAAACGCCAATGACGTACAAAAACTAAGCATTTGCAACTAGCAGAAAATGTGCTGGTATAATCCAAAGGTATAGTATCGAAATCCTTTGGAAAGTAAACGATGTCAATGAAGCAATAGATCAGGGTATTAATCACTCGTTACAATTCTTGAGGATATCATGTAATTCTCATTGTCCCCCGACAGTGTTTTTAAATGGAAATTCCAATCATTTGTGATGAACAGTGAGCTGATGTTACGAGAGAATGCCCATAATAGATTTTGCTAAATTTTCTGTTTCATTCAACACATGAAAAGATTTAGTTAAGATTAAAATTGTTCAAATTTAGGACATTTTCCATAGTTAATAGGCATGCAGATTATCTAGACTCAAGACTGTCCCGCCCAATTCGGGTGGCTGCTTTGAATGAAATCGCACACAGTGATTGTCCTTGGTCATCAACCGTGTTCGCTAATACAAGTATAACGGATACTGAAAAATTATTCGCTATATTTCGGCTAACGAAAGTTTTGGAGGACGTATGTACCAGCAGGAATGAAAACGTCTTTTTGACAGTGTTTACGTGTATTTTATGCTTTGGCAACGTATAAGGAAAGGTTTTTTGGCTAACAAATACGATATATAGTTACGACTCACACACAGATGATGTGATGTGGCAGTCCTCACAGCGTGGTGAGTGAACTCCGTAAAGAATATACCACCAAATTGTAATCCTAAATAGGCCTTGGTTTGCATTCCTAAGCTTTCTATTCCCATCCGTTTTACACATCAGATTAGCTATCCCTGAGGTAAGGTAGGTATAAACATACGTGTATCTAAGTGCCATAACCTTTTGTATAGGATATCTATACGACCCGAGGCTGTTAAACAGATACCGCAATGAAATGGTACGTGAATGGACCGCAGATGAGTGTATTTAATAGTCGCTGGCCACGGATCCGATTAAACTATGTCAAACGAATTCCTATGAGAAAGGAAGGATTTCAATTTCTTTTCGAACATCCACTGGTGAAGTATGAATTATGCAAATATATAACGGATCTTTTTATGCATGAAACGTAAATGTATATCAAAGTAAACCTACTTTATTGATCTATTGTATCAAGAGAGGTTTCAGGCGAAGATAGAGCAATTTTAGTACTTTTCGTCGTTCATTACGCAAAGTAGTAAAGATAATTGTAAACAATAAAGGTGAGGGATAAGAGAAGACCTGTGGAATGTTTATTATGGTTAGATCAAGTATATACTTTCACAATTATATTTCGATGGAAATATTTTCATTTTACGGAAATGACGAATACAGTAGTAATCTTGTTTCTATCGCATAACATGAATTCACATGAAACATTCCTTAAACAAACTGATTTTTTACTGCGGAAAATGACCACCCAACATAACATGTTATAGACAAGAATAAATAAAGAGTAATTAGCCCTCTTACAGAGTCAAGGCACAACCGAAGAAAAAACATGTTCCGAGTAAAAACCCCTGAGAAGGGCGGAGAAATAAAAGCGAAATGGATTTAAAATACAGTAAAAATAAAATAATTCGAAGATAAAATTAAAATAATAGGAAAGTAATAAAATAAAATTACAGAAGTGGATGCAAAATATCAGGCGCTGAAATTTCAGAGCATAGTTGTTTTCGTGAACATCTATTTTACATTGTAACATTTTGGTAATCGGAATTAACATTTTGGTATTCAAAAGTTAGAGTTGACAGTTTCTTAAATATTTAGAAAGCAACAAAATTTCATTTGTCCTTTTGCTGAGATGTTAAAAACTTTTCATTCCTTAAGCTTTCGACATCGTCCTTTGTAATTGAAATAATCTATACTCGTAGGAGTTAACTAGTTGGCAATTGGCATTATCAGTAATTTATAGTTTAGCATGGAAACGCATTTCATCGATTCACTGAAAAAATGGATGTAAAAGAAAGCCACGTTGAGTTTGTAATTTACCATTTTAATGACCCAAGCGTGTTGATAATCTCACTCTCTGCATAGCTTAACGCTTCGCGGGTCATAAAAGCTGGATTTCCCGTTGTTTGCACATGATTAAGTGTTGCTAAACGCTCTCCTAAGCTTCTTTACGAGGATCAAAAGGATTATTGTGCCATCAGTTACCAATATTTTGAGCCTTTTTTCACTTTGACATTCAGAAATCTGTAACTACAGCAATTTCCACAACGAAACAACGAACTTTTTAAATAAAAAATTAATTCGTACATGCTACGCATGATATACACTTGCTCTCTCTTCAGTAACTACGTGAATGATCTTGATTTTAAAGTGAATCTGCGATGGTCAGTTAAGTCCCGGAAGGCTGCGTCCCGGACTTTCCAGCAACACGGACAAATGCCGCGACTATTGCGCCCCGGACGATTTGCGTCCCAGAACATATATGTCGCCAAGTTGTTAACTTTTTCACGGCATAACTTAATTCTCCTATGAATAACACTATCTTGATATACGAAATATATAATATGCCACATAGTTAATAACCTACATGTGTGCGAGAGGAAATTGTCCCGGTGACGCATTTACCGTAGGACCAAAACTGAAAATGAAAAGACGTGCATACAGATCCCCTTTAGCTGACTCCTAGCGATTCTAAGCTATTCTCGGGCTGGGATAATGAAGGTATTGTGACACCCGGCAGCTTTCTAGGCGAGATTAGTCGATAACTTAATGCGCGCTCTCAGTAAAGAGGGAGGAAATGAGTCCTCGCCTAAACGACGCATAGAAATATTGTGGATTTAGGCCATTTTTGCTATACTTGCGAATTTAAAAGATGAAACGGACATTTTTTCTGCACAAATTCAAGAATTTGGAGCATTTAAAACACCATTTCATAGACATATATCTAACCGTAGCTGAAATGTTCACGTTTAATATGATTACACACTCATCTGTTAGCACTATGCTAACTATGTTTTATCTCCAAAGTAAAAATATACAAAAAGAAACCAACGGCCATTTATAAAGGGATAACGGGTTCTTTCTGACAGGGAACAGTTGTACTGCACGGTAAAAGTTCCAACGTGGTTGAAGTAATATCGGGTGTCCCACAGCGTAGCGTGTTCGGGCATGTGCAAATATTAATATTTATAAACTATATTTACATGAAGCAATGGGCAATAGGGTAAAATTACTTTTGTTTATGATAATGCATTTTAAATATAAAGAGTTTGTGGAGAAGATCGGTTAACCTTGATTAGGAATTTAGATAGAATTAAGATACTGTGCGATGATTAAAAATTAGTTGAATGTAGATAAATATTCTTTCATTAACTTCTTCGAAAATAATCGCTAGCATATAAATATTCGTTCAGCATTCCAGGTAGAAATTGCACAGTTGTAGACTCGATGGAATATGCGAATAATTTAGGATAAGCCCACATCCGTAACATGTGTGTACGAGAGCTTTAGAAACCTCGTTTTGTCAAGATAATAATCGGCAAGAGCGAGGAAAATGTCCATGAGAGATTTTTCTTTGCGGTAGCAAGACCCATTTACAGCTTCTTAAACCTTTTCTCATGATCACCACACTACTCCCAAGAAAATTTTAAATATTATCCTACCCACAATGTATTTTTATAGCGTAAATATTTAAGGTTCATAGAAATGTTACAATCTAACAACAAGGTGTAGTCTAGCCATCGTATTAGTTAGTGTTAGCCTACTCATGCTTCCTTATATATGAATAAAAACATTTTTATGTTTTTAAAAATATTCATGTCTTGAAGGTACTCTCCTCTCCAATGAAAGATACTGAATTATGACGCTGATTAATGTTATTCATACTAGCCACTCCTGATTAAACACTATAGCAACGACTAACAATAAAAATGGGGTAATTATATTGAAATAAATATTTAATAAAAATTGTTCTTATCATCCCTTTTTATTATCTAACCGCTCGCCTGAAAACTTAAAGCGCCCATTAGTGGGCAGTTTGGACCAAGCTATCGATCTCTCAGTTACATAGAAAAAGCGAATTGCATGTATCAATTTCGCCCAACTAAAGATTATATTCCAACTAAACTAAAGATTTATATTCCATGAAATGGGAATTATTTGAAAAGATATAGCTTGAGAAAAAATAGAATATCTTGTGGCTGTAAAAAATTCTAAGCAATTCTATCGGAAACTGTCTACAGTAAGAAAACACCAACTAAAAATGGAAGGAGGGGAAAACTGCTCAAGGTTAGTGATTGTGGTAGCTAAATGACATTAGTCGATAAAATATAAATGCTAGTCAATAATGTCTGTAGATCTAGCAAATAAATAATTTAATATTTATACCTAATTTCTATGGCGGAAGTCCTTACTGCGTGGAATTATCTATCAGAAGAATAATTTATATAAATTTGCGTTAAATTAAATTGTCTGCATTTAAAATGAATTGAATGAAGTAAAGTATTCTTCTGCCGTCTTTTTATTTTGGTGTAATTTATAAATAATTTATAGATATATATTTATAATATCGCAATTTTAAATTATTTTAATTCTCTCATCCTGTTGAACTTTAAAATGAACAGCTCTATTACAGTGGCATAGTTCAGCATTCCTTCCATTTTTCGTCTGCTTTCTGTGGAATTTCAATTCATCACGATGAAGGTAAAATTTAAGTAAGTAAACTCTTTGGCTCTGAATACAAAACGCAAGCGTTGAAAATCACCCTCGGGTGCTTTCATGAAGGAACTGCAATAAAGCAGTAATAAAGCATCTCAGAAGCATAATCTAGATCACGCTATTGTGCATGCCACGAGAGTGAATAGCTCACTGCGAAAATTCTACCGCTCCTCCCGTTTTTAGTGTGGCTATGTGACTAAGAGAGCATAGAAACGCGATAAACGCCTGAGGGCTAATTGCTGCCTTCTGTTAAGTAGATCCTTCTATCATTTATATAAAATGGAGAGGTATAAAAATATAATATAAATGAGGGATAGTTTTAGCGTTTCAATGTATTCCTCGATTCGAGGAAACAATGCTATGAATGTTTCGTAAGCAGCTTCGCTTCAATATTAATATAATTATAAGGGCACAAAAGAAAATCATTCAAAGTAAAACAACAAGGAGTAACCGAAATAATAACATTATGATGATAATAATAGTTAAAAAACTGGATTAAAACTGCCAAAAAAAGGTTGATAAGATAATTAAAATTGACGAGAATAAGAGTAAATAATAAAATATTAGCACCATTATGCTAGCATTCAATAAATAAATATTGTATCATTGGTAAATATAACCAAATTGTAGCGTAGAAATAAGATACAATTATAAAATCATTTTATTTTATTCATGTAGATAAAATCATTGCAAAATGAAGAAATATTGTAAGGATAGAAATTGAAATTATTTGACAACTTACACTAACATGTACATCGTCTCAATACCAGAAGAGCGCGCGAATAAATTGTGTTCGATAAATTTCTATCCTACTTATTTTACGCTGTATGATTAAGGGATCTGATTGGGCCTTCGTGTGAAATGGGCCTTCATATATTTCGTATGAGACTTTTGACGGAAGAAAAATTTTCCAAGGAGATATTTCGGTGCCGATGAATTCCTAGTGAAATCTATCTTGGTAGGAAGCACGGCTTACATAAAGATGCAAATAATCTTAAAAGATAATTATAAATTTAAGAAAATAGAAAATAATGTGTTATAAATTATAAAACAGGACAGATACCGTCAAATTTACGTTTAAGTTCAACAAAAAATCGATGTAACCCCAATCGATATGACCTCGATGGGGAGCGCAATTCAAAGACAGAAGCCGGTGATTCTGAGAATTATTGTTACACCAGTAATAGTTAAGCAACGAAAAACTTAACATCCAACCCTTTTCTAGAATTTTTATCAGGCTCAGGGGGTTTAAGGGTGAAATAACTCTATGGATCTACGAAAATAGCCAAAATTCACTTCTCGTCTTTCGTAGAAATCAAAGTTTAACAAGAATCTCCCTTTATGAAAATAAAACATAGAGAAATTTAATAGTGTAGCTGAAAACTTAGTTTTAAAATGATTCTAATGCTCACCAGAGTTGTTAACTAACAATGGTAATGGACTCGGAATTTTACTGAAAAACCATTTCCATCTGCAATTGAATTTGTTTAGAATCTTTACTTTGTGCTTTACAAATGAGTTCAAAAGTATAAAGGACGAAAAGAATTATTTAGGAATTTATGATATTTATGCCGAGAAAGCATCACAAATGTTTCTTCAATGATACATAATATCCATAAAGCGAATTAAATATTCTGCATAACACGTTACCTGCAAAACATATCAAAACAAATTTGTAGACTAAGATTCTAAAACAAACAAAACTATCGGATAAATTGGCAGAGTCATAATGTTGTTTTACCAACCAAACTGCCAATATGGAGTATTTTAACATTTGCTCATATAAATCGAGGTGTTTACACAAAAAGAATAACCACTCCAGAATATGACTGTTCTACCTCATGGTTTGTTTGTGTGCTCTACATTTCAACACCTGACACCCATAATTTCTTCATTATATATCCCCCCTTTTATATTACACATCATCTTTTACCTTTGTCTTCCCTTCTGTCTTTCCCCTTCGATCTAGACATCTCGAAATCGGGTTGACTTTGGGTTAAAGAAGATCAAATAAATTTTAATTCTTTTAAAAACATTCAGCAGACAGATAATATTATTATTTTTCGATCTTATTTTACCATGATTTTCATTAGTAAAATAGGAGTTATAAACTCAAGACGCTCTTATTAATGTTGAAATTCAACTTTAAGTAGATCATTACTCTTTCTTTATTTCTACGGATCATTGCTAGAGAAAGTAATGAGAAACATGAAGAAAGAATGAGCGAATACATTTCACCTAAAGCGACGAGACGAGGTAAACAGGACAAAAGAGATACTATTAATTTATTCATATTTTCCTTTTACAACCTGTCCTCCACAAACATCAATCCATTGCCATATTTTAGGCCTTAAGGGACGAACACGTTCCAGAAAAAGCCGATTATCCGGGATTTAAACGCAGGTCCTCAACGTTGGTAGGCTACCGTGCAAACGTCCGTGGTCATTTCACATTCGCACTTTGTTTGAGCCAAGAAAACTTGATCGCCGTATCCGCACGCCCAGCGGTTCCATCTAAATAAGACAAAATTGCGTTTGCGGCGCCCCCTCGCACCCGGAAAGTGACGTTCGACAAAATTAATTCTGCCTGCATCGCAGCACAAAAACAAACCACGAGGGAGCGAGGCAGGGGGAGAGGAGACGTGTGGTCACCATCCGCATTCATCGACCCGCTCAGCTGATCGGATCGCTACTGTTAAAAATAAAGCTCCATTCCTGTTCATAATTAGCCTCTCACGTCGATAAAAACTCGTCTCCACTCTTTTTGCTCGTCGTGAGTAATCGCTGGAGAACAATAATCCTCTCCCCTCGTCCTAAAAAATAAAATATGAGAGGATAATGAATAGGTTCCGGAGAGCGGATGATGGCGCTGACGAACTTAATTCAATTTTTCGCTGCCTTTTATATCCCTCCTGAGAGGGATTCGAAAGAAAATTTCATTCTCTTGAGTACTCGCGAATTCTCTTTTAAATTAATCGCCGGCGAGGGATACTTTAGTTGGGATGGAGCGATTTAAATTCAACTAACAGAGCGCTGAATGGCATACTTTAATGGCTTAAACGCGTTTATAGAGCGGCATTGAAAGTAGGTATAGAGATGAGACTCGTGAGTTGGAATCGGAGTAGATTTAAAGATAGCGAAAGAGGCATTTTAGTATCTGTGAGTTATTGTGATGGTAAAATGAATACCGTCGAAGTACACATCATCCATCTATATTTAAAGAAATTTCGAAAAAAATAATCATAAAATTACCATTTGAAAAGAGAAATGTGAACATGAATACCCATGAATAGAGTAATAGCATACTAATACTCACAATAGAAACAGAATACTCATGAATAGTATTTCAACATTTAGACTTCAAATATTGATATTCTTTAAGCTGAGAAATCCTGTTCTGCAAGAGTTTTTAGAGGTTATATTGGATGAAAATTATTTGATACAGTTACTTCACGGCTAATACATACCTACTATGCAGTACTGTTTCTTCAAATCTTATAAATAAATATCTGTGCAAAAGAAATGAAGTTTAAATTTCTGAATCGCTGGCTGTACTTGTAAATCATTGGCAGGGAGTTCGAACCGAAAATTATAGTACGACAACCCTTTATCTACCATTATAATTTACCTTTGAAAGAATGCAAGATAAGGCGAATGTCACGCCGATAGTTAATATCCAGTATTTTTAATTATAGAAAAATAGAGGTAGAGGAACAACAATGTCTGAAAGGCAAGGTTTGAACTTACATCGGGGAGAGATTATGTGAGAAATATTCCCCTACAATGGAAAAGAACATAATTCATCTCTTTCGCAATACTACTTGCAAATATATTCAAATTCATCGTAAAATGAACAGCAACGCAACGGAAATGTAAACACAATCAAGACCGCAAATGCAGGACTAGTACGAAATAACCGCAGCTTTCATTAGCTAGTGCAAATTAATCGTAATCACGCGATGCCGTCGGCAGCTTATCAAGCTCCCAATAGCAGGGGAACCTTGCTAGTGACAACAACAAGGACCAACTCAACCATCCAAGAACGCTCATCCTTTACTACTCCCGACAAACAACGAAGCGGGCGCGAGAAATTCATGAAAGAACGAAACGTCGATAACGTGAAAGACTACCGAATCCAGCAGGTCCAAACAGGTACATTCACGCGACCATTCAAGGAATCGAAACATGTATACATTCGGCAACCATCGAGAGGGGTTAATGAATGAACCTTCCTCACCTACCATCGATGGCGCGGCCGTCTGCCAGGGAAGCGGGAAACGGCACCACGCTCCTCTCCTGGAACAGCATCACAGCTCAACGTCACGGGGTTCCTTCACACCGTTGGGGACGGCACTGCAACCTCACGGGCTCCATGCCCGCCGAGTCCCCAACGGTCCATCGCTCTCGGGTGAAACCCAGCTGAGGGAGAGGCGACCCCCTCTTCTGCCCAGTGCATCAACTACTCCGAGCCCTTCTCTCTCGCGGGACCGGGACTGTAACGGAGGATCCTCCGCGCAGGCTCACGCACTCGATTCCTCCCCACCGCCCCCCGCAAAGAATGGTACCCAATACCCCTCTCCGTTCTCCCTTGCTACCTCCTCCGTTGCTGGATCGAAATCTCTCTCCTCTTTCTCCCTCATCCGAGCTTCTCTTCTTGTGTTTCCTCTCTCCACTTAGACACCTGGTCCTTCCCCAGTTCTGTTCTTCCATCCCCCCTCTTTCTCTCTTTGTTTCTTTCGCTATCTTCGGACCCTCCACTCTCTCATTCTCTTCCCGTCTTCCCTTTCCCTCAGTCCCTCTCTCATTCTCCCTTATTTATCTCACCTCTGTGCCCAGGGCCTCACGGAGATTAGCCCGGGCCGACCTGTGACACCGTTGCTCATTTGGTGAGGTTTCGAATTTTCGATGCGTTTCAGTAAAAATGTGTACATACACCAAGCCTCGATTAAGGTTTTATTGCTTATATTCCGCGAAAAGTTTTAGATTTACGAAAAAATTTAATCAGCATATTTCCCGAAAACTGCACTTTATTTATGGAAAAGGAATCCTTCCATCGAGCTCCGATTTCCAACGATGCCCATTGCGTAATTTTATGTAATTAGAATAGCAAGAATGGATCTAATAAAGCGTATAGTCACTGCAATAAAAAATACAATAATATTTAAATTAGATCTTTCGACGCATTTACGCCTAACTCTCGATGTGTAAGTTGGATAGGTTCCGTATAAATATACTTATCATGCTACTTAAATTTTCTGGAAACCTATCCGCTTATTTTGTATACAAATTTTAGTCTCGATTTATACGGTTCTGATTTGTAAATCCTACTCTCCTCGAGAAACCCTTGTACAGATCCAGGGTTGGGTGAATATGCATCGAAACATGTTATTGAAACAACCGTGTCTTAAATTTCTTAATTACAAATAATAAGTGGGAGACCTGGGTTCGAGTCCCAGTCATGTTGCTAATTTTCACATGTTTATTCTTGGACTCCACAGGCTAGCTGTACCTCTCCACACACAATTTAATATATGTGGATGTAGTGCATGTATACAACAGATCTCGCAAGTGTGCTTGCATCTACAGGAGGGAGTTTTGAATATTATGTCGAAAAATGTAAAAATACTTTAGTTTCATAAATGCCTCTTCTTTATATTGTTTGTCTCATATTTATTTCTTATGCGTTCAGATATTATTTTCGCACATACATATTTACCCTAATTTGGCATCATATTCTTGTACCGTAATTTCTTAACCTTGAATCTCATTGCTTTCTATTTTATTTTAATTTACTGGTTAATTTATAGTGTCTCAAATTTTAGCATTATTCGTATTTTAAATATTTTTTGTAGTTTTATCATATTTGAATGAAATGCAATCGGAAATTGCCTACATTATTGTAGGTGAAAAGTCTAAAATCTTTGATTTTGCCATGCCTTTCTTTTACAGATATCGTAATCATTCTTTGCTCTTTTCTATTTCTCTTCCTTCAAGACTCCTGGTTTTCTTCCTATTCCCTCTTTCCTTAGGTATCCCTTTTCCTCCCTTTCCTTCTCTTCTCACTATCCCCAATCTTCTTCCATTCATATCTTCCCAGATATGGATCTGACTGCTTGGCGTTCGATATTTCCCAATTCTCAACCAACATTTACGTGGCGCAGTGATCTTCTTGCAATGAAATTCAAGGAATGAGGAATAAAATGGAAGAAAGAATACCGAAATGGAAACCCGTCGTTCTTCCTTATAATATAAATAATCCTTATTTTACTCAGTGAAAATAGCGCTGAATGGATGTGAAATAGTAGTATCACCTGTGCCAAATAATTGCTCTTCTATCCTTACAATCTGTAACATCGTTATCTGATGCAATCGTTCCTAAAATTAATTCAACTAGCTTTGATGAAATAGAGTCCCTCCTTAAAGTTGGTCGTGTGTCGAAAAGTTCACGATAAAAAATGGATAGGTTGAGTCGGATTCACCACTAGTTTTCACACTAGTTTTTGGCGGAAACACATACCTAAACGGTGTAGGCAGAGCCTGTTGTAGTAAATGCTCTGTAGTAAATTTCTTCGAAAGGAAACAATTGAGTCAGAACCGCCCGTACAAAATTAGTGGGATGAATTTATATGTAGTCGACTCAGTAGAATATCTTGGAATCACCCTAACCAATAACTTAAACTGGAGCGCACACATTCGAAAAATATGCGGTAAAGCAACTAAAAAGCTCGGTTTATAAGGCGTATTGTAGGTAGATGCGATGAAAAAGTTAGAGAGCGATGCTATTTCACGTTAGTTAGGCCCCATCTGGAATATGCGGCGAGTATTTGGGACCCAGCGGACGAAACGAACTCTCGCGAACTCGAGAAAGTGCAGCGTAAGGCGATACGTTTTGTTAAAAGGTGCTACGATAAAGAAGCAAGTGTAACGCAAATGCTCACAGACGCAGGTTGGGAATCCTTGAAATAAAGGAGATTAGAAGCTAGGCTGCGATTGTTAGACAAATTCAGAGGAAATACATTTTCGGATGACGTAATTGATATTATGCGACTCCCCTGCTACTTTGCCCGATCCGACAGTGAGCGTAAAATAAGAGAAATAGACGCGAGGACAAGTCGTTTTAGAGACTGTTTTTTCCGCGAACGATACGCGATAATAATAAATTAAAGAAGTAATTCTACTCTTGGTGTTTACACCCCCTGCCACACGCCGGAAGGCGGCTTGCAGGGTACTTATGTAGCCAGATAGTTGTTTAGAGGAGTGGGAAAAAATAAATGAGCGCAGCAAACTTGCACGCCTTGTTATTTCTCACTATTCTGACGCATACCTTTCATCAAATTCCTTCGTTTGCATTTCGCTGTCAGCATCTATTGCCTGGCAACTTGCATCAGGTGTTGCTCAGGGCATTGAACGGGATCCGAACGGAAGAAACCGTCATTCTTGCCGGAGTGATAACCGAACGCGAAACGAAAAAAAATGAAATTCTTGAACCTGAACCGAGACCGAAAACAACTCTTTTTCCCCTTCCAATTTGCGATTCCCAAACAAGCACATTTAACTTCAGTTTAATGGTGCTCAACGCATGAAATAGACCTGCAACTAACTATTTCTAAGGTTTAATCCAAAATTTAGAATAATAAGTATAATGCGACTTTATTTGGGCGAGATTGAGAATATCAAGTCTCTTCCAACATCTAACCCTTCGTCATATGAAGTTTAAAAGAGATAACTAAAAAAAAGAACATAGAAGAAAACTTTTCTTCGGTTTAAAAATCTAAGGTAGAAAAATATGTACATTACAGCAGGAAAACACCAACAAGAAGGGGAGTGTGAAAAACCTGTGAAACCTGCTGATAGATAAATAATATTTAAGGAGAAGACATACTCACTTCTAACAAATTAAACGAAATATTACATATTCATTATTTTATAACAAGACAACAACTGGAAATGAATTGTAAAAATCAAAAAGAACATCGTTATATACTAATACAACGGTTTTATAAGAGGTTAGTACCAAGATTGCAATAAAAGCTCTAAGCGCATAGATAAGAAAAATTAAATGAATATTATTTGAACAAAGAAAAATATTATACGAAAGAAAGAAATATAAAAAAAAGTAGTTCATATGAAAAAATGTAGAAATTATTTTTTTTTAACTTTCAGAAGAATATTATGCTACAACGGTTGGAACGAAAAAAAAAACGGTTCGACGTTGGCTAAAGGAGAAAAACAGGAAGTGAACCGAAATTAGGTTTCCTAGATAAAACGGAACGAAAAATATAAGAGTTCGATGCCCTGGTGTTGCGGCGTCCGCGCGTCTATTGCTCATCTCAAATGGCAGGAGATGTCTCATCTTCTGCATACGTACAGTTGCTGTTTCAAAGTCCTCTTTTAATTTCTCGTTTATCCTTCTTTGGCTCAGCAAACGTTTAAGATACTTAAATGCATTATTTTAGGATGATAGCGTGACATTTTAAAATCTTATGGAAAATTAATTTTAGTTCAAAACTTTATCAGAGTATATTTTTATCAGAGCTTTTTCACTTCTAAGTATGAAAGTTTCAAATAAAAAGATATTTTTTTCTAATAAAAAATATATTTGTTTCTAATAAAAAATTTTTAAATATAAAAAAATATTGCTTCGGCAAAATCCACTAAACAAATATTCCTTTCTCGTCTTGAATTATCCGTGGTTCTTTCCTCTTAATATTTCCCAATTTTAAATCTTACATCATAATCTTTCCCAGATAATTCGTGTCTATCGCAAAGAAAACAACAAATAATGTTGTTGTAATAATTGTAGCGGTAGGCTACGCCTCTGATGCCGCCGCCCGGGTGCGGTGCACCCATAGGACGGCGCGGCTCTGCTGAGGAATATCGGCGAGTAACAGCTCTATCATTATGATAACCGAATTTTAAGAGCAATCCCACATGTGCGAACATTCTTCGGAACATTCCTGGCCGAATCTGCACTCATTAGACGAGTCTAACAAACAATTAGTTTGCCTGAAAGTTCGCGTACTGAGTCTCTCGTTCCCTGAGGTATCGCTGACTTAAGGAAAAGAAACCTCGTTTAGAATTTCCGCACCATCAGCCAACTGAAAAGCATGAGATGGAGAAAACCATATTTGCATGGTTCCATTACGTGTCTAAGTATTCCAAATGTGCACATTTGCAAACAGAAGAAGACGCTCTTGCATCCGAATATCAAATGAGCATATGATTTAATTTATATGTAACGAAACACCATGATGAAAATACGTCAGGTTTTCACTCAAGGATGAAAAAGACGGGATAATCCATTTATTTATATCCTCGCCGGCTTCGGTGGTTTAGGGATTAGAGTGCCAGTTTAGTAGAACTGCGGTTCCGGGTTCGAATACGGCAAGGATGATCGTGTTTGTTGCTGTTGTCCTGGTCAAAATTGGTCAACGATGTAATTTGATAGGGTACTTGTAAGTAAATAAACTCTATATGTATCTACTTACTTTCCTCTGCCCTCCCAAACATCAATCCGTTGTACAATTACAGGAGAGATATGAACAATAAGCGAGTACACACAACCATCCCAGAACCAGAAAAATCAGACTATCCGGGACTCGAACCCGGGACCTTGGCGTACCAGGCCGGGACAATGCTAACCACTTCGCCACCGCGGTCTGTTTGTTTAATTATAGCTCGGAAAATCTGATAAGACATTGTTTTACTCCCTGAACTCCTAAAATTTCAATATTACGATGTTTTGCTGAACAACAATGACTAAACATAATCCGAAGATTAATCCGTTTTCGATATATACATTACAAACGCCTTAGCAGAAATTAATTCACTTTTCATTCACCATAAAATCCACAGTTACCCTTCCACCAATTCCACCATTATCCACCACCACCCATCTCGCGTTCTCTGATTTTCACCCACAACTTAGCTTTTCCTGGAAGATTCATATCATTCTTTTTCCATAAAATATCCCTCTATTAGTCTGTAGATCTAAGGGTTATGAATTTCTTAAGATTAAGGCTCTTCACGGAGTTTCATCTCTCCAACAACGTAAGAGACAGGCTACGAAAGACTGCGAGGAAAATTTCCTCTCCAAAAAGAAAACAGTATCGCGTTACGTATGGCATGCATAATCAATCATTATTATTTTAAGATGCCACGGTCTGATTGCGAAGCACAAAAATGAAAACGCTCCGGACAAAAAATCATCCTTACAAAGCGAAAATATGCTCTTTTCCAATGTGAAAACATCACAACTCCCCACACTACTCATATTTAAGCTCAAGTATCGTGAATTGATGAGATAATCACGTCCTATTCTTGAGCTCTTCTAATGCTATGATATTACACAGTGTAGCATCACTAATATTTCCTTCTCATTCGCTTTATCTATCTCGCTCCTTTATTCAACTCACCGCTTCCCCTTCATTACTATGAGTTTTGAGCTCTCCCTCCCTTCTTTCCATTCACCGAGGCTCAGTCGACGCAGTCCCGTGCGCAAAAAGCCAACTATGCAAAAAGCGGGAAGGGGGTCTCGATGGATTCGTTACAGCTGAGGGCCATTGTCCAACAGTTGCCTGGAGGCAATTAAACAGCTCTCGTCATATCGACATACGACGCTTTTGTATCTGAGAAAAGGCAGTCTACCTCTCCGCGTTAATAAACAACCCAGTAAAGACGGCTTGCATTTTGATGCCACATCGGTGCAGACAGTGGCAGCTAAATTGAAATGTACGCTGGGTGGGTTAAGAAAAGGTTCCGAAAATCAGCTGCTATGCCTGCGCAGAAAACCAGTAAGTTGTGCTTTTCTCTTATGACTATAAAAGTCTAATCCTTGAATCTGAGGCGCTGTCATTAAAAGATAGCAGATGTATGAGACTAAAATATGATAAGTGGCTCTAATCCGGAGGTGGGCAACGTGCAGCCTTATCCTGACTTTTTGGCGGTCCTTCCGTCACTTTTTGCTCTGAGGCACTTTTGTGTCCATCAGCCATGCTAATACCTTCAACTGAAATCGAAAATAAATCAACTGACAACTCTTTTAACCACTTAGCGATGAATTCGGTTTTTACTAACAATTTCGATGTTGCGCCATTTTATTCCTTGAAATACGCCACTCAGGTTCCGTCCGAAGGTTATAGAATTACATTTGTACCCCGCAATCCGCCAGTGGCGGATGGCAGCGGGTGTATTAACATCTTACCTAACCTACCCAATTCGGTAGTATTAACTGAGTTATATCGTCAAAAAAAGGTCCGTCACAACAGTTATCCGTAATTCTTTCCTCTTAATGTTTGCAAATCCTTAATCTTAAATCTTTCCTAGATAATAAGCCCTGTGTATAAATCTAACGAAAAATAACGTTATAATAATAATAATATTAAAAACCTTAATAATAATAATATTATAATAACAATATAATTTATAATCATAGTGGTTGGCTACATTTCTGTTGCCGCCCTTTAAATGCCGCCATCCGAGTGCGATGCACCCCTTGCACCCATAGGACGGCGCGGCTCTAATCCTAAGTCACTTTAAACATTTGTTTATAGGCAATAATTTACGATGATAATCAAATAGTTCGCATCAAAACATAAATGGGAGATTTTTGGTTGCAATAATTAAGATCTGCCCCCCAAACTGAAATTCTGGATGCACCTCTGGCTTAAGCAAGGAATCTTACATGCAAACAATTTAGTTCTTTTAATCTTCAGTTAAAAGTAACTTTAAAATGGGAATATGCTGCTGCTGTGTGCATACAAATATTTCTTGATTTGGATGTTCCCTCACAAACTCAGAGACACTTGAAGAATAATTCTAATGGTTAACATTATTAATAGTTACGTATTTCATATGCATAAACAAAATTTTGAAATATACGGGGCAGAGGGGTGGAAAGAGTATCAGATACACGCCGCGGAAGCATGCGAAGGAACATTGTACGGAGCAACGTTTCGTTAGTTGATATTTCAAGTGCGACAGTAGCATTACGGCATAGATAAAATCCCTCGGGTGGAATTCGCTTTGAGTTAGATTACCGACGGAAACATTGAGCACGATCTCCGAGAGGCATTGACAAAGAGTTACAAGGAATTAGTCGCAAAAACAATTAGTTACCTCAGATCGCTCTTTCCGCAGAGCTAAAGGAGGCTAACAGGGTAGATTAGGTAAGAATGTAGGAGTTAATACACCCCCGCAAAAGCCGAAAAGAACGACCAGAAGTAAATATCTGTTTTAGCGATGGAGTTTTTGTAATGCGGATTGCACGAAAATTGCACAGATTGTTCACTGGAATGAAAATGTCATGATCTTCATCCAAAAGTTCTAAACCGATCGATTTTCCGAAGAGCTTCCGTCGGTAGTCTGATCTTCTCACCTGAAGGGTATTCCACCCGAGAATTTTATGTTAGGCGTAACGTTATTGTCAAACCTGAAATCTCCATAAGGAATCTGGCTGCTCTAGGTTGGACCATCTTTAAATCTCCAACCCTTCTTAATTTGGAACCCTTATTACGCAGCAGTATTCGAAAATAGGTCGAATAAGAGAAAAATAAGCTATTTCTTTGACTCACGATGGGCATCTCCCCAGGGTTCTGATATTTAATCTTCGAGGCTTACACATAAACACAAAAGAACCTCACTCTCGTGAAAGAAATGGATTACGAATCCTTTGATATGCCCTTGTTCAATCAACGTTTCACACTTATTTAGAATTCCGGGACGTTTAAATTATAAAACATCAGATAAGCAACCATAATCCGGAGTAGATAATCAATAGCATAATACTCACGTAAAAACCCGTATTCATCAGACAGGAGTATGAGGAGTGAATGGATGGAGTAGTAGTTGTAGTATTGTTAGAAGTACTTTGACTGCTGAGGTCATTTCGTAGACCCCCACCAGAAATCGAACCCGGGGCAGCTTTAACCGAAGTCGAAGAGGTTGCCCACTTAGCAACGCGGGAGCCCACGAAATACGACATTCAACATAAAGCTGCATAAAGTGCAGAGACTGCGTACTTTCCTCTCATTTGGCCAAGTCTTGAGTACTGCTGCGCAATCTGGAATCCACGTGAAGTAGGGTTAGTCTCAGATTTAGAGATGGTTCAAAGTAGAACAGCCCGTTTTGTCAGTGGAGATTTCAGGTTCGACAGTAGCCTTACGGGCATGATAAAATCACTCGGGTGGAACTCGCTGCGAATACCGACGAAAGCTTTTCGAAAAATTCGTCGGTCCAGAATTTTTAGGTGAATGAAAAAGGATATTGTCATTCCGGTAAACAACGAGCGCGATCTTCGAGGGGCGACGACCAAGCGTTACAAGAAAATAATCGCGAATATCTTCAAAGTAAAAGTGTCGTTGTTTTGCCTTTAAGGGAAACGGAATAATTGGGCAAAGCTCAGCGTGTGTGTCATATTTAAAATATTCAGTAAAAAGGGATGAATAGATTTTTTACGACACATGGTATTATGACATCACCCTTAATTCGCTGCTGAGAGATGCAAAAGGAGTCCATATGAATGCCTGCACTCTGGTTTTATCTAACCGTCGTCGTAAACTTTAATGCTCTTTCCTGAGAATTTAATTAGTGGGATGTCTGGAGGTAGATTTGTTGACATTCTGCAGGTTTCAAGAAATAACGTGTGAGTTAATGAGGTCACAAATGCAAGAAATGCTCATTTGTGTGCGTGAGCTAGGGTGAGGATCCAGCTAAGATAAAATAACACCACTGTGATCAGAACCGCGCCGTCCTATGGGTGCAGCGCACCCGGGCGGCGGCATCTAAAGGGCGGCAACAGAAGCGTAACTAACCGTTATTATTATTACAACAACATTATGTGTCGTTTTCTGTGTTATACACACGACTTATCTAGGAGAGATTATGATATCAAAATAAAGATTGGCCAACATATTTAAGAGGAAATAATTACGGATAACTCAGGACGAGAAGGAATATTTGTGCAGTTGTTTCAATCAAAGAATTGGAATCAATGAAAGATATTCTGGTATCAATAATAATAATGTTCCAGGGTTACCCAAAGTTCTTTGGAAGAGGAGCCACGTAATCACAAGCGTAGGGTGTCCGAGCTTTTTCTCTCAGGACCGCATTAGCTCCCTAGGAGACTTCGTGGACGGTTGATAGTATCTTTAGCTTTATAATGGACTACTGAAAATCATCAATTAGTAGCAGTAGTAGTAGTAGTTTTAAAAGTGCTTCGATAGCTAAGTTCATCTTGCACGTGGGTCCCCACAGGCAATCGAACCCGCGACCGCTTTCACCTAAGTCGAACGCGTTAACCACATGACAATCCTGAGGCCATATTAATAATTATTCATATTATTCAGTCATGCAACAAAATCCAACTAAAATTATAATTATCATTTCGTCTATTAACTTTTCTATTCCCATCATATTCGAGTGAGTAAAAGGTTTCAGTTTTATTAGAACCATTATTGGATTTTTCCCCTTCAGTCAGCTGCCTTCAGCTTTGGAATAGAACATTATAAGAAGCATCCAATAAAGAATTGCAAGATCGCTCGGAATTGAAAAAAAGGCCTTGTGCGGCTTGCTGGTCGTTGGTTGGACACCCCTGCTTTGGCGCGGATCGGATCTGTAATGTCGTTTCTCGACTTTCTTAAAATTTATTTAGAATAACACGAAGGAACATGGAGAACAAACTTGATCATCTTCGAGTTAACACTACCGTACTATCATGGCAGCAGGATAGAATTTGAGGAACCCTGGTAATTCTTGGTTACATTTGTAGCGACAAAACGAATTAAGTCTCTTTGTTCATTACACTTAATGGGGCAGAAGTAACTTTGCAAATACGTTATCAACTGTGTTAAATAATATCCCGAAGAGAAAGAGACACGAAAAAAGTCTGACAGGACCAGGATTGTGCATTTGTGCACACAAAATATAGATAATTAGTCACTTTAAACATTTGTTTATAGGCAATAATTTACGATGATAATCAAATAGTTCGCATCAAAACATAAATGGGAGATTTTTGGTTGCAATAATTAAGATCTGCCCCCCAAACTGAAATTCTGGATGCACCTCTGGCTTAAGCAAGGAATCTTACATGCAAACAATTTAGTTCTTTTAATCTTCAGTTAAAAGTAACTTTAAAATGGGAATATGCTGCTGCTGTGTGCATACAAATATTTCTTGATTTGGATGTTCCCTCACAAACCCATAGACACTTGAAGAATATTTCTAATGGTAATCATTATTAATAGTTACGTATTTCATATGCATAAACAAAATTTTGAAATATACGGGGCAGAGGGGTGGAAAGAGTATCAGATACACGCCGCGGAAGCATGCGAAGGAACATTGTACGGAGCAACGTTTCGTTAGTTGATATTTCAAGTGCGACAGTAGCATTACGGCATAGATAAAATCCCTCGGGTGGAATTCGCTTTGAGTTAGATTACCGACGGAAACATTGAGCACGGTCTCCGAGAGGCATTGACAAAGCGTTACAAGGAATTAGTCGCAAAAACAATTAGTTACNTTAGATATTATGGCATGCTATAGAGTTTTAGTATACTTGCTGCGAACTACCCAAAAAACAGGAAAAATATGAACATGAGGCGAGGAAAAAATTAACCGCAGAACACTATATTAATTATGCGGCTAAGTAACTTAGATACTAAAAAGTGGTTTCATACGTCTTATAGTTTTTGATTTATTCAATTTGTCATATTGAGCCCACGCGACTAATTTAGGGTTAATAAAAGGTTGCTTAGCCGTTTGTAAACAAGGTTTCTCTCAAATATCAAGAAAATCGTGCTCCCTGAATGTAACTTCGACTCGGGCTTTCATCCTTCAGAACGATAAAGTACACACGTGTAAAGGAAGCCAGGCGTGATTATATCTTTGCAGCGCACGATAAATATACGGGCTCGCGATAGCCACTATGTACGTAAGAAAAACTGGAATAGAGAATAGAGACATAGATAAGATGCAGTTATAGCTTCCAAACTATAAGCAATCTTTTAAAGTTACCTCCACGAAAGTGGGAAGGATTTGAAGGTCCCTCCTCGTATAATCGGACACGTGAGCTAAATGGCTTAGAAAAAATAGGAGTTAAAGTAGTATTGTTAAAGGTGCTTCTACAGCTGAGGTCATTTAACACGTAGGAACCCACAGGGAATCGATCCCAAGACCGCTTTCGTCGTAGTCGAACGCATTGCCCACTTGGCTATCCGGGAGTCCTAATAGGAATTAAACTACGTGAGCTTAGTACGTATATCTCCAAACCACGCAATGGGGTTGGGTTGGTTTGAATCATCTCTCCCAGAATTCAGCCTATTTCATGAATTCCCCCGGCGAAGGGTTAAAATCTCTCGGAATTCCGTTTCTGTTGTAGTTTATCTACTGGAAGAAAGAAACAAAAGAAAACGTACTTATGAGTAAGCACTTCGAATTCCAACAAGAAGATAGAACTGAAATAGCCTACTCAGTAATTTAAAAAGTGTTACGTATTACTTTCATGTTACATTTCATCGATAGAAAGAAAATATCTCGGAAAATCCCGGAGTTTCCAACTCCTAATTCATGACTCTACCGGAATGAACAATTCAGTAGGTAGTAACTCCTGACCCCGCTTAACATTAATTAGTAGCGCTTCCGCGGATGCGGTTCGGTCCCGCTGAGGAAACAAAATTTTCCGATAATGGTTGGCGACTGGCCTGCATCCGGCTGTAAAAATCAAATTCATCTTCATCGCTAAACATCATCATCACATTCATCTGCCGATCAGGTAGGTCAGGGGTGGCGAACCTATGGCACGCGTGCCCAGAGTAGCACGAGAGAGAATATTCTTGACACGCGGAACTCTTATGACGCTAGCCTCACTATATATTATTCACTTAAAAATTAACCTCCAGAATAAATGAATGTGGATTATGCCTGTTAGTGATAATAATTAATGATTATTAACGTCAATATACATATTAATCCCATCATTGACTTAAATAGATAATATAGTATCTCACTTCATGTTCTGGCGCCATATTGGCACGCAAGTCCTTTATATTTGTCAAATATGGCACTCTTGCCACAAAAGGTTCGCCATCCCTGAGGTAGGTGATCTCTAGGTTTATAACGGTTCCGATTATAAAAAAAGGAAATTTTTTTGAATTAGTGCAAAACTTTCTTCACATACAAGATAGCCGCGCCGGGCGAACAGATAAATGAAACTTGAAAAAAACTGTAAATTAATATTTTTGGGTTAGGAACAAAGGTCGGGTATATCGTTGATCCAAAAGTGATCAAACGAATGAGCCGATTCTAATTAAAACAANTCTCGGAATTCCGTTTCTGTTGTAGTTTATCTACTGGAAGAAAGAAACAATAGAAAACGTACTTATGAGTAAGCACTTCGAATTCCAACAAGAAGATAGAACTGAAATAGCCTACTCAGTAATTTAAAAAGTGTTACGTATTACTTTCATGTTACATTTCATCGATAGAAAGAAAATATCTCGGAAAATCCCGGAGTTTCCAACTCCTAATTCATGACTCTACCGGAATGAACAATTCAGTAGGTAGTAACTCCTGTCCCCGCTTAACATTAATTAGTAGCGCTTCCGCGGATGCGGTTCGGTCCCGCTGAGGAAACAAAATTTTCCGATAATGGTTGGCGACTGGCCTGCATCCGGCTGTAAAAATCAAATTCACCTTCATCGCTAAACATCATGATCACATTCATCTGCCGATCAGGTAGGTCAGGGGTGGCGAATCTATGGCACGCGTGCCCAGAGTAGCACGAGAGAGAATATTCTTGACACGCGGAACTCTTATGACGCTAGCCTCACTATATATTATTCACTTAAAAATTAACCTCCAGAATAAATGAATGTGGATTATGCCTGTTAGTGATAATAATTAATGATTATTAACGTCAATATACATATTAATCCCATCATTGACTTAAATAGATAATATAGTATCTCACTTCATGTTCTGGCGCCATATTGGCACGCAAGTCCTTTATATTTGTCAAATATGGCACTCTTGCCACAAAAGGTTCGCCATCCCTGAGGTAGGTGATCTCTAGGTTTATAACGGTTCCGATTATAAAAAAAGGAAATTTTTTTTAATTAGTGCAAAACTTTCTTCACATACAAGATAGCCGCGCCGGGCGAACAGATAAATGAAACTTGAAAAAAACTGTAAATTAATACTTTTGGGTTAGGAACAAAGGTCGGGTATATCGTTGATCCAAAAGTGATCAAACGAATGAGCCGATTCTAATTAAAACAATTCTTAGCGAGTCATGCTTCCCCAAACTCCTCCAACGTTGATAGTAGTAGTAGTATTGTTAAAAGTGCTTCGACAGCTAAGATCATTTCGCACGTAGACCCCAACGGGAATCGAACCAGAAGCCGCTTTCACCAAAGTCCAACGCGTTACCCAGATGGCTCTCCGGAGGCCCTCCGACGTAGATATCATTCCGCAGACTGTGCCTTGTTTATTTATTCTCTTTTTACATTCGACGAAATCATTTTTAGCTTTATCGAAGTATCGCCTGAACATGTACTGTGGCTCAGTAAGCAATGGGGCGGATTTTCTTACGTACGTATTAATATTAGTATTACGTATTAATATAACGTCTGTTTTGTAATGTATGTCTCTTGTGAGACAGATTTCCTCCTTTACGGCCTCTGTTCACGGAAATGTCAGCGGAAAAAAGGTTATCGTTAATTTCATGCGTATCGTAGTTATCAACTCGGCTCGTTCTTATCGCACCACTCGTTAGACTGGTCTTACTCTAAGGTTAACTACTAATTTTCTCATGGTAGTTTTCTTCGAACAAAACCAGTGGAACGGGTTGTCCCAACCATACTGTCGCTTAGGAACGGTGGATTAGACATCTTCCGAATTACGTGGCGCGACGTTTCATTCGAAAACATCGAGTGTCGTCGCGACAAGCAATTTGGTATCACTCGCCATTATCATTAGGTTTTGAGACCTTATACGGAAAAGTCAAAATGACTATCTAATCGCGAAATTTATATTAGTTCCACACACTTTACGTGAAATTTAAAAAAAAATCTCTGATTAAAAAGTTATTTTACCATGGAATTCCACCACGTATCGTTCGTTCCATGAAAATCAAAATGTAACAGCGGAATCCATATCAATCCACTATCTATACTCGGTTCACCATCATGAAGACAATGCATTGGCCCGTGCATTTTAAACGGGAGATATTCGGGCGTTGTTGCGACATTTGCGTAAAAATATAAAGTAAGTCAAAATTGTTTGAATTTTTTTCAGTATTGAATGGAATTGCTGCCGGATTTTACTGTGTGTTTAACTTTTGGTGTAGCTATTATATAATATTATTACTATTCATAGATGCCAATTTATTTTTGGAAAATGTCGCTAGATGCATCCTGAAAAATAGCTAAAAAAATCATTAACCTTTGAATTAATTTTTAAAAATAAAATAGCTTTAAATTCTTTCTGTAATGACTTTGTGGTAGGTCTCCATAACGTAAAGAATGAAAAGATGCAAATTCATCCTTTACGATACAATAGCTTATATTCGCTTCTATAAATGGAGTATCATTTCAATAAATACCAAAATTAAATTTATAGTATGACTTTTATATCTTTCATCGACCGAAAGTAGTGCTGGTTAGAGTATGAAGAGGTGAGCCAAAGAATAAACGCTTTAACATGAGTAATTGTCGTTTCAAAGTTGTTATGAAAACGATAAACGAAAGTGTTCACATTTCTAAACTGTTGGCAGAATTGAGAAATGTAACAAAGATAATTTGAGTATATCAGCCATTTACAAGATAAATATGTTATTTAAAATCTATAAAAGGTATTTGACTGTTAATGCGCTAAGTTTACAACATTTATTTAATTAAAATTTTCACTGATGTTGAGAAAATAGTGTCTCTTTCCTAAGATAGTTCTATTTGCTATTATAGTAAATGTAGTGAATCTGAAAGGAAAAGTTAAATTCTTCAATCCACAACGTACTACTTCCTGATAGGCGTGGAAGAAGTGTATCTGTTTTCGCAGAATACACAATATTTATCTATGTGTACATTGATACCATGCAAGCCGACTATCAACGTTTAGCGGAAAATGATGGTTTCACTTTATGATGCATTCTTTCTGTGTATCCATTTTAATTTCCTATCGAGGTGTTATATTAAATGGCGGTTTGAATATAAGATTTTTAACTCACAAATGAATGAAGACTCACATCATTGGAAAATCATCGAAGGACTGAAATATGGAACCGAGGTGTTTCTATTTTCAAATTATGCATCAAAAATTCGCACGCATAACTCCAAGAAGTAGGTCTTCATTTGAAGATTAAGAGAGATTGATTTCAATGCAACTTACTACGTAACTATGGATTTACAAACTTTTTATCAATATTTCCCATCCATTATGTATATTTTAAGTTCAAATTAAAAGTCTCCTCCGGCAGTGCGGTACAAAATGTGAGCCTTGGCCAGGGATGGCGAACCTTTTGTGGCAAGAGTGCCATATTTGACAAATATAAAGGACTTGCGTGCCAATATGGCGCCAGAACATAAAGTGAGATACTATATTATCTATTTAAGTCAATGATGCGATTAATATGTATATTGACGTTAATAATCATTAATTATTATCACTAACAGGCATAATCCACATTCATTTATTCTGGAGGTTAATTTTTAAGTGAATAATATATAGTGAGGCTAGCGTCATAAGAGTTCCGCGTGTCAAAAATATTCTCTCTCGTGCTACTCTGGGCACGCGTGCCATAGGTTCGCCACCCCTGACCTAGGCCAACTTACAAGATAACGTGCATTCTTTTCATAACTTTCCAAACTTCTTTCCCGCCATGTCTGTTGTCGAAGGAATTATTAATCTGCGATAAATCGCAGACGATAGGTTAATCTATCTCTCCTTTAAATGCTCCGCCGAAGTTGGAGGATGAGAGCAATGCAATGAGAAGGGGAAGGAAGATAAGATCTTCGCCGCACACTAACTACTCTGCATTTCCTTCCGAGCATCGCCAATGTCTCCACCGGCAACGAAAGCAATCCCACCGAACCCGACTTCAATGGAAGTTGGCGTCTTCGTCGCCTTCACGTAATAGAATTTTTTCAAAATTTTCAGGAAGAACTCGGAGGACATTTTTGTGCCTGCGAATTTTCCGAGGACAAATTCCAATGAAGAATTCTATACCAAAGCGAAGCACTCTCAAGCTGCTACTCACGGGCCTATTCTGCGGAACCATTATCTTTTTGACGAGCATTCATCTAAGTCAGCATCGACAGTCCCTTGATTGGCAACATTTCAACCAATTTTTCAACGGGGGAAGCGAGGAGCATCATGGACTGCTACATTTTGAGCAACTCAAACCGCTAGAACACTACGATTCTTCCATGAAGTACAAGGTAAGCTTGAGGAATGAGTACCCGCGATATCTAACGGAAGCTGATTTTCTATTAATCACCTTTCACTTCCAAAATTCAATCTGTCAGTATCTAGAAAGATTGATTAAACTTATGCAGAGCCGCGTCGTCCTATGTATGCAATTGTATTATAATTTTTGAAGATTATGTGTACAAAATTAATTCTAGTCGTTGGAATTTATTTAATTTTTACAATTCCAATTTCTTAGATTTCAAATTTTTAATCAGAACACAAATACAATCATCCTATACATGACTGCCATGCCTTACTGCTTAAAACGAGTTTAACTCAGTTAAGACGAGAGCCGTCTTATGGGTGCATCGCACCCGGGCACCTTAAGGACGGCAACAGAAGCGTAGCCACGATTATTAGTACTACTAGCTGAAGTGCCCGTTGATTCTCAACGGGGAAAATAGATGTCGGATTAAATGTAGTATACCTATTTGTACAAAAGAGAAAATAACATCTCGCATCATCTCGTAGGTTAGTCCAACGGGACAGGTTATTGAAAAAAATTTTTCTAATCAAAGTTCGAGGCTGAAATCTACAATCAACAATAAGAATGTGAATCATTATGGAATTTCCCTCTTATTATTAACATGTCTCAAAGTAATGTGTAAGTTTGCAAAATTTTCGACTTCCGGTTCTGGTAAATTTAATCGTAAAATTGTCAAGAGTCCGAACTGATAAATAAAAAGTTACTCCTCCGTCTCCACTGATTTATTACGGTGCTACGCATGTTTGTTGCCCCTGTAATTCATTACAACAAATTGTCCATGACTAATATAATTAAAATCTCTGAACATTTTCATCCTCTTCATATCGTCATCTTTTTCTAAATGGGCCTAAATACACATGCATTCTTATCGGAAAATGAATAAACTCGGAATAAACAATCGCATTGGTCGTCAGGGTGACGGGTTGTTTACAACCTCGAAATTTCACAAATAGTCGCATATTTTATCTAAATTCTCGCAATTTCGAAACAAAAGCTTTATTCTACGACAATAATAAGAATCTGTATTCAATTTCCCTTTTTTTGGTACTCATCTTGATCTTATGCGACTATTCCTTCTAATTTAATTTTGCAAAAGAAATAAAGTCTGCAACCGATAAAATCGAACTTTACGTGTATTTCTTATGGAAATCTATCTGAATGATCTAGGATCAAACCCAGCAAAGTTATCAAATAAAAATATGACAGTACTTTCTTCTGGGTCTCAGAGAACACGTATGCAAAATTTGAGGCAAATCGGACAAACGGTGTGGACTCCAATCGTGAACAAACAAACACACAAACCCACAGAATTTCTGCTTTATATATATATAGATTATTACAACAACATCATTTTTACTGACTGTGAGATACATATGACTTATATGGTAAAGATTATGATGTGAAATTAAATATTGGCAAACATTTAGAGGAAATAATTACGGATGACTCAAGACGAGAAAAGAATAGTTGCGCAGTGGATTTCATCGAAGAATTGTAATCAATATAAGATTTACTGCTTCTAAGAATAAATCCCTTTCCGGTTTTGGAATATATATATTCTACAGATTTGATCGTAGTCTTTCCTAATTTGCAATTAGCTTTGCGTGTTTTATTGACACTTCCGGAGACTGTTGCTGCTAAGATAATGATACTCAATAATAATGTGAGCTATTAACTCATAATAAAAATTTACTATGTCAGCATACGAAATATGCATAATTATGGGTGTCTTCTCGTCCTATTTTTGTCAGCTTTTCGGACAAAGAGAGCGCCTTTCTTTTTTACTTCAAGTGGTCAATTTTCAATCTATAATGAAGCTTCCAAAATAGATGAGATAGTCTCGGCCTTGACTTGGTGGTAAATCATTGTTCTTGTTTATTCGATATGTTTGCGTTGTTGACGAAAGAGGATATTGTAATGGGAACCACCCGTACAAAATTAGTGGAACGAATTTAAACGTAGTCGACTCAGTTGAATGTCTTGGAATCACCCTTACCAATAATTTGAACTGGAGCACACATATTCGAAAAATATGTGGTAAAGTAATAAGAAAGCTCGGTACTATAAAGCGCATTGTAGGTAGATGCTATGAAAAGGTTAGAGAGCGATGATATTTCACGTTAGTTGGGCCCCATCTGGAATCTGCGGGACCCAGTGGATGAAACGAATTCTCGCGAACTCGAGAAAGTGCAGGGCAAGGCGATGCGATTTGTTAAAAAGTGCTGCGATACAAAAGCAAGCGTTGCGCAAATGCTCTCAGACGCAGGTTGGGAATCCTTGAAAGAAAGGAGATTAGAAGCTAGGCTGCGATTGCTAGATAAATTCAAAGGAAGTACATTTGCAGAAGACGTAATCGGTATTATGCGACCCCCCTGCTACTTCGGCCTATCCGACAATGTGCGTAAAATAAGAGAAATAGTTGCGAGGAAAAGTCGTTTTAGAGACCCATTCTTTCCGCGAACGATACAAGATAACAATAAACTGAAGAGGTAACTCGAACGCTTGGTGTTTGCACCCCCTGCCAGGCGCCAAAAGGCGGCTTGCAGGGTATTTATGTGGATTTAGATGTAATACTCACACAAGAAACAAGAGATGAAAATTTCATTAGGGAAATTTCGCAAAGTGGGCTAGTATCTAAAAAAGCTGGCCAAGAGGTCAATTTTTGTTTCTTCGAGCCCTGGATTCGTAAATTTTCACAGTAATTTACAAGAGACTATACATTATTATGCGAGTCAGTAGAACCGGTTTGATAGTTATCAAAAATTTTTTTTTGTTCAAATGAAAATTTTAAAATTAAAAGAGCTCTAAAGAAGTGGAATTCCATTCCTCGTGTGCGACGTTTATTGTGCGAATCGCGAGTCTTCCATCCCTCATCGTCGCACAAGTGCAGAATTAGCGATTCTCCTTAACTTCTACAGGTATTTGGAGAAAAGTAGTCCGGGGAAACCGTGGCCGGACAACTGAGCGCGTGACAACTGAACGCGTGACAACTGAGCGCGTGACAACTGAGCGCGTGACAACTGAGCGTGTGACAACTGAGCGTGTGACAACTGATCACGTCTCACTACTAAAATAAACCCAAAAGCTATGTTAGATTACTTTTGACAATCTGACAGATAGCATAATATGTAGAATACTGTTACAGTGAGTGTTACCTCTTTGTTTAGCCACGGATGACGGCAGTATTTCTTTTAAATGTCGTCGGCAGTATTTACGTCAACTCTTCGATATATGTGACATAAATTCTTTTTACGTGAACTTAAAGACCCTTAAATCACACCATATACAATTTTAACATTCTACATTGTGTATTAACGTTATTTATGTTGAACAACATGTGTATTAACAAAGTTCTCGACCAATTGAGCACTGCGACAACTGACCGGGTTCGATTCCCGGTGGGGGCCAACGTGCTAAATGACCTTGGATGTCGAAGCACTTTTAACAGTACTACTACTACCACTACGACTTGATTATCAATACCGTAAATACTACAATCTTCTCATATTCATGTAGTCCATCATTAATTCTTACCATTACTTGAAAATGGTCCTAAATTCCCAGGATATCTATTTGGGAAAATGCAGAACCTCGTATTGAACAATACATTTCACACTTTGATCCGCCTATGCACAATGGCATAAGTAAGCCACTCGCTCCGCGAGGAGTCCTGCACGACTGGCAGTAGTTCGACCGCTGGTTCTCACATGGTCGAATTTACGACCAAAGCGGTCGATGGTCGTGCACTCGACCCCGTGAGAACTCGTGTCAGATTTAGAGTTTGCCAGCTAAGATAATTCCTTTCAAAATTCCTTAATTCGTATCATATTAAAGGTAACTAATTTGAGGATCAAACTTCATTTTTATTCTGAAGCAGTTATGATTTATCAAGCGAAATATGGCTATATACCTCTTGAAATAGCTAAAAATATGATGTTAAAAAGTAAAATATTAGTAGCACAAATACACCGATAAATCCAGGTCTTAATAAAAACATTCTACTAATATATGAGCATGGAAATCTTGGTGTGTAGCACAGCTCAAGAGTACTAGATATTATAAAACCGTAATCCATTTATATGGAAGGACATGCATCATTTTTCCAACACGAAAAGTCAATCAATTGATGATGTAGCATGTTATTTTATTCCTGACTTCGTTAATACTGACGCACCTTTAACAACCTGATCAAAAGTTCGACGCCCAATTACCATAAGTTCCGCTGTTTTCCTGATACCTTACATAATTTAACTGTCTTCCATGTATCACTATCACCTGTCTCATTCTTTAAACAACTTTTAAAATTTACTTCCTCAGTACACCAGTTACGTTATCATTGCCCACTCAAACGTTTATCCTCTTTATTCCTTCTATTTACGTTTATTTTTAATTTCTTTTAAAACTGTCCTTATTTAATTTGTAATTCTCTCTTATTTATTTTGCTTTATAGGTATTTAATTCATTTTTTGGCCGCATCAGTTAGAAAATGGGCGTACTTTGAAAGTTCAAGTACTTTCAAGTATATTCCAGACTTCAGAGGGTTAATTTGTCACTTTCACATTGCGTTCACATTCACTAAATATATGTAAACGTTGTCCTTATGATCCTCAAGGTTATACCGTTCGCTTTCGTGGGTCCAGGATGGTCAGCGGCTGCTAACTTGTCTGTCTGTATCGCCACACATTCTTCAGTGAACAGAATGCAGTCCTTAGCAGAGCTATTGCTGTCGTGGAAGGCTGCAGCGTCAGTGGCAGTGTTCGTTTCTGGTCCGGATGTCCAAATCGTCCAACTCTTCCTTGGATACCTCCAGTTTTGCTACCCAGAGGCACTTCTCCGAGTTTCAATTCATCTGATCCACTCAGTTGAACGGTTCGTTGGTTTTTATTTTACGTAATGGTTGTTAGAGAAGGTGACTTACTCACTATCATTCGATACTAGTTGTACCGCTCCATATCAGTCTCCGATTCGTATCCTCTAAAGATATTAAACTATCCGAGCCAATCAGACTATCAAGGACAAATTATCCGACCCGACCCGACCCGCAAGAAAAACTCACGTACGCAGACATAATAAAACATGCCTGCTATAAGGTTCATCTTCAATGACGTTGACGAAGAATTGAGAAGATCATTACACCATTAATGTGGCATGGAATTACAAAAAATATTCAACGAGGAATGAAATCAAAGATAAAATCAAATCCTACAACATGGTGTTTATTAAATTCCGTAACTTGCATGGGAATTTCAATAATTCCAATTTTTCTATAGGTTAAAGGAGGGCGTCTGATTTTACGACACATGAATAACTAGTTATAGCTTCCATTGTTAGGCAATTATCTTATTGAAGAAGTCAAGTTTGTGTCGTTGATTACGTCCTCATGTTATTTAAAAGTTATTGGAAAGTTGCTCACCATATGCAGTGGAGGAATCTACATTATCGTTCAAACTAAAAACATCTTTCTCTTCCATACAAATAAACCCACATTCCGAATAAAACTATAATTACGAATTATAGATTTTAAATACTTCTAAAACCAGAATTCTGTTCCAATAATATACTTTCTAATTCACTCCTTTTTCTAAGAGCCACACCTAATGGATAAATTGTTTAAAACTGGAATCGATTCTCGAAATTGCTTCTAGTATTTTGCCTTTGACTTTGAAATTAGCAAAAAGATAATGGTAGAGCAGAGCATTTTCCCTTTTTATTAAAAAGAATAAGCTCTCAAACCTAATAAGTTCAGTTTATTATAGCTTCCAATTTGTCTAATATTGCTACCGATATAATTGGACCTAAATTACAAATGACTTAAATAGGAAACTGTCGAATAGTCCTGGTTGAACTGAAGAGGGACTCTTAAAATTAATGGAAATCCAGAATACTGAAGGTGCACAAAAAACAGATTTGCTGGATTTAATGACGCTATTTTACCTTTACGAAATGCGGATAACATTAAAAATCCGGTGATTATTTACTTTTTAGCACAGATTACTCTCAATAAAGGAGAGTGATCCACAACGCAACTGAACTACGTTAACAGCGAGCAAAACAAAACATTGGTTATGAACTTACGTCAAACCTCTATTTCTGCTCTAAAGTGTAACGCCAAGGAAGAAGAAAGTGAGAAGAAGAGATACTGACACTAAAAGACATGCTCTGAGGCGAGCGCTTATAAAGGATAACGTGCGGAAAACGAAAACATTCTGTTCAAGGTTGAAAGAGTCGTTCTATATCTCGCCGTCTTTTCAGGCACGTGAAAGAATTGCCGTCGTAACATTCATTGTAAAATACAAATATACCCTCGGTATCCGCATTCGACCCATATCCGCAGGCTGCAAATCCGTATCCGCGAAAATTTGTCTACAATTCGACCCGTTAGAACAATTTATCTCACCCGACCCGCTACTTTTGCGGACATCCGCGGGTCGGATAAATTGCGGGTTTGCAGATCTCTACCAGCAACTCTGCCTTGGAAGAGCGTCATAGAAAACCCTAATGCACAAGAAGCGGTACAAAATATTGTAGGCGGCATTTCGATAGAATAAAAACCTCCATTGGCACCATGTCGCTTCGTATCTTGCCACCCCAATTTTTGGAATATTCAGATTCCAAATAAATGCCTACCTCCTGCAAATCACGCTCTGCAGCATTTTGACATTCTTTCTTCCCTTGCCCGGACAATTGAGCGCGTGACAATTGAGTACGTGACAATTGAGCGCGCCTCACAACTAAACTTAACCTAAAAACAATGTTGTAATAATTTTTGACAATCTGACAGATCGCACAATTTGTAGAATATTGTTATAGTTGGATATCTCTTTGTTTAACCACAGATGACGGTAGTATTTCGTTTAAATTTCGTCGGCAGTATTTATGTTCATTCTTCAATATATATGACATACATTCTTTTTTCGTGAATTTAAAGACCCTCAAATCACACTTTATACTATTTTAACATTCTACATCGTATATTTTCGCTAATCATATTAAACAACACGAGTGTTAACAAAATTCTAGACCAATTGAGCACTGCGACAATTGAGCGCGACTCACTACTTAACCTAGTGTCTCTTAACCCTCGCAATGAATATATGGATTAGAAATATCGTTCTTATGAAAATAATTAATGAAAAAATCCAATATGAAACTAAGTCCTCTAAACCCTGGCCTTAGACATTCATGAATGTGATTCAATTGGCTATATTTCCTATTGCAGCACTTTAGTAAAGCAATTTTCTTTACTTATGCCTTCATTAAATACCCTCTTTGAAACCGCCCCGTAAATAACTGCTTGGAACGGATTCTTTCACGCGCCTTAATGTTAAAAAATGCATAATCGACAGAGAATAACTGCAACTTCCTACAAGATGCGTATACATATACTTATGGAAAAACGAAAGAAAAATGAAAATATTTAGACATACATGCGCCTCTGGTGACTCCCAGCGTATATAAATAAATATGAATCTGCTTCCATCCTTTATAGATATTGCGTGGAAGTTTTCCTTCCCCTAGTGTGTGTGGGCAATTTGTGTTTACTCCATGGCTCTGAACCAACTCATAGACAAATCCGGGCCACGATCCTACCTGGAGTACATGCACGCTTGTATTTTCTGTTCAGGATTCATATACTTGTAATATTAGCCACTGTTTTTGAAGTCTGCAAAATAATTGTAAAGTTTATTTGAAATTACTTATGATATGGTCGTTTTAAATAAATTTAAGCTAATTTATGTTTTAAAAAGATGTGAAACGTATCTGTGATGTAATTCTAACTTTTATTTCCGGAGTTAGGTTTAGGTAAAATAGATTTCGCCACATTACCAGCTCATACACTTACCGCATAATTATCTGTAAAGATTAATCTTCTCTATCGATATCTGGTGGAAATTCATTATGAATGAAAAAATAAATATAACTTATAATAATAAGTTATTATTATATACTATTTCATTTAATATATAAAATNATTATTTCATATCTGAAAAGAGTTTTAATCTATAAAAACTATCCGTAATTTGGATTTTTTCATATAATAATACATAAAGAAAGTGAAACAATTATTTTATTTTGCGATGAATGAAATAAAATAGAGATTTACATTTTACAGATTCCACAGAAACCACATAGAAAAATAACAGAGTTTTTCTCTGTGGAATCTGTTAACAATAAATCTTTATTTTATTCATCGTAAAATAAAATAATTGTCCCATTATTATGGAGTTCTAGCTAGTTAAGCCTTCTCTTGTTGATCATATATAAAGAAAACTTAAAAAATTTCCAGCTTTCATTTACTAAAATGCTGAAAAGTAGGCTGGTGATATATTTATGAACTTAACTGTAGTAGCATAGTTGGTTTAACATACTGAAATAGCAGATAACAACCAATCAGAAAACAACTAGTTAGTAACTAACAACCTATCATCTGCAATAAGCTAAGTAATTATAATTACTAAGTTAGTAATATTTATATTCCCAACGTTTCTGCTGCTGTCACCTTCCTGAACCTTACTACTCGAAATATTTCTTCTCTATCTTAGGCCAACCATCGAATCTTCTTTACCGGATGGTAAGAAATATGACTGTAGCGTTGATCCCGAAAAATTTATAAATGAACTATTGCCAACCATCGGAATGAGCACAGAGGGGACAAATGAGACTGTAAATGTTTATCCCCAGGTAAGTAAGGTAAATTGATGGTGGTACCATATATGATGGTAAGAAAACGTCGGTTTTCGTTCCAAATTATAAACACTGTTGCAGAGACCGTTTGTCAGTAATACAATCGTGACTTTTACCTATCATTTCCGCATCAAGATTTACTTTCTCTTTTAATCCTCTACCATGTATCTAAATTAACACTACATACAAAGAAATTTTAGTTAATGTATACATGTATTCCACTAAAACGCACAGCCTTACCACCTATTTTCTGTAAAATCTGTTGTTTTTACATAAAATTAATCGTTGTCATAGGCATTGTGTCCTTTGTTTCTCCCTGAAAGAAAATCTAGCTGCGTCGAATATTACTCAGTAACTCAGAAATTGCCTACTTCTGTATGGGTAACGATTTCTCACTCAGCCTTATATGTACACCTAGTTCCACATAAATCTTACCACCTTCGACACTACCCGCATAACTAGTGTGAAGCACGAAGAGAGCGAGTCTCAAGTTTTCTCAGTATTCAATTGGCTGTTGAAAGGAACACTGTCGGCGCCTCTTTAAATCGATGTGAAACGCGTTGAAGGCTTTTATATAAATGCTATTAACATAAAATCTCTTTAAAATTTTGTTTTACTTTTTACTATGTTAGAAATACAGTACTAAAAAGAAGAAATTTTTTTTGCTGCCTCAATTATCCTCTAATAAACATATGACATCATTGCATGATTGAAAATAACTATTTAATTACGTTTTACGCTCTTTACATTCGTAGGACGAACTTTTCCGTCAGAAATAATCTGTGGTAGCTTTTAAATGTAAGATTATTAAGAGGAAGCTCGCTACCATTAATTAACTAAAAGATGAACAAAAAATCACCGACAGATGAAATAGTAATATGGAATAAGAAGGCAATCGACTGCATTTTATCTCATTAATTTTGCAGAAAAAAGCTCTCGAGAACGGGAATTTGAAATGACATTAAAAAGTGCAAAACCTGCTAAGGAAAGCTAAGACGAAAGACGTTATTTGGACAAATACACTGAAAAAGAATCGTTCAAGCTACCGTTTACCATTTACCAATACCATACAAATGTACCATTTCCCCTACAACAAGCCGAAAGGCGGCTTAAAGTGAACACAAGATGTACTTACTGTTAAATGTAGACTGAGCAACCAATTTGTTGATACAACCGAGATCACACTTCAGAAAATACATATATACATAAACGTTGAAGACGGAAAAGTCCAATGGATGCAACTTTCCTAGATCCTACGTACAGATATCCAGGTAGTGAAATGCTCTAATGGCCACTTTGAATAATAGTTTTATACGATATTAACGTAGTGACTGAAAGTTTTGGAGACAATACTTGAGGAATTAAAAAAAGTGAATAGCTAGCTGCTTAAACGAAATATGAATAGTCTAGAAAGATCTCCATTCTATCTTGTCAGATACATCTACCGTCAAACGAATAAAACGCCATTTTCAGAGTTCCTAACAATTATATGAAGTTCGGGGTGGCATTGACCCTATGGGACTTATACCATTACGGCGGTTAAAAAAGCTTTAAAATTGATGCATGTATGTATGCACCAAAAGTAACAATTTTCTTAACGAATCACAAGTTATTATTTAGTTATAATAGAACGAAAAACAAAATAACTTTTTCGGTCATAACGACAAATGCAACTACTCGATACTTCTATGCATCGTTATAAAAGTTTACCTGATTCGTAAAAGCATTCCCAAAATCTGTTGAAATTACTATGATGAGTAATAATAATGTATATTTAACTTATTGCATCACAATAATTAATAACTCATCGATAATTTCACTATAAAGAATAATATTTTCTTCTGTCAACAATTTGTCTCGTAGACGAATAGTGTTTGGACCAATTGTCTCAGAGACGAAAAGCCTCGCGACGGGTAGTCCCTTCGACCGGTTGCCCTTCGAACAACTGCCCCTGAACCGAACTTGACATCACCGTCAACTCGACCACCCAACCCGTAGATTGCAACTGTTCGAGAGTGCAATGAAAGTAGCATCAAAGAAATAAGTACATACAATTAAATAGCAGTGCACAAAAAATTTAGTAGTGATTTCTGACACCTGCAAGTCAGCTGAGATACTTGTATGTGCTGCCACCTGGTGGTAATCGGAAAGTAAAAGCAAGGGAAAACATATTGGCGGTTTAACGGCACAGTAGCCAAATTTATGTCGAGATACGGATATGTTATTTCAATGTACACTTTTGAATGTTCGCCCTTTTGAAGACTTAAGCTAAAAACTTTCAAATATATCAAAATATATTGGGCTTTTGACAAATTCTTTGGATTGCCATTAAAAAAGCACTGCGCGGCCGCCCAAGCGCGCAGCTTAGAGATAAACCTGGTGATGATGATGAATTTCGGTTTAAGGGCTAAGTTCATACAGCCGGATGCCCTTCATGCTGCTAAACCTTATTAGGGACCAATTTGGACTCGGACTGAATTCCATTCCTGGTTGGAGGCCCAGTTTTTACAAATAAGAGATGGAAGGATTAATATTAATGCCAAAAACCAAACTTCACTTTCATCATTATGAAATTCTTAGCCGAACTCTTAAACTATGTGAGCTATAATTGAAAAGAAAGTCTCTCCTCTGAAATTTTTCCTTTGTTCCGAAAACTTCGATATCTATCTAATTAATTCTCACCTTAGTTTGTTAATCCAATATAAAACGGCTAACAAAATCGGGAGAGGATGCTCAACTCGTATACGATCAGCAATTAGGCTACGTTACATTTCTCACTCACTAATAATTTAATGCATGTTTAATACAAATTACAATTTCAGAATATT
This sequence comes from Ladona fulva, assembly GCA_000376725.2. Taxonomy (NCBI): domain Eukaryota; kingdom Metazoa; phylum Arthropoda; class Insecta; order Odonata; family Libellulidae; genus Ladona; species Ladona fulva. The sequence goes on along the minus strand of KZ308758.1, from coordinate 10,533 downwards.
CTTCGGAATTCAGCGATAAGGATGTGTCCCACGGAATGGATTATGACTGTAGACGCTGATATGATGCCTCAGCCTTCGCTTGTACAAAGACTGCAGTCATTTTTGGCTCTGAAGGAAAACAATAATTGCAGTAACTGTGCCTTCGTGTTACCAACTTACGAGGTGAAAATACCCAACGACACGGCGATGGTCAACAGGTTGCCGGATACCAAAGAGGTCCTACTGGGTTTGATCAAAAATGGATCGGCAAGACATTTTCATATCAGAATTTTCCAAGTGAGTCAGCCTTACTGCAAGTAATATATGCTATATAACTGTTGAAGTTTTAGATCAATCTTTCGTATTTAGTAAACAGCTCATAATTATAAACACACTCGGCTGCTGAAATTCTACAACCTTGGCCATTGGTGAATGAAATATAACCACTTTTCAGAAAGAAACTGGTATTATTTTATTCAAAATGACCTTTCAAAATACTACAGATGAAAATGAAAGACAAAGTCTTTGGGGACACGACATGTTTCGATGGATCATCGTCATTTTCATGTGTGAATTAGAGCAAGAAAAGCAGAGCCAACCAAGGAGAGGGGAAGTGAGAATCAAAGGGTCAGGGGAAGGTGGAAGTGTAATATTCGCGGAAGAGGTTAGGTGGGAAAACCAGAGCTAGGAGATGTGGGAGGAAGGGCGAGGAAGAGTAGCTGCGAGTAAAGGGGAGGAGTAAGGAAAATTTATTTCATTTGTAAGGTGGAACTCCCTGTCATTATTTTTCTAGATAATTTCTATTTTTTCTAAAATATTCATTCTGCTATCCTTCTCAACCACATGTAGAATTTTGGGTATGTACATGGAAGAGAGGTTAGAAATTAAAAGATGTTTGGCAAAGTTTTATAAATAATACCAGTTTCTTTTTGAAAAGTGGCTATATTCAATTCACCAACTCGTTATAGAATACTGCAAAGTGAATCGCTATTCCGTCGAGTTTAACCTTGGCCACGTTAAAATGTTCAAAATCGAAATTTTCCTGTATTTCTAGCATTATTTTATGATATAAATTAACGAGAAAAGTTTTGCAAATTCAATCACGAGAAAACCTTTCTAGTCAATAGTTGTGCTAACGTAAAACTAAAATCTACGCCAACTTTTAATAACAGATACTTGTTCTACAAACTATTATGTTCAGACTAAAATCATCCCTTGAAGTGAATTCTGCTCACGGAATTTTTATGTTAATGTTTGAGAGAAGAAAAAGATAAAGCCCTTTCATTTTCTGACCAATTTAGTTAAAATGTAACTATTTATTTATTTATTTAAGAATTACCCGTCGCGATTAGGTCGTGGGACCCGGTGGCAACGGTTGAGGGGGTGCAAAACAATGTACTAACTGTCCGGCATTCGCCCAAAGACGGGAGGAAAACCCCTCCAAAAACCTCCCGTAGACAGTACACATTCTATAAAACCAATTAATACATACATACAATACATCTGAATAAACATATATACATAAAGTTGATGATAATTTTCCCACATACCATATTTTGCAATGTCTATACACATATATACATATAAGTTATACATAGTCGAGTTCAAGAGACTTAAGTTAAAATACATTACATAATGAACATGCAACATAAGAACAACCTAGAAATTAGCAGCTTTTAATTTTTGCTTTGAAGATTTTAATGTTTTTAGGCATTGGGATGAGAAGTTCTCCAGGTAAAGCATTCCATTCCCTTATACCCCTGTTAATAAATTAGTATTTCACTACATCGGTTTTCTGTTCCCGTTCCTTTATTTTTAATGAATGAATGTTTCACATGAGAAACATACGCTTTCCCTAACCGGCAACGAATAAAATTCACTGAAGTGTTTTGAATATATATCTCTTCAGTATTGATTCTGATCTTTCTGGCCTGACTTTCAGCTTTCTTATAAAATTTCTCAGTGCTATTCTTGCATTTTATTTTAGCCAAATCAAGGAGCTTCAAAATTGTCAAGATGGGAAAAGTTGCCTCGACTACCAAACGATGACATCCATGTCGCCTACGCAGTCAATTACTCATTTTGGTACGAGCCTGTATTTGTTGCTAAACGGGGATTTCCACTTTACGACGAGAGATTTCTTGGATTTGGGATGACAAGAAATACGCAGGTAGAAATACCATAGTTGTTCAATTTTTATTTTTTAACATTTTCTGACAAACGCCATGCTCTATGTTCACGAAAACTACATTGTAAACTTTAAGTGATCATTTCTTTACACTGCTTCAAACTTTTACCCCAATTATCTTATAGAGTTATTAAAATAACTTGATATGCGGATACGACTTTTTATACATTATGAAATAGTTGTCAATATCCTAATGATCTATATAAGTTTTCCTGTTATACCGTCTACCATCATGCATTTCGTGCATAGCATTCATAAATTCGTCAAAATTAAAACACGCCCTTTCGATTTACTGAGCACAAGTTCCTCTAATAATAAAGTTAAGACATTATATATCGTTAATTTTTCGTATTAGCTTCTATTATGGATAATCTTAAATTACGGATTTTATTTCCTGTAGAAATTTATAACCAGTGTTAAACTGAAGCGGGAAAATGTAACTTTCGTTCAGTTTAACATGACTTAACATATGTAAAGGGAGCTACCATCGAAGCTTATCCAGGCAAAAGAATGTATAAATAAAAGTTATATGTGAATATAAAATCCAGAGAAGGCCAGCATAAAGGAAATACCCTTTTTAGAGTAAAAAACAAAATCGTGCTGAAACCAAAATTTAACCATTACACATAGTGTCTAAACTAACCAAATTTAAACTTCATGGATAGCCAGCTAGTAATCTTCTCCTCAAAGTGGGCCTCCTAAGACTTGTATTTCAATTATATTTTTGTACATTCAACTGCAAATTTGAAACCCATGCATATAGGCCCTCTCTGATCACCGAGAAGAATTAATACAGGACGTCTTGTGATATTGGAGAACATCCGTGGTTTATTTAAGGTAATGTGTGTCTTCCGGAAATCAGATCCAAAAATCGTGCAAAAATACTATTGGATGAACGTGCATTATATAAACTACAACGGAGAAAAATGATCAATATGTCCAGCCATTTAACTCGACAAAGATTTCAGCGAACGACCCTCTCACAATCGTCCTATGTGTTATAAACTCTCCAGATACTAGAGCAGATATTCCTATGGAAGGTCTAATTTTCTAATTTCTCTCGCTTATCAACCATCAGGCCTACGAGATGTTTCTCGCCGGCTACCAATTCAAACTCCTCGACAACGCATTCCTGGTACACTGGGGCTTCCAAGAGATGAAGAGTAGACCAGCGTGGAGATTGAAACAAACTGTAGCGAATTATGACCTCTTCAAGAACTGGCTGCTCGAGAAGACGATCAGATACGACTCGGACCCTTTAAATTTGACCCATAAGATAGTGAAGAATCAAGAGAAGAGGATATTCAGGGTCATAATGGATAAAAAATAATTATCGAAGAACTCGTAGGAATATGTCTACACTAAAATTTCCTTTTCCCAGCTTTCTTGGTCATTACGTTAACTGTTGGATGAATTGAAGCCGATTTCATTTTCCCCACGTTGCGAATATAGCCGGTTGCTTAAGCTTTTCGCCATTTCAATTCCCGCTGGTGAAAACCCGCACTTCCCACTCCGTCACTAGACATTATTCTTCCTGCTTTAAAATACTGATTCCAACTCATTGTGGACGGACATACTTTTCATAAATCAGATGAGTATGTTGGCCCACTTGTTTTTCTTTTAATTATATATTTCTAATTTATTAATTTTAATTATTTATTTATTGGCC
>KZ308757.1:466957-505163 GCA_000376725.2 Ladona fulva | reverse complement strand
CTGTGACCACCGCTGTGTCCTCCACTGTATCCGCCGCTATGCTCGCCGGATTCGCTGCTGCTGTGTTCTAAGCTGTATCCGTTTCCACTGTATCCTGTACCGTAGTCGACGCCCACATGACCCTTATGCTTTAATGCAGTCAAGTAGCCATTACAGAAAGCGAGTTTCTTCTTTTTTGGTGTCAAGAAGATGAAGTTAATCAGCCCATCTCCGTCAGGAATATGATATCTTCCATTTTCATCTATCCAGGTGGGATCGAAGGCCGGTGCTACCTCGGTGGCGTTTGCGTCCCTTCCGATTCTTATACTTATTTCTAATAATGGGGAGAGAAAGCACATTTTATCTCAAAAACCTCCATGATATAAACTATAGCATTATTTCTTTTACTTCATGTACGTGATTAGTGTGCTAAATATTAAGATTAGAATTTCGAAAGTGACAGAGACAAGTTTCTCGACTAAGAAGGGGAGTACCACCTCTGTGAGAAACGGATTCGCGCGAGACTTTCTGGGTATGAAAACTGTCCGACCGTTGACACAACTAGGCATTTTGTAACGCAAAATTAGCAACTGAAAATCGGAATCGGAAACCATGAAGTTCGCGAAACTTTCCGTGTAGAAAAATAATTTCTCCCATTATTTAGCAGAAGAAATGTGTTTCTCATATGAGAAAAGTATTCAAATATTCATCCATGAAAACACTATGTAATTTAATTTACTTCTGATTTTTATTACTCTTTTGATTTTAGTTTCTGAAAGATTGGTTTGAAAACTTTGATAATTGCCTCTCAAAGTGATTTAGTTCCTGCTTGCTGGAAAATGTTTCTACCAATATATTATAATCACATAATTTAAAATGAAATTAAAAATGTTAAAGCTTTACAAACCTGAATTAATCGGTGAGGCGGCTGTTAATAACAGTATACTTCCCAATGACAGAAGGCCGGCGCTGAGGGTCATTTTAGGTGACATCTTCAGTATGAAATCAAAGAAATCGAATTTACCGTATTTTCTGGTAAATAACACGCACCTACTAGATAACACGGATTTGTTAAATCTCTTCACTATGATAATGTATAGATAACACGCATTTCAAAAATTTCTTCTGTGATAAATGCATTGATAACGCGCATTTCAAAATTGTTTTTATGTTGACGAGAATGTTTTTTCACTACTGTAATATTTATGATAATTACTCTTGTATTTTGAATGGAATCATTTGATTAGGTTAACATTTACAATATGTTGGTTGAAATAAAATTAGTATAGTATAGTATATACTCCGTGAGTATATACGTACCTAGTACGTATATACTCCGTGACTTCCGCGATATATGACGTGTGTTGTTTAGTCATTTGTTTTCGAGTTCAATATTCAAGATATTTAATGAAACAAGAGTTTCCTTTGTATATCATTCACTATTATTTTTATCGTTTTTCTATATTTTTTGCATAGATAACTCGCGAGTTATCTACCAGAAAATACTGTAATATATTTTACTTAGTTTAAAAAAATGAAACTCACAGATGGGTGTTGAGAAAAAGTTTTCACCAACAGATCTTCAGTCAGTAAGGCCGATCGAACTTTGGATTTGAGTAGAGTCTCTACCTTCCTCCTGTATGCTCTTTCTTTGGGACCATCTTGCACACCACTGACACTGTCTAGAAGAACAATCGTGATGAGGACATCCAAAGGGCTGTGATCAGCAGCACACTTTACAGCTTCCAGCTGTAGGAAACAATTTCATTTCAAAACCAGTGTTTACTTTAAACAAACNTTAAAATATTTGATTACATTGCTAACATTTATTAATCAAGCAAATCCAAAACTATTTTGGAACACTTTAATATATTTTTAAGTAAAAAAGTCGCAGTTAACTTCGGAAATAAATTGAATGGAAATTGCATTTCTGCCACATGGAGAAATTCTTTGCTTTGTGCCCTAAACCGTTTTCCTATCTTTCAGGTACAGCCACTTAATTTGGACTTAGTGGAGTTCCAGCTTTGCTGAAAAATTCTTAAGCCTAAGATGGAATATATAACCATGGACCCTCAATGCAGCCCTTAACGGTATTCGGAGATTTAACGAAGATATGGACTGAAATTTTTAATGGTTCAGGTATAAGGTAATTGCCAACTACTTTCAAAAGTAAATTAAATTTATAGTGATTTTTTTTCTTAAGTTATTCTAATAATCAAATATTCCACTGATGCGGTTTAGTTTATCAATGAATTGTCAACATTTAGGTTCCTTGGCCGTTTTTATGAATTACATAACTAGGTCAAAAATAAGAGTATTATAACAGACGCAGTATTTCTATACTTAAGGAAAGCATTTTATAGTGTCCCATATAAAACTAATTGAAAAACTAAAAGCCTACGCTATCGACAAAAGCGTGGTCGGACGGATAAAATCTTTTCTCGAAGACAGAAGTCAGGGAGTAGCATTGTACGGAAATTTATCCGATGATGGCTCATCAGGTGTTCCACAGGGAAGTGTTCTAGGGTCGAACTTGTAAACTATCTCACTCTTTATCTTTCCTAGTGAGCCACACTTTCACTTAACAAACATTTAGTGAGGGGTTAGAGGATCAAAACCGGACTTAAATACTTAGCAGATATCGCCTACTTTCCTTGTTTACATGTTGCTCTTGTCTCTATTGCTACATATATTCCGCTTCAGAAATCCTTTCCTCAAACTGATTAACTGAGGTTCATTAAAAGTAGCTGTTTCTATAAATAAGGAAATTTAATTAATGCAAATATGTAACTTCTCAACATTCGTAAGTTTACTTACTAATGGTTATCTCCAAAGTTACGTCTTGATTATTTTATATTTTTATATATCGTATATGCCCCAAATATTTTTATTATTACAATAATATGGATTAAAATAAAATACTTTCCCACAAAAGTAACCAAGTACACAGGGTCATCAATAGAAATGAAGAAACTATGGAATTAGATAATGTAAGTCTCGTATCGATAGTAATATCGACAACAGGAGTAGTGTCGAAATCACAGGCAGCCAATTTGGAAAAATTCAATGTTGGAGTTAAGATATAATTAATCTAAAAGTCAGTAAGTCTGGTTAGTTGCCGTCTAACTGGATCCTTTTTAAATGAAAATACCTTGGCCACATAATGCTAGAGCAAAAGCACCTTCCCCGTCTGATTTTCAATGGTTAAATCGATGGTAGGAAATGGATAGGTTGAAATAGGGTGCAGTAGTTGATAAACGTTTGGGCAATGGACAGACTTCGAGCTGATTGACTATTGTTAACACTTGGCGGAGAAAGATACCAAGAAATTTTTAAATACTTAGGAATAGTACTTGCTAACTTACCAAGAAATAACACTCACTCCTAGAAGAGCAATGCACCGTAAGAAGATCACAAGGTTAAAATATTACACGAAGAGGAGGATGTTGAGTTGAACATTGAATCCTTCGACAGCAGTTGGCTTGTGTTATATTCTTAAAGTTTGCCTTCTTATACCTACTGCATTGACAACTCAAGCTTGGTCACGTGACATATAGGATTGCATGACGCTTCACCTTTGTTTTTATCGCTAACCTCTAATTTGCTTCTAAGCAATGATTCGGATATCAGTTTTGTAGCCAGGTTTTTTCTTGATATGAAATTTGCCTAAAAACGGAGGATGTATCTTAACATAGCATTCCCCATAAATAAGAAACTGATTGCATAATGTCTTAACACTCCCTCTATGAGAATCAATTAAGGGGAAAGGAGACTCAGTTAGTCTAAGACCTGCTCAGTAGAGTTACACATAATTATTTTAATATTGCTGAAAAAGTGATTTTTTCTTTTTTGTTATTATTTGCCACTTTCGTAAAATAAATAGCAAAATGACGTGTTGTATGTAAGAAAATAGATATTCAGTAAATATACAAATAATTTTAACTTCCGCACAAATTTGCAAGGTATTTTATCCCTGTTTATATATGCTATAAAGTAGTACTTTATAGAATTACCTTTACTTGCTCTCTCCTCAGAAATATCTAACAAGCATGGCAATTAGTACGTTTCTGTTTAAGTATGCTTACACATAGACGCAAAATATCGGTTGGAACTGATATAAACATTAGTAATGCTTCATTTACTATGATTATAATTTTGTAAGAGAAATAAAATTTACGATAGAATTTTTATGTGGCACTTAAAGGAGAACAGGTAACAGAAAGAAGAAAGAAAAGAAACACAACTGTTAGATTAATATCAAATAGAAAAAACTCCAAAGCCGCAAATTTATGGCTTGTAAGTCTTTTCTATTAGATATGAGAACAGGTAACATCAGGGAAATATATACCAATTTTGTCCAGAAAAATAAGCTTATGCGTGTTTAAATGAGAGAGTGCAGATTTCCTTGAGCTCCTCTAAGCCTGTGTTGAAATGAGTAAAGAAATTCTGCAATTTTTAATGATAAGGAGGGTTTTACATGGTGTTCTTTCTACATTCAATATTAAGTTTCGTTTAGAGCATTGGGTAAATTGAGTGTAACCTACGTACTAAAGGTTATTATTTGTTCCAACGTTATAGATCTCTAAGACTGAGAGAACTTTCTTTTTGTAAATTATTGGTGTTACATATTTCATACAGAAAAAGGTCCAATATAAAGTATATAAGTATAAAATTGAAATTATATATTCCTCAAATGCGAAATTCAACATAGAGAGCAATTGACGTCATCAATCGAGAGGAGCTTGGGACATGCTAATCAGCTATTAGAGAACACATGTTATAACTTGAAATTTCTGGGCTATTCTGGTTTTATCTCAGAAGCTTCCTAATTTTCCGGAAAATAAGAGACTACGAGAAACACAAACCTATTTCCGAACAATGTTTCGAGAAAATTATTGATTAGGGCTTCCTCTCCTTCATCTACTAAATGTTTTCATTCGATCAGTTTTGTAAAGAAGCAGGAAACATGTCGAGAAAAAACAGTTTGAATTCTCGTGCTGAAGAAAAAATGAACTGCATTATTTCCGCTCATTACCCGGACGTATGTAACCCACTCGTAACGCGCCGATCAGTACGTATTACCATGCACATGTTGCGTTTTTGTCATAGAATAACCTCTTCGTAATATTACGCCGTCTTATCCTGTCTTTCATCCTTTCACTCAGGACGACCATATTGTCTCGCATTCCCTTTTACTTTCCAGGCTTCCTGCGCCGTATCTCAAGCACCAAATCCATGCAGATTTTCTCGGTCTTCATATTCTTCTTGATCGACTTTCATCGCCGTAATGCTCCATCTTTATTTTACGCCATTCACAAGCTTTTTCCGCAATTTGGTCTTTCAAGATGCCGTAACACATCCCTTTCGTACAGGGCTCTAACAATTTTTTTTCATCCACATTCATTCATGCCCGCAATATCCATATCTCCTCCAATCTACAGAGATGAATCCACAAAAATTATTCTTAAAATGCAGCGAAGTTAATTTTAATAGAACTCTAATCTTCATCTGTTTCGGTGGTAGACATAACTTACTTAGTTGACTTATTAAAAATAGCAATAATACTTTTATGGAGTTAGAAGGCAGTATTAATGCGGTGATAAGCACCTACAACTACTTAGTTCTTGGTCTCCGAAGCTCTGCTTAGGATATTCAAAATTTACCGAGCCTGGAGGGAAATTTAACTATCCCACATTAGTATTGTAAAAAAGTCCCTCGATAGCAATGCTCATTTGCACGTAGGTAAAAATGTGTTCGAATGGATAAAATCTGTTCTCAAAAGCAGATCAAAGTGAATGCGTTAGACAGAATTTTATCCTGTATAGTATATATCACATCAAGTGATCCACAGGGAAGTGTTCTAAGACGATTTTGTTTCTCAGCTACATTAACGACCAAGAAGATAATGTAAAGAGCTGGATTAGATTATTTACTGATAATACTCAAATAGGTATAGAGATTGTATCAGTAGACGATATCACTTTCATACAGAGCGACCTAATCGTTATAGGAAGTTGGTGCGAAGATTGGCAGCTTGATTTGAATGTATAGAAGGCGTTCCTACGTTTATCTTATAGTTGTATTATTAAGATGAACTGAGAATGTGTAGTTTTCTACGAGAATCTAGATTTAACCAGCATAAGTTGTATCCTGAAATGGATTAACATTTCCATGTTCCACTGGAGTGTTATGAGCGGTAGTTTTATGGATTTCCTGCGTTTTTAGACTTTCCTTTGGTTTAATTATTCAATCATACATCGAACGTGGTGACTCTGACTTGGTCAGACTCTTGTATAAATCTTGATAACGGGCCATGAAGAGCTTAAGACCTGGTTGAAACCATACAGACCGATCGATATTGGGATCATTTGATAGAAAATGATTTTCCATTTTACTAGTCATTGAAGCCCGAAATCCTTCCTTCCGAACCTTCCCGAATCAAACATGCAGTGAGTAGGGTAAGTCATTCATTATCACTGCTTTCTTTGGAGTCGACGACCTCTTAAGCAATCTCTATTGCTTCATCTTCGCTTAGGGTCTTGTCAATCGACTCGAGTCGATGAATCGAATCCATCGACATCCTCAAATGCTAAATCGATAATGTCTTCGCCACCAACTACCTGTGCCTTAGGGATATTTGAGTATTCAACGATAATTGTGGATCAAATAAATATATTTGTTTGATTCCAAGATGACAGGTAGACATCATTCGACAGATGGCATATTACGTATAGGTAAGCCCTTCTTAAAGCAAATAATAAAGGCAAACTATTTTTCCCAATTACCTAAAGAAATATGAATTAGTATATCGTGCATAAATTTTTATCTTCCTTCAAACTTTTATGTTAGCCGAAAATTATCTCGGTAACAACCAACTAATTCGGTCGCTAACATCATTATTTCGAACCCGCAGCCCGAACTTTGGTCCGCGGAGATTTGCTCCGCGACGATTTGGTCCGCGGCGGCTGGGACTAATTGCTCTTAGTCATGGGATTCTTAGCTGGGACTAATTGCTCTTAGTCATATCTTGACAGAATAAATACATAAAATGTATTTATTCTGTCAAGATATGACTAAGAGCAATTGGTTAGATTGAAACAGGAAGATAATTCCAATTACGTCCATTTTAATAATTATTATAAATGAAAATTTCCTTTCAACGGAAAATATACCAACTTATGACTATAAAAATTCCTGTTGGTGATCACTGAGATAATCACAAGTGATCAGAAAAAATAGACGGATTGCTGAATTACAGCAGCTCGAAGCGTTTTCGTGCGCGCCGAGATCTGCGCTGATTCCTGAATATAAATTCCTAATTTAACGTTATCAATAAACTTAGAGGGTTTAAACAGAAAATAGGTTATGTATTTTTTCAGAAACTTTCTCGCTTAAAGTTTTTTCCTTTGGTAATATAACAAAAAGTAGCTGGAGACTATATTTCTTAAAGCGTTTTGCCGAAAACTCTCGACAATCCCTTAGAATTCCCCAAGAAATTTCTCTCCGAAATCTTTTAGAGGAAAGTAATAACATTTGTGGGAAGTGGATGAAATGTAAAAGATTTTTATACCAAGAAAGGCCGTGTTACACGGAAGGTTAGCACCAAATACTTCGGTTCAAAGACAACCGCAACTAATTCTCGATTTTTTTTTTCAAAGTAACACTCTTTCATTTTCCTGCGATTATTATAGCATTTGACCTGGATTAAATCTAAATTACTTTTACAATTCCATGAAAATTTATCAAATCAGTTTTGGCCAAGTTTATTTTCCTACGTAAAAGTTGCAAGAGCGCGGGCTGCTTCCCCGTAGAAATGCACGGGGTTGTGAGATTTACATTGTCTTCANCTCCCCCACCTCCTCCGCCTTGCAAATAACCATTTCCGTTTGTCCATTTGAGTAATCTTTATGTAACTGCCAGGAGATTCATTGCAAACGTCAACGTCCTGAAATTGTCTACCATACATCTCTTCTCTCAATGATTTCGATATGAGCAATATCCTTTTAGCAACATAAATTTGTTATCGTAAATGTCTATGGTTATTTGCAGTCTCTCTTCCTAAGTACCATTCAAATTAATCATCTATGCCTATTTCCTCTCTTCGATATTTATCTCTGAAACAACTAATTTATCTCGGGATGCGTATTCCTTGCGTATCAAAGACTTTAATTTATAAATAAACATTACTTTTGTCATATTTTTACGTCCGGATAACTGTTTTCCTCGCCTATTGCTCGCTCCGATTCCAGTAAGGCATACTTATAATTATTGTTTAACAAAAGGTTAAATACTAACAAAACTATCTCATTCTATCCAGCAACAACAATAACAATTAATTATGAGAAATCTCAGCCTTGCCCAACAACCAATTTATCGCGTGTCGTTACCAAATCATCGTAGCATCCAGCCGCCGCGGACCAAATCGTCGTGGGACCAAATTGTCGTGGGACCAAATCGTAGCGGATCAAATCTCCGCGGACCAAAATTCCGGGTGCCATCTTTTCAAAGTTCATCTTTGCTTCCACTGCTAAGGTCATTTCGTACGTAGGCACCCAACGGGAATCAAACACGAGACCACTTTCATTGAAATCGTTGCCCACTTGGCAATCTAATTAATTGGCATTAGAATCATCTGACGCGCACGGCTGATCAAAGAAGTCAATCCTGATGACTCAAACATTTCCCTTGAGGTTGAAGGTTCGAAAGGCACCCGGAATTATGTCTCGGGTTTGATTCCCGTTGGGTACCTACGTGCGAAATGACCTTAGCAGTGGAAGCAAAGATGAACTTTGAAAAGATAGCACTTACAGAAAAATGAAGAGACCACCACTTGCCATAGAGGCAGGTATAAATATTTTAATAACCAAATTTTCGGAGTTAAAGAGTTTTGTTAACGAGCCCAACGACGGTTTCTTCCGCTTTGCGAACAGCCGATGATTGTTGGATCGTTTCTTCGCGTAATCAAATAAGGTGTAGTTAAATACGGGTTCGTTCACGACAAAAAACGTGCGCGAGCGTAAGGACGAAGTCGAAGTTACGAGCATTACATAGAAAGCAAAGAATACGTAAGTCACTCGCGATTGAGGAGACTTGAGAAGCATGCGGAGTAAACCGAGAATTCGAGCAGAGAAAGTTTAAAGAAATGCGAATGTTTGTTAAGGAAGAAGTAGAAAAAGAATTTCAGGAATATAACTTTATAACCTTGTTACCTCTAGGTAGAGAACAGAAAGAATTTTGGTCGTATTTTCGGAAGGCTCATAGAGGAGACTTTCATACATGGCCTAACAAGTGAAGTGGGAATTACCATTAAAATCGTTGGAAAAGACCAACCTACTTCATCAGCACTATCACAAATGCTTCACCCTAGGCAATAGTCAATTTCCTGATTTTATTACCCGCATTGATTCGGAGATGAGTCCTATTGAGTTATCAGATGATGGGAATGGAAAGTTATTGCAACAGATGGATAGGAAAAAGGCTCCAAGACGCAAAGGTATTCTCTCTGTTGTCATAAAAACTTTAGCGAATGAGCTTACTCACTTTTTCTCGCCTTCTATCTGAACGCATTGGATGACGGTACAGTCCTATTAGCTCGAGGAGGCGGCAACGTCGTGTCGCCGGAGCGACGTCATCATTACAGGCCATCTCTTGCCCCAATGCATTGAGGAAAAATTTCCCTCGCTTTTTTTTCTAAATCATTTAAATAGCGCTTAGTAAAAATTTCAACTGCGTTAGATCAAATTTGTAGAAGGAGATCGATTTTTAATTTAGACGCTTATCAAAGGTCAATAAATCACGGCCGGATCTCAAAAACGCGGATTTTCCTTCACGAGAATATACCACATTTCTGCTAAAAGTTTGGTTTTTCTGTGACACCTGGTCATTGTTCCACAAAGGTGTGAAGATGACAGAGTCATGGATTTGCGCGAATTTACCGTGTTTTGATTTGGTTTACGTCGACTCACATAAAGCAGGAGATTGATATTGACTCTTAATGTATATCATTCAAAGACAAATAAATGCTCTTTTGAACGATGCATAACATGTCCCAATATAATGGTAGATCATCAATGGGTAACGCGTCAAAGTCCAGGTCTATAATATTTTCTATCCCACAGTAGTCCTGGAAAAAGCAAACGTCACTCCTGTTCCTAAGAAATGGCGTTCCTAAAAAAACAGATGGCTAAAGACCAATTTCATTCACTTTGATCATTTGCAAAATAATGGAGCATATTACAAGGAGCCCAATACAAGTGCGCTTACTTGCAGGAAATGAAGCAATTTTTCTGAGCCCGCACGGTATCAAGGTAAGGGTAAGATCCGCAAGATCATGTGAGATCCAGTTAGCCCATCCTATGAATGACATAACTAAGGCAGCAGATAAGGGTGTTGGAACAGATGTAGTATTTCTAAATTTGAGGAAGGCATTTGACAGAGAGCCCCATACAAAACTAATTCAAAAGCTTAATGTCTACGCTATCGACAAAAATGTGGTCGGATGGATAAAATCTGCTCTCAAAACCAGATCACAGCGGATGCGTTGGACAGAATTTTATCCGGTATAGTATGTATTACATCTAGTGATCCGCAGGGAAGTGATCTAGGTCCGATTTTGTTTCTCATCTACATTAGCGACCAAGTGGATAACGTAAAGATTAGGGTTAGATTATTTGCTGATGATACTCCAATATTATTGCATATATATTGTAAACAATATCAGTATCCTACAGAACGACCTAATCGTTATAGCAAGTTGGTGCGAAGATTTACAGCTTTATTTGAATATAAAGGAGGCGTTGCTACGTCTATGTTGTAGTTGTATTGTTAAAAGTGCTTCGACAGCTGAGGTAATTTCTCACGTAGGCTCCCACCGTAAATCGAACTTGTGAATGTACATACGTTCAACAATCAACGCTTTCAATGAAGCCGAATGTGTTTGAAACTTGGCTATCCAGGAGCCCACCATGCCTCTCATGCGTTTCAATAACGTTATTAGCGTGAAATGCCAAATTTCTAGATATCCCTTGCGGTGGTCTTCCTATATTTTCCCATTTTTACCAAGTATTTCCTCGTGCTATTTAAATTCCATACTAAAGTCGCCCATAATCAAGCAGCATGTGAAAGATATCCAGCCAAAGCTAGTCTGGGCATTTCTTATATACTGAAAGGTGTAGGAATATCCTCACCTGAGACCTACTTCCATGTGCGGATAATTTTCTGTATAACTCGGACATTTATAGGTTCCCCTTTCCATTTCCCTGGTATCCGATATTCCGCCCCCTTTTGTTTTGCGCATTTCTACTAATGAGTTCGAGGTGGCCGGGTCAGTCGTCTCTGACGTGCGACAGGGAAGAAGACGTTATCACCAAGAACAGCTTATCGACCATACTATTGGACTCAAGAGAACTTCCTTTGAAGTGATTTCAACGTATGTTCAGCCAACGGAATTTGAATGACTGAAATTAAGTCCAATGTTTAATTGGCAAACTGCTACTGTGTCATGTTAGAGGGCAAATTTAATTTTTATTTAAATACGTTCTTGAGTTTAACGCCTACCTCTTATATATAATAGGTTTGTTGTCTTAATTTCAGTCGGTATTGCACATTATTTATAACAGCCATGTTACCATAATCTATCCAACATTGTAATTCTCTCGGCAATACGATTATTTGTCTAATCAAGCTCAGAATAATGTTAACTGTATGATACTTATAATTGGATTTAATCTGTCTGCCAAATTATACTGGTTTTCTTGGCGTCTAATTGTTTTTGCTATATTTAGCCCCTATTTCTAGCAGTTTGATCGGCACAATACACGTGAATGCAGTGTGCCAGTGAATTTGACGTTCCTATAACTCAGAATTCACTGCATAAGCTGCACTTTTTGAGTTCGTGCGTCACAATAAATACCTAGGAGTTTCACTCAGAAGTAGTTTATCGTTCAAGCAAAGTATACGAGACGCCATAGGAAAGGCAAATAGGCAAGGATTAATAATTAGATCCATGAGAAGATACCTAGGAGTCAATGAAATTGTGTACTTTTCCCTCATTCGATCTAGTCTCGAATACTGCTGCGCTATTTGGGATCCATTGAAGTGAGGTTATTCTCACGTGAGAGATGGTCTAACGTTGAACAGCAGTTTCTCCAGTGGAGATTTCAGGCTTGACATAAGCGTAACAGTTATAATAAAATCACTCAAGTGGCCAGTAATCTAGATTTAGATTTAGATTTAGAATTTTACCCCGCGAGCCACCGATTGGCGTATGGCAGGTGGTGTATCAACACCAAATATTCGTACCTAATCTATCCTGTTAGCCTCTCTAATGCTCCGAGGAAAAACCGACCAGAAGTAGCTATCTGTTCTAGCAATTATCTCCTTATATCGCTTGGTCGACACCTCTCGTAGATCGCGTTCGTTTTGAACTGGAATTATAATGTCTTCGACCTCGTCTGAAAATTCTGGGCTGATGAATTTATCGAACAGCTTCCGTCTGTATTCTGATCTTCTATCCTGTAGTGAACTCCATCCGAGGGAGTTTATCATGGCCGTAACGCTGCTATCGAATCTGAAATCTCCGCTAACGAAACGTGCCGCTCTACGTTGAACCATCTCTAAATCTGAGACTAGACCTACTTCATGTGGATCCCACACTGCGCTGCAGTATTCGAGATTGGGTCTGACCAAAGAAAAATAAGCAATTTCCTTGACTCTTGATTGACATCCTCTAAGAGTTCTACTTGTTAATCTTTGCATTTTATTAGCCTTTCCTATAATATCACGAATATGTTCTTTGAATGATAAACTACTGCTAATTGTAACTCCTAGATATTTATTATGACTCACGAACTCTAAGGGATATTCTGATATTTCATATTGCAAGCTGTTAACATTCATGGAACGCGTGAAAATCATAGCAACGCACTTCTTTACATTTAAATCAAGCTGCCAGTCTTCGCACCATTTTGATATAACGTTTAGGTCGTTCTGAAGGATTATGCTATCTTCATCTGACGTAATCGCCCTGTATATGAGGGTATCATCGGCAAATAATCTAATCCTGCTCCTTACATTATCTACTATGTCATTGATGTAGATAAGAAATAAAATCGGCCCTAGAACACTACCCTGCGGAACTCCTGATGTGATGAGTACTTCATCGGATAAAATTCCGTCTAATGCAACTCGCTGAGATCTATTTTCGAGAAAGGATTCGATCCATCCGACTACTTTTTTGTCGATCGCGTAGGCATTTAGCTTTTGAATTAGCTTTACATGAGGTACGGTATCGAAGGCTTTCCTGAAGTCTAGAAATACTGCATCTGTTCTAACACCCTTATCTGCTGCTTTAGCTAGGTCGTTTATGAAAAGGGTTAACTGAGTCTCGCATGACCTCCCTTTGCGGAATCCGTGCTGGTTCTGACTAATTGCTCCATTCTCAGACAGAAAGCGCATTACTGAACTCGCAATGATATGCTCCATTATTTTACAGAAGATCGAGGTGAACGAGATAGGTCTATAATCATCGGGTTTTAAGTTGAGTCCTTTCTTAGGTACTGGAGTGACGTACGCTGTTTTCCATGTTATGGGAACAGTACATTTATCTAACGATTTCCGGTAGAAGACGAGGAGTAGGGGAGCAATCTCATAAGCTAAGGTTTTTATGACTACTGCTGGGATTCCTTCGGGTCCCGGGGTTTTATTCTTTTTCAATCTCTCGCAATAACTTTTGTATTCCATCCACTGATAACTCGATGGGGCACATTTCCGACTCGATACGCCTAGTAAAACCATTAACGAAGCCGTTGTCTACATTGAAGCATTTCCGGTAATGCTGATTAAGTAAGTTCGCTTTTTCGATCGATTCCTTAATAGCGATTCCCTCCTCATTGATTAGGCTGGGGACGGAAGACTGACCTCCACGAGTTTCACGCTTATATGACCAACATTCTTTCTGATCGTCGCTTAATGATTCTAATAAGGTTTTAGATCTATATTCCTGAAATTCGTTATGAGCTTCTTCCTTGATTAGCTTACGCATGTCTCTATATTTTTGCTGCTCTGTCTCTATATTAGCACCACATGCTTTAAGTTTCTTCAAACGGGAATGATTAAGCCTTTGCTTCCTATGCATTGATCTTAGCTTAGGCTTCGTCCAGCGTGGATCCTTTCGCTCGCGCATGCTCTTAGTCGGTACGTATTTAGCTAAACCATCTTTGACAATGCGGAGGAACTCATTCCAACTATCATCGATTGTGTTTTCACCCACAAAGCGGCAAAAATCATCCCTGCATACGTTGATGTATTACCTGAATTCCGAAAAATTACACTTGCTAAATACATATATTTGCCTTGGCGGCTTAAGAGATTTGACTATCGTTGTTTTCATCTCAGCTAGTATCACGTCATGATCTGAAATTCCGTCACCTATATCGAGATTAGTCATCATATGTGGATGGGAGGTGGCTAATAAATCCAGAATGTTTTCTTGACCTGCGCGATTCGTCCGGGTAATATTCATGTTAACTTGCTCTAGATCGTGTAACGAGAAAGTATCTATTAATTTCTGGGATATTTTCTTCTCTCTACTAAAGTTCGAATAAGTTACATTCTCCCAATCAATGTTAGGTAAGTTAAAATCTGCTCCTACGGCGATGATAGGATCCTTCATTTTATCTTTAATTACACGCAAAGATTCGGATAGATCATCTAAACTGTCGAGTTCGTCATCGGGAGGACGGTAAAAGGACCAAAAAAGAATATTAGATCCGTTCTTTCCTAGGACCGAGCACCAGACCCTTTCGCACGTGGTATTCTACGTCACTACGAATTCCTCGCGTTAGCTCTTCAAATAGTCTTTAACTGCTATAAACACTCCTCCGCCTATTCTACTCAATCTATCTTTACGGTAAATAAGATAATCTGGAGGAAAAATCTCACTTGACGCAATTTCTTCACTCAACCAACTTTCGGTTCCCAATATAATATCTGCGGAAGTGCCTCTAGCGAGAGTGAGAAACTCTGCCTGCTTATTACGAACGCTTTTACAATTCACGACTATTATTTTTAAATCATCCATGTCGCTTTTTACAGATCTCGTTTCACTTTTTAAATCTCCACTATCGATAATAAAATCAGAGCTACTAATCGTATCGTGGCTAATAATTTTTTCTGCTAATTTTTATTTTTTGCTTATATCAATATCATCCTTTTTCATTCGGTACTCGCGCAATTCATTATTCATGTCTATGTTGGTGTTTTCGTTTCCTAATCTGAGCTCATTGCTGTTTGATACTACATTCAAACCTATTACATTGTCTTTCTCTAACCTAAAAAAGCACCCACATGCCTAAACACCCTACTCGCTACCTTCCCCGCAGCCTCGGCCGTATAATGAACTCCAGAGCGATCCAGAGGTACCCTACACGAGTCGAGAACATGCCGCAGTTCAACGAAGTCAACTCCTTTGTCCCGGCAGAAATTCCTCAGTCGACGGTTTAGCCCCTCCACCCTACTCCAAACCGTACGACCTCGGTCAATCCGCGGGACAATGCTACATATCGATAACCCAATGCTTATCCCAGACGACCCCCGGAGACGCGCTACTTCGGAGACTAGATCCTCGAAAGAATCTAAGATCTCCTCGGAGCCACGCTTCGAGGCATCGTTGGTGCCAACATGAGCTACCACACGCAGCATGGAGCAACCCGTCTCCCTGACGGCAGAACCCAACTCCTTCGTCACCTGGGGCACCGTACCTCCGGGTAAACACCGGGAGAACACCCGCTCACACACTCCCTCCCGGCGGGCCCTTCGCCGCAACGGAGACATAATACGCCGGACGTTGGAGCTCCCTATCACTAAAACTCCCCTCCCCCCACGGCTTTCCTTCGGCCCAGCTTCCTCCGTGGCAACGGGCGAGTGCTCTAGCTCTAGGTCCGTCAGCACCTCAAACCTATTGCTAACAGGTGCCGGTTCAGCCGAAGCATCCCCAGCACACTGCTTTCGCAGCACTATGCCGCGAGCACCGCGACTTGAAACTACCTTCCACTCGTCAGCCCTCCGGGACGGACAGGCAACGACCTGCGTGGTACCCTCCGCAGCGGAGCCGATAGGCTTGCCTACTTCCGTACTCGGGCAAGGCCGAGGCACCCCAGGGGTGCGACAAGCTTTAGGGCTCATAACGGAGGGTCCTGCGCGAGCCGAAGCCAGCCGTAACCCATCGAGTTGAGAGCGGAGGTCCGCAACTTCTCTCCTAAGTTCCGCGACTTGAGACACAAGTGCCTCATAGCCAGCGGTTCTCAAGATTGAAGAAACGGGAGTCCTTGGGGAAGCCATCCTACTCTCAAAAACTCCTAACTGAACACTAGTAAATACAATAAAACACCAAATAGATTTTAAAAAACAGCCAACGGCTTCTACACTCGAAAATAGGCTAAAACGTGCGACACTAGACCTGAGAGCTAAACTAAAAAACGGGAGAAAAGTAAAGAGTGACGCCTAAATATTATAAACTAACTCTAAATAAACACTCCCTCAAAAAGTAATTCAAAAACTAAGGTTTCTAACGAGAGCAGCGGAAATAAGGCGTTTAACGAGAGAATAAAAAAGAAGAAAAAACACTTAAACAGACCGAATTTAACGAAAGGGGGGAAAAGCAATTGAATTTAATAAGAAGAAAGAAAAAATAAGTAAAGAAAGCCTTATTTCTACTCAACACTACTCCTTCGGAACTACAGCTCAGCTATCTCAACCGCAGAAACTGCAAAACACCCGGTAATGAGGGCTCAACCTCCGGTCACCAGTCAGTCACCCTGGGAGTCCTCTCGGGAGCTCAGGAAAACACGTCCACTCTCGTTGACTCTCAGGTCAAGAATTGAATCTATCTCAAGCTATGATAAAATCAATGCAGGTAATTCTGAGTACTGACTATTGATGGAAGCTTTCCGAAAAATATAGCGGTTCAGAAGTTTTAGACAATACGAAAGACATTGTAGTAAACAACGTGTGCCATCTCTGAGAGGCATCGAAAAAGCGTTTCAAGCAATTAATCGCTAAGACAGAGTTACTTCTGATGTTCGGCTTTCGTCCACTCCGTGCGACATAAAGTGTTGCGTTTCTATTGTCCAGCAGTGTATGAAGACATCCCATTTAGAAATTTAGTGCGAAGGAATCGGTACATAAATTTTCCATATGCTCCTTCCGGAGAGTTATTTCGTACTACTGTTGGAAATTTTATTATGGTTAGTTAAGTTTGGAGTTAAATAACAACTAAAATAGGGTTGTCACAGCAAAACAGGACACACTAAATTTAGCATGTTATAGCCTTCGTTTTATTAAGTTTTGCTAAAATTTTTGTTTTCACCAGGTTTGCACTTTATTACGGATAGAACGTAAAAAGCGCCCGTATTTTTTGCGCTATACAGAGGAATTCTCACTTTGAGATATTATCTCAAATTAAAAGTTCATTCGAAAAAATTATAATGTTGTGAGCATACTTATTCTTGAGTTAACACAAAGTTTCAGGTTATTTCTGTCACGGAAAGAAAAGTTTCTATCGATTATATGAAAGAATATCTTCTCGGTCACGGATGGACGAAAAATACGATATCAGTTTCGTCATTAAGCTGTCAGTAGAAGTTTCCACGAGTTATAGATTACGTAAGCTACTCTTAGAGATTTATTCTACGCGAAATTATATTTCAGAAAGTGGTTACATGAGTGTCACATAAGAATTACTTCGGCAGCCCCTGCAGTAAATCGACTTAGTAGGCAGGGGTTTCCGTCATGTAGTACGGCGATTTCTCAGTGAGGAAGTTGGCCGGGAGCGATGCCGCGTAGTCAGACGAAACAGCTTTACCGTTGCCAAAACGGTGTATATAAAAACTTTGGCTGGATAACTCAAATGGCAAAATAATATCCCAGATAATAAGAAGATTTTGGGTTGTCTCTCTTTTTCTCCTGTACTTTCCTCCTAGAGCAAGTTAAATTTTGAGTAATGGGACATAAAATACATAACGGTGTATGTAAATACTTTGACTGGATAACTCAAAGGGCAAAATAATATCCTAGATAATAAGAAGATTTTGGGTTGTCTCTCTTTTTCTCTTGTACTTTCCTCCTAGGGAATGTTAAATTTTGAGTAATGGGACATAAAATAATTAAATAAATACATAAAAGTATATTTAATAAGCAACTAAACAGTGTGTGTAATCAAGATTTATTTATAGAATTTAAAATAACATGTAAAGGCGAATGATTTGTGAAATAAATTGTACAGTAATATTTTAATCCTTATTTCAAAACTTAAAAATCACAAAATTTAAACATCAAAATTAAGAGCAAAAATTGCATAAAAAGCATCGAGGAGAAAAGGCATTCCTTTAGTCGCTTAACCATTGACCCAGTATCAGCTAGAACTTACTAGTACGAACCAACAATTTACAATATGTCTTCAGTTCCAGAGGGAGCACATGTTTACCTGTTTCTGCCCCTCCACCCATATCCCTACCTAATTCGCCATCCCTTAAAATGATCCAGCGGTCCTGGAATCGCACCATTTTCTTTTTCTTAAGATGCGGGAGACGGTAACCACCTGGAGAATACTGAGGAATGCCATAGTGAGGATACTGGGGATAGTGGTGATACTGGGGAAGCGACGGATAAGAAGGATGTATTTCAACGCTTTCATCATATATACTATAACTCTCACTTTCACTGCTGCTATCGCTGCTACTGCCACCACTGCTACTACTGCTACTGCTACTGCTGCTGCTACCACTGCTGCTACCACTACTGCTACTACTACCACTACTACTGCTTTCACTGCTTCTGCTTTCATAACTTGCAGGAGTAGTTGTTGTAGGAGTAGTTGTTGTAGGAGTAGTTGTTGTAGGAGTTGTTGTTGTAGGAGTAGTTGTTGTAGGAGTAGTTGTTGTAGGAGTAGTTGTTGTAGGAGTAGTTGTTGTAGGAGTAGTTGTTGTAGGAGTAGTTGTTGTAGGAGTAGTTGTTGTAGGAGTAGTTGTTGTAGGAGTAGTTGTTGTAGGAGTAGTTGTTGTAGGAGTAGTTGTTGTAGGAGTAGTTGTTGTAGGAGTAGTTGTTGTAGGAGTAGTTGTTGTAGGAGTAGTTGTTGTAGGAGTAGTTGTTGTAGGAGTAGTTGTTGTAGGAGTAGTTGTTGTAGGAGTAGTTGTTGTAGGAGTAGTTGTTGTAGGAGTAGTTGTTGTAGGAGTAGTTGTTGTAGGAGTAGTTGTTGTAGGAGTAGTTGTTGTAGGAGTAGTTGTTGTAGGAGTAGTTGTTGTAGGAGTAGTTGTTGTAGGAGTAGTTGTTGTAGGAGTAGTTGTTGTAGGAGTAGTTGTTGTAGGAGTAGTTGTTGTAGGAGTAGTTGTTGTAGGAGTAGTCGTTGTAGGAGTAGTCGTTGTAGGAGTAGTCGTTGT
Organism: Ladona fulva; assembly: GCA_000376725.2. NCBI lineage: Eukaryota > Metazoa > Arthropoda > Insecta > Odonata > Libellulidae > Ladona > Ladona fulva. Next base: position 485,751 of record KZ308757.1, on the reverse strand, counting down.
GGGAGTAGTCGTTGTGGGAGTAGTCGATGAAGGAGTAGTCGTTGTAGGAGTAGTCGTTGTAGGAGTAGTCGTTGTAGGAGTAGTTGTTGTAGGAGTAGTCGATGAAGGAGTAGTTGTTGTAGGAGTAGTTGTTGTCGTGGTTTCTTCGCTGCTTCCGTAGCCGTGACCATGATTGTTATATCCATGTCCATAATTAACGCTAACTTCGCTATATTTTAATGCCATCAAGTAGCCTTTGCAGAAAGCGATCTTTTTCTTCTTGGGAGTGAACAAGATGAAGTCCACTATGCCCTTGGTATACTCATTCTTCCGTCACCTTCAATCCAGTCCTTTTCAAAATCGGCTCCTAGATCGATGATTTCTCCGTTTAATCCCCTGAATTCTTTTGGACTGGCATCTTCTTCTGCAACTTGCAATTAGATATAAGCACGCTAAATACATATAGAAATACAATTTTAATGCTCAGTTCACTTCAATTTCAATGCTGTCACAGTAAAAAATGAACTAGGCCAGGGAAATTTACGAAGTCATATCCTGGTAGAGTTTGCAGAGTACACCAATATGTACATAGCAAATACATATTTCAAGAAAAATCCTGCAAGGGAGTTGACTTGGAGAGGTCCTAATGGAGTAACAAATGAAATAGACTACATATTGGTTAACAAATACTACATAGTCACTAATTGTGAAGTTTTTAACAATTTCCGCACAGGAAGTGAGCACAGGCTAGATGCGAAATGAAGATTTACGTGAGAATGGAGCGCAAGAAGTTGATCTCCTGCAGGAAACTGGAGGTTAGTATTGTAAAATTAGAAGAAAATAGGAAAGAGTTGAAGCTGAAAATAAGAAGTAGGTTTACAGCACTTCAAGAAGTAGAACTGGAAGCCATATTCCTGGAAGTCGTGAAGGCAGCGGCAGAAAAGTATCAAGTGCACCAAAAATACCAAAGGATAAGAAGTTAAGCGACAGGACAATGATGAAACAACGAGAGAAGCTGAAACACTCATACTTGCCATAGGAAAATATCGACTATGTAGTGCTATCAGAGTGGCAATGAAGCAAGATGTGAGGAATTTGAATGAAAGAATTGTGCAAGAGGCAATAGAGAGCAACAAGAGCAAGTAGAGACAACGCCTAGCAATGAGAAAAAAACAAATTTTGGTCGTCCAGAGAGAAGATGGTACAAAAACTTACAATAGACAAGAAATACTGAGGACAGTAGCAGAATTCACCAACTTCACCAACTTACACAAGAAGATGGAAAATGTTGAAACCTAGAAGAATCACAAAACTCAGAATAAGGGATGTTTCCATTCAACCAAGATGCAATTTCAGATCATTTTTTAACATCTCTGATTGGTCTTGTCAGGGTATACACCTAATGATATCTTGAAGGAAATGGGAGACGCTGTTAAAGATAGGACTCAACAGGCTTTTTATCCTTCGAACACGAACAAGCGCAGACTGGTCATTCTAAAAGCATCAGTCTCTGTGATAACTGACCTGGGACTTCAAAGTCGCCTAGCAAAAACTTGCATGAGTTAAGCCTCCTACAATAACAGGACAGGACAGTTACAAAGATTAAAAGTAAAGAGCATAGAATTGAATGAACTTGTGAGATATGCCAGCAGTAGAATAGATTAAGAAAATATATGCACTGATTGCACGGAAAGTTATTACCACGCAAGAGAAACTGTGGAATGGATTCGGTGTTTGGGATGCAAAAGGTGGTTGCATAAAAATTGCAATCAAATTTTCTAGCAATCGAATGAGTTTGTTAAGAGACTGTAACACGTATTTACGAAATTTAAATTTGCTCCATATATCTTGTTCACCTATGGTATTTTTTCACCGGGGCATCTCTCCCGACCCTCCTATTTTCTGTGGAGACATGACTAAAAATGTATATTTTGTATTTTTCTAAAATAAGCAATAAAATGTCTTTATTTGCAAAATTACGAAATTAACGAAATTACGAATTAGCGAAATTCATTTAACAAAAACTGAAGCACTAATAAGTATTATTAAACAAATTTCATCTTTTCTACCAAATTCTACTCACACTACAATGATTTACGTGTTAAGCGGGTGATCTCTCTTGTTAAAGACTCTCTGTCATCGGTTTGTTAAACAAGATTTCAGATTCCACAGTAGTGTTTCGGCTATAATACGAGTATAATCCCATAGGTAGATTCTCTTAAGGATAGATGACTATACGGAAGCTTTTTGAAAAATGTATAGACTATTTATAAATTTGTAGACGCCGAGCGTCGAGAGGGTCATTTTTTACTCTAATTTACAGCGGTGTTGAACTCCAAGGGAAAACGGAAAAATTTTATGAGGAATTGATCGTCAGAACAAATAGTTAATGTAGGTCGTTTTTTCGGTGAAGTGGAGAGTAACTGTGGAGTTAGAAAAGGACATCGATGCCTATATATCCAATACCACACGCCGCTGGCTGCTTTTAGGGCCAGTATGCAAATGTTTGGTTTGGATAAAAGAATGAGTGTGGATGTTAGGAGGGGGTAGAGAACTGACCTCAGGCATTAGGGAGAAAAAGAAGACATGAACTGTCGATGGAGTTTGTGAGTTAGGTATCTACATTCTCCTAGATCTTCAGCTGATGATAGCTGTGTATTAGTAAAAACTGTGTTAAATAAATACAACGTAAATTTAACATAATTAGTTAATTAATCCTTTATGAAACGTCACGTGGATGAGGATTCACCCGTCAACCATAACCAACTGAAGTCCCGGCCGGCTTGGAGTATGCCTCAAAGCGGTTGACTACAATGTATTAAGTTGTGATTATGAATATTTCAGTGCTCTAAGCGCTAAATATTATTTTATTACGTTAACTTATTCTTATTACGGTTATGGAGACAGATTTGCAGTTAAAAAGGAAGGCATTCCGAAATGTAATTTCATGGCTCAGCCATGTAAAAGAGGAATGTTTCTTACCGAGCAACCTATCCGATGAAGGCTCATCATCATGGGTGAATTTCCCAATTCCTCTGCTCCACCTCGGTAACAGCGAAACACCAGTTTCTGAAATAATGTTGAGAATTTTTTTAGACTTTGTTTTCTTTAACTCAAAATATGAAGCTCCGCACATCGAATTATCATTAAAAAAGAGAATATTAATAAAGATTTTTATTTATACATTAAGGCTCAAGAAGTAAAGCAATCAGTCATTATATGGTAATTTAAGTCCTATAGTAAAAACTGCTACAACATGGAAATCGCTGAATTGAACTCTCTTGAAAAGCATTTTAATGTTGATTTTAAATAATTATATGGGGAAATTAAATAAATCACCCTGAATGATGTGCAGCTGATTTTACATTGAGAGGATATCCTAGTGTTTAATAAAGGATCCACCGTTAGATGTATTAATAACTTTGTGTTGAGAAATTTCTACCTTACCAGTCGAAGCTAAGAGCTATGGCTTAATGTTAGAGGAAGAAAACAGACGTGTAATTTAGTTAAAGATTCTCCACTTACCTTCATTAATTGGAGATGCATCAGCAATTAACAGCGTGCTCCAAACAGAAAGAAGGCAGACGCCTATGGATTTCAATGGAGGTGGCCTCATATTCTGTGAAATTATAGATAAACAATCTTGCAGAATTCTGTTTAATAGAGGTGACATTTTTTAACAGGGAAAACCTTATTCACCGAGTACATAGATAAGGTAATCGAAGGTGAATGAAAAAAACTTTGGCGCGAATATGTTCTTCAAAGTGATACAAAACAATCACCTTTTAAACTGTATAACGTAGAAATACTATGAAAGTTTTCTCGTAACAATTTGATATAACAATTTCATTCGAATTATTATTGCTTAAAATAAAGCGAATTATCCTATTTACGATCCACGAAGTCTTTAATCCTCTGACTTCATAAGATTATAGATGAAGAAACCACCTCAGCTTCCGAGCGAGGTGAGCTACTTAGGAATACAAAATATTGCATTTCCTACAGAAAATATAAACACATTTTTGGATAAGGTGGTTTGATGATTCACTGAATGATGAACTCGAATATTCTTGCCTCCGGAAAATCCGGGTTCGAATCCAGGTACCAATAAATACAGAAAATATGAACATATTTTAGTATCTACAATTAATTGTATGTATTAATTATATTTCCAATATTTTGTATACTGTTTGTAATATCTTTCCTTTACCCAGTTTACGGATTTTAAGTTAGATTAATTTTAGTTAATTATTTTTAGTTATTAATGTAACATTATTAGTAATACCATATAATATCTTCAGAAGTTAGGCGGGAGAGGAGCCATTTCGGCCTAATCTCGCCGAAAGAATAAGTAATTATAATAATAAAATATTTCCCCTTGCATGTGAGATTTTTTTCTTCAATGTAGTTGAATGTGAACGGATTATAATCGCACTTGCTTTATTTCTTGGCTAAAACCGTAATCAATATAGATCTTACAATTTTGTTACCATTTACAGGTGAATAAGTCGTTAATTATTCATTTATTTCGAAATTTATTAAGTATTGCATTTATTCTCGATAAATAATATAACACACGTCTTTGATTGGATCCAAAGTAAACGTTTTGTGAGTAAGGAATATTCAACCATGTTAAGGGATGGCTCCAAAGCTGTACGGTGTTAATAGTGAAAGATAGGCAATTGCTCCAAAATATGTCATTTAAAATAGTCAAAGGAAAGTTTGCAATTTAGTATAATTTGTTGGTATTAATAACTGTCAGAATGAAGATTTAAAATGTTTTAAGATATAGATTTCAAACTTTCTTGGTTAGTACACCTTAATAAATCCCTTATTTCTATATTTGCTATATAATTTACAACATAAGCGCAAAAATCGCCGCGCATCAGCTGATAGGCAATTTACTCCATTACCAAAACAACATAATGCTCGAACTTAAGACTCGAAAAGGGTAAAAGTTGTGGACGCTATTTCCTTGATTTCAAGAAAGTCTTCCACAGAGTCGCTCACTGTAAAGCGATTTAAAAATTAAATCAGCATGAAAGAATAAGTAATTGACTGGGTCAAGTATTTACTCTTCGAGAGAGAATGACGAGAAGTACTTGATGGTATTAATGTTGACAAAGTTAAAATTACCTTTGGTGTACCTCAAGGCAGCGACATTGGACATCTACTTTTACTGATATATATCAATGACCTATACGACTAGTTATATAGGAATGTGAGTACATTTGCGGAACTCAGTAATATATGGAGAAATATAAAGAGAAATATAAAGAGAAATATAAAGAGAGGAAGATCGTATTTCATTATCACAATTTGCTAATGAAAAAATGGTACGATAAAAAAGCTAGCGTTACTAAAATGCTCTTAAACGCAAGTTAGGAATCTTTGAAATGAATGAGACTGGAGCCTAGGCTGTGATTGCTTGATAAATTCAGAGAAAGTACATTTTCAGGTAATCGGTATTATGCGACCCCCCAGCTACTTGAGCCAATCCGACAATGAGCGCAAAATAAGAGGAATATATGTTGGGAAATGTCGTCTTAAGAACTCATTTCCTCCGCAAACGATACGCGACAACAATCAGCTGAATTATTAGGTCGAACGCTCGTGTTTACAACCCCTGCCACACGCAAAAGACGGCAATAATTGCAAAAATGATACGATTATAGCTAACGTAAGACTTACAGCTACGTTCCTGTGTTCCGAAGAAACTCTTGATTTGAGTCAAGGCGGTATCATATTTATTTGGAATTCCTTGGAGTAAACTATCGTCTATATGACTGTGGCTAAACCTGTAATAGTCAAGCTCAACTCAGCAGAAAGATGCTATGACCATAATGACGATCTTCATGCCGGACATGTCTTAGCTTTAGACGAAGCTAGTCGCAATGAATGTGCGCACACATAAGTTTCAGTGCTGTTTTCTTCTCGGGTATGATTAAGGCTCTTCATCTCCGAATCCCCCTTGAGTAACATATATTAGTTGCACCGCATTAGTAACCCGCTGCCACGTCAGTTTGAATGTATGGTCGCAAATTGTGTTTCCGGTTTAATTGTAATAGTTACAGTACTTCTCCTTTCAAAATTTCTGTTATCGACTTTGTCACAAAATATTTATTTTAGATACAAATATTGCTGGAATAAATGTTGCGAAAATAAATAATGGGAGAAGAGAAGCCATATAAAATATATTTACGTAAGGTGAAGATGATATCTTTCTTTACCACGGATAATGCAGTTTTTGAGCCAGAATAACATTTTTCCTTACCTTCAACTTTCACGAGCAGCTTTTGATTGGTGGCCCTTCTCACTCAGCAGACTTGTGAGGTACTCTTTCGAGGATGCTCCTTTTATACCCACATTCACTGTTCGATGACCTCAGATATTCTAAGATATTAGAGCTGAACCGTCCTCCATTCCATACATTACTGTTGACTTAAATAATTTTTTCATATTCAATTTATCTCAACCTGTTTACTCCCTGACCAGTTTCCTTATTCCAGGTTATGAGAAATGTTTAATGTATAAAGTTTATCAATGAAAAGTCACAAACACGTATTGAAGGCGCAAAGTATCATTAGTTTCAAGCAATTACAGGAAATAAATATTCAGCGAGTTTTCATGACATGCCTTCTACTCAAAACAAAACGTTTACGGAATAATCTTCTGATAGGAATCACCATTCTGTGTATTTCGGAAATATAGTACTGATCTCAGTAAATATGGAGCATCGATATCACTTCTGAAAGTATTCTTATCCCTCATTTATTTGGGTCAGCAATTTTCTCGCAAAACTGACTTATCTTACTCTAGGCATATTCAATTGAATCTCCTTCGATCGTCTCTTCCAGTTGGAATACCAGCCTCTTGGCCACCGCGGCTGGATTAAACACAACGATATCATAAGAAATGTACCCTAATTTTAACTGAAATGAAAGTCTTGCCGATTTGAGTTAGATAGAGGGTTTTCCAGCAATAAAAACATTGAATTAATATGATATAGAATCTGTGAAGGTGGGAAAGGTTCCTAGTTCAGCGACCATAGAAGATATTCCACTAGAACGTTTATGTATGTCTGTATCTTTTAATATTTTTATACTCTTTGCCAAGCCAAGAGCAAGTATCAAAAGACATATACATAAGGAAAAATACTAAAGGAGGAAAATGAGTTTATTTCATCTACATCTGCAAACATATATCGTATCTTTAAACCCTGCAGAAAGAGTTGCACACATAAAACGAGACGATTTTTGAGTCCACATTCGCTGACTTCCAATTTATTGGGACTCTACCTTCGTACACGGACTTGGTAAATATAATTTTGAGATAAGGGATGACGCTTTCTGCCATTTCTTTCAATACTCTAGCCGTAATACCCTCTGGACCTGGTTATGTAAAATTAAAATTTTATTACTTACAGAACTTATTTCTTGGGAGAAGAATTTTTAGAGACAATGGTCGTACGAGGTTATCACTAATGTCAATGTTATAGAGATAGACTCAGAATCAATGTAATGTTATAATTATAAATGTTGTAGGCTTTCATTTTTAACAAAAATCTAAACTGATTACTAGCTCTATAGGAGGTTATTAGGATATTCGACTAAATCTGCGAAAATGTTGTCATAAAGTCTTTACGCCTATCTTAAAGTCATAGCTTACGTACTGGGCATGTGAAAGCGGACGTCTTAAAAATTTAGATGAAAAAACAATTTTTATGAGTCGGCTAAATTAATTTTCTTTTCTGAAAAACTTTTAAACTTATTATGCTTATACGAAAATCTACAATGGAACTTTCTTAGTTGTTTTCCTCAATTTGCATTGGTAAAATAATATATAGCAATGGTTTTAGCAAATATTGGCATCGCATAAACTCACTTTTTGGTATTAAATCTTCTACGGGTTAAATCTTTTTCCTACTCGATTCGATTCGAATTCTGATTCAAAATCGAAAAATGATATGTTATCGACTTTGAATGGAAAGAGGTGATTATCAATTCTCCGATAGTTCCCATTCGTCTTAAATTTATGAGATATTTTCCCCAAAGTCTAAATGGTTCCCAGCTAAGGGAATTTTCGGGGTCAAACATTGTATCAGTCCACTGCAGCCTAGCGTGACGGTAGTTGTTGGCCTCAATACATTTCTATTCTCATTACTTATGATTTTCGTGCCGCACTGTAATAACAAGGAGTACATGCATTCAGTTAGCCACAAAGATAAATTCAACTTCTGAGGTAATTGCTGACGCACAGAATAATTAATGAATCTCGACTCGGTGTCTGTTGTATCTCAACTTTTTGAAGCGTTTGTTACCAAAACATGGAAACCGGTAATACTTATCACTCTTGCATTCGGAAGCCACAGCCATTCATCACGGCCTCTTTATCCGCTCGATCTAAGGATATATAACAGATTCGAAATTGGTTTGGAACAGTTATTGCATGGATTGCAATGCTCCAGCTTGCTTCGACTGAAGGCAAATAATTTGCTATGACAAATAGACCTAGAAGAACCTCCGATATCAAGTATACGATGAGTAGGACTATTGGTCTAAGTTCATGATTCCAAAAGCTAAAACGGAATTTATACTGAAAGATTGCATTCATCTTTAAAAAAGATGGTAAACTATAGTAAAAGAAGATAGTATGATACTATTGGGTGATTTGTTTCTCAAATACAACGCCATTGAATTCTGAGAAATTTTGGAAAATAAATATAATACTAGGAATCATTATTATGTTGTGCCTAAAGTTAACAATAAGTATGGTGAAAAAGAACTTAAATATTTAGTACCTAAGTTATTAAATAAATATAAGACTGAAATTGATGCATACTGTAATGGTAATAGAAATAATTTCATGAAATCTGTCAAAAAGGTATTACTAAAGTATATGTCTTCTGAGGTGTAACTTGGCTTATGATGATATCTTGTGTTTCTGTTTACATAGCTTATTCCTTTTGTTTACTGTTATTGATTGTGTACTGTGTGAGAGTTTTGATTGCATATCAATATATTGGCTGATACTGCCAAGTAATATTTTTGTGTTTTTCTTGGCAAAACTGAGTGCATATATTTTTATGATATTTTTAAACTTTTATGCAGTATATACTTGTAATTGTGGAGCAACTCTTCTTAGCTCATCTGAGCTCAGGCTGTTTTATGTTAACTAGAATTTTTTCATTTCCTGTGGATAAAAATTGTTTTTTATATATGTCCCGTCGACAGGCAACAGGCCTGACGGAACATTAATGTAGTAATTGTATAAATAAATAAAATAAATGAGATCAACGAGACTTTCCGAGACAACGAACTCTCGGTAACTAAAGTATCCCATTTCTCTCAAGGGAGACTGTAAAAGGTTATTTTAAACTTCCTTTTAGGAGGTATTAAAAAATACAATTTATGCGTGGTAAAATGTATATGGATTATTATTATATGTTTAAGGAATGCTTACTTGATTTTAACAGCAGTAAATGGAAAAATATCAGCAACAACTGCGTAATTTATATTTAATATTCATGTTCTAGTGATTGATTTGCTAACTCATACATCTTGTATATATAAGCGTCACATAAAATAATCCGCAGTTATATTCCGTTTTCTTCTGAACATCTCTGGTGCGATTATAATTTGATAAAGACGTATTCCTTTTAATTCGCAGAGTGCATTACTTGAGTTATTTAATTTCCTTCAAAGTCAGCTATAACTGTTTTTTTCTCTTAAATTTATATCGCAGCCTTCTCTGTAGATATTGGCTATTTGTGAAGTTATCGATGCTTCGGGAATATAAGTTTTTAATATTTGAATGCTTCGCCGATGTTCCGTGTAAATTACATTCTAACAATAATATTACTAGCTGATGTCACTACCATGGAAAACTTTCTATGGTAGAAGGTACAAAATACAACACGGAGGGATTGGACTCAAAATTAATCACAAGTATTTGTATTTAATAATGTCTTATTCATTTCATTATTATTCATTCGTCAGAATTTGTTTTCAAATCCTGAATGTATCCACTATGCACTTAACTCACAGATTTCGATGGTAATGGGAAAAAGTGATTTCTAGTAATATGTGGCCTCTCTGGTAACGTATTCGCGGACTAAGAACCCGTTCAAGCAATTGTAATTTGCTCCACGATGAATATCGTTAATGCTAATTTTATAGGATAAATTTTTATTCAGTGGATTCGGGTGCCCTATTCACTGGATTATTTATTTTGGATCATTCAAGTATTTTATTTTATGAGGAAGCCTATCGTGACTACGTATAGTTTATAGTCAACATTTTTTTCTTTACAGCTAAAGAAAGAAATAATAAGCTTAAAATTTATCACCCCTGCTAGTTAATTCAGAACAAGAGATTTATTTGCGTCATTGATCATAAATTCCAAAAGTATAAAGTAATTAAGACAATGCATTCACTTAGTTTTCGATTCCTGCGATAAATTTAGGATTTGGTGTCTTATATTAGCCTGTTAAGAACCGTAACATCATGTGTGGAGAAGACTGTTATATTTAAGCAAACTGTAGTATCCGGAAAGTTAATTGTTAATATACTGCACTTTTTGGAAGATACAAACTTTATTGAATAAAGTATTTTGTACTATTGGTATTATTTTCAACTTGTAAATGTAGAACAGTAGTGCGAATTTTTCAAAGGCGAGATAATGTTAATTTAAGTTAATAAGTTATGCTAAGAATAAGTTAAAACGGTGGTATTTGGTTGATGAAAGATTATTCACGATGATGCTTCATGCGGGTAGTCTCACAGTCATTTCAGTAGGGTTCAATACGGATTTAGAGGGAACAACATACCAAAAACATTAATGAAACCTAAACTAAACCTAAGGAAACTTTCGAATATCTAATCGTATAATCTTAGAAAAATTGGTAGCGAAAAGCATCGTTATATTATTATATGATGGAAAACTCATGGGCACCGAGCTTAACCTACAAAGAAAACAATAATTTCAGTTTATATTTAATTCGCTTAATATACCTTCGTGGAATATGATATATTCCTTTACCTGGTATTCGGTAAACTCTGATTAATGACTTATCTGAAATTACTGCTCCCAATAGCATATTCTTACTTATAACGAAATGTCGTCATAATTTTTTACAGCGTTTATTTCTCGATGCCTCTTATCCTGAAACTGTGACAATGCATAGGTGTCTTTGTGTGCTCTGATATAACTTCAGAATGATTACTGAAAATATTTTTGCTTCTCAAACTCTCATCTGTGCGAGAGAAAGTCGCACAATAAAATAATATTTGTGTATCGCCAGCCATTTTGCATTACGAAAGAGAAGTTTTGGCAGTGGTTTCGTGTATTTAGAGTATATTATGAATGTTGACAACTGTTCCAGTTTCGCAAGGTAGAGAGTAGGATTTTATATTAGTCTTTACTGAAGATATTATTTAAAAATAATACTTTATCAACCAAAACTTATTGCTTTTATTATTTCCAACACTTACAGAAGTAGCAAGAGTTAACTCAATCTCTTCTTTGGAAGATGTTGAATTCCGTTTGCGCCGCCTGTACTGTGATTCGTCTCTGCGTCTCCGAATCCTCTTCCTGATGTATTGCTGGAGTTATCCTCCATTTCAGCAAGTACTGGTTCAGGTACAGGTGATGTGGGTGCAGGAGTGGTTGGTGGGAGAGTAGTTGGCGGAAGGGTAGTGTTGGCGGAAGGGTAGTTGGCGGAAGAGTGGCTAGCGGTAGAGTGGCTAGCGGAAGGGTAGTTGGCGGAAGGGTAGTTGGCGGTAGAGTAGTTGGCGGAAGGGTAGTTGGTGGAAGAGTGGCTGGCGGTAGAGTAGTTGGCGGTAGAGTAGTTGGCGGAAGGGTGGCTGGCGGTAGAGTAGTTGGCGGAAGGGTAGTTGGTGGAAGAGTGGCTGGCGGAAGGGTAGTTTGCGGAAGGGTAGTTGGTGGAAGAGTGGCTGGCGGAAGGGTAGTTTGCGGTAGAGTGGCTGGCGGTAGAGTAGTTGGCGGAAGGGTAGTTGGCGGTAGAGTAGTTGGCGGTAGAGTAGTTGGCGGTAGAGTAGCTGGCGGTAGAGTAGTTGGCGGAAGGGTAGTTGGCGGTAGAATAGTTGGCGGTAGAGTAGTTGGCGGTAGAGTGTTGGCGGTAGAGTAGTTGGCGGTAGAGTAGTTGGCGGAAGGGTAGTTGGCGGTAGAATAGTTGGCGGAAGGGTAGTTGGCGGAAGAGTGGCTGGCGGTAGAGTGGCTGGCGGAAGGGTAGTTGGCGGAAGAGTTGCTAGCGCGAGAGTAGTTGGTAGAAGGGTAGTTGGCGGTAGAATAGTTGGCGGAAGGGTAGTTGGTGGAAGAGTTGCTGGCAGGATAGTGACTGGCAGTAGAATAGTTGGCGGAAGGGTGGTCGGCGGAAGAGTGGCTGGCGGAAGGGTAGTTGGCGGAAGAGTGGCTGGCGGTTGAGTAGTTGGCGGGACAGTGGTTGGCGGGACGGTGGTTGATGGGACAGTGGTTGGTGGGAGACTGCTAAAAGCAGGTGTTGTGGGTGATACAGTCGTTGTAACAACAGTTGTGGACACGGTAGTCGTTGGTGCAGCAGTTGCGGGTGCAGTAGTCGTTGGAGAAGTAGTTGTGGTTACAGCAGCCGTTGAAGCGGCATTTGTGGTTGCGACAGTCGGTTGAGGAGATGTGGGTGCTTCAGTCGGCGCAGCAGTCGTTGGTGGAGCAGCATTTGATGGGTTAGTAGTTGGTTGGATAGTTGCTGGTGGAGGAGTGGCAGGGTATTCTTCACTGCTGCTACTGCTCTCCATACTGTGTCCGTGATGACCGTATCTAGAGCCATAGTCAACATGCGCGTGTTTTTTTAACTTCAATGAGGACAACTAACCTTGGCAAGAAGCCTTAGGTGTAAGGAGGATGAAGTTGGTCAAACCCACACCTTCAGGTATATGATATCTTCCATATTCTCCGATCCAGTTACTATCAAAATCAGGCCCGAAATTTATGTTTGAAGTTACGACTCCTTAAGTTCCAACTGTACCGTAGGCAGAAAAATTAAATAAAATGTTTAGTATGTACCTGCTTTGTAATGGCTTATTTAGTAACATAATCAGCTTTAAAGACAGTTCCACTTTTCATGTTTTAAAACCCTAACGAGACAGCTTTTTCTAAAACATCACGATTCTTTTTCATTCACTTTTTCAGTCCCTAAAAATAATTATCAGTGCATGGAAAATCATCCGCTTGACCACGGAAATGAAATATCCTTATTACTTTGTAAGTTTAAGACTTAGTGAATTGATATTTTTAGAGATCTTTTCAGCATTCGATAAAATTTAAGTCTTTGAGGGATACTTGCATTATTTAAAGAACTTTTATTTATCTGAGTTTTTATTTACGTTGGTATCTTCAATCGAGTTAGATTGCGCAAGGAAAGGATTTTAGGCGATTTGGCATGATGAGAAGTGCATCCAGAAAAAACTCAAATATAAATAGACTTGCCTGTACAGCTACCCTAAGAACAGCGTTTGAGAATGCCCTTTCACTTAGATCAAAAATTAAAGTAGTCACCTGGCAAATGAAAGAACCACTTTAGCGCCTTGGTTTCCTAAGAACTTTATCACGTCCGTTTCTCATAAAGCTGGATTACATTTTCGCGCTTGTTTTCAGCTAACTCCTATTTAAAGGTAACTGAACGTTACCTTTAAATTGATTTATATTCGTGTTTTCCCCTTTCTAAGTAAACATACCTATACCATCGTCCTCCTTCGGCGATTCATCTTCCAGACGGTCTTTAATGAAGTTGTTATTCTGCCTGGTGACTCTCTGTGACAATGAGTTATCTGAAAATTTTTGACAATTCATACTTAAATCAGCTCTTCATCACTTTTCAGAATCTGCAGTTATTTAAGTTGCATCGTTAACTGTTTAAATTATCTTACTTCTTTTCTAAATTCTCTGAGTATTGACGCTTTAAGAAATCTTAATTCTGTTAATCTGAAATCTTAAAATGTTAGCTAAATAATGCTATTCCAAAGGTCAAGGACTTGATATTATCTTCAACATTTTTACTATAATACATTATGTTTACTGAAATCGTAATCTTGACAGTACCTTTGTAGATTGGGGAGGCATCCACAACACAGCACAGAAGGCAGATTCCTATGACGTTAATTGGCAATGCCATATCCTGTGAAATCATTAAATAAATGCTTAAGGAAAACGTAACACCAAAAAATTAAGATTTTGCAAGATATTACTTCCTGTAAGGCCGAGGTGCACAGACATACAGCCCTATGAAATCATAGTTTCATTCGACCCGTGAACTCATCCGAAGCGTAAATCTTATGCTATCATGAAGCGATAGGAATTTTATAAATTTTACCATTGCCTTTGATTCACTTTCCTTGGATTACTTTAACTTCCATTATTTCATAGATAGACGCGTCATTAAAGATCAAAAAAAGAAATTTTTTTAAAAAATGCATCATTTTTTCAGAATACGCATGTTGAACTCATTTCATAGATGAAAGATTTGAGAACCACTGATGTAAGGACTCCCAGTGCTCCCCGTAATTTAATCTCATCACGTTATCTTTTCCTCCTCATTTCTTCATTTTTTCCATCTATTATCCTGATCTGTGGACCTTGAACCTCATACTATATAATTCTCTTTCGTCTTTCTAGAAGTTCTCACGTTTCTTCTTTAATTTGCTTTCTTCGGCACCTCTTCATTCTTTACTTTTTCATACGGTCTTCCCTTCTCCGTCACCTTTTTTATTCCTCCAGATAATTCTCATTCTTTTCCTAATTTTCCACACATATATCCATAGGGTTCTCTTTTCCAAATAAGATATTTTGCGATTATTTTCCTGAAATCAATGTTATTATTTATGACCGAAAAATATACAATCTAGCTTTACTGAAACCTTTCCCCTTTCCCTGTAAGTACGAAATTTGCCGCTAATTTCCGTGGGTTAAAATAATGATGGAGCACATACACTTATCGATGATTTTTAACGAAAATATTAATTAAAAATTGCAGAAATCACTTAATGAAAGAACCTTCCACGCACTTACATGTGACTTCCTTGACTGCCTCCTTGAAGTTGACTTTTGTTCTTCCAGGTGAACTATGTTTCTTGCCGTTTAGATTCGCTTTATATACCATTGTACCTACTGTTTTCGCCGAGTTCTAGTTTGGTAACTTATCAGGAATAACGGCTCTCATTAGCATAATTTTGCTTATAACGTCACAACGTAATAATCATTTGCTGTTTTTCCACTTTATATTTTCTCCTAAAAGATTATGGAAAATGTATAATATAAAGGTTTAGTTACTTTTATTAAAGAAATACAGAATAGTCCATGACAACATTCGTAACTTATAAAATGAAAATCCGTCAAAACATCTCATCCGCAAATTACATGAAGGTCGTAAAGATATAGCTTATATACTATGCACAAGAATATCTGTTTAAAAAAAAAACTTGGTGGTTGATAATATCCATGAACACGGTGGTTGATAATATCCATGAAGTGCAGAATAATACCGTATTAGTTCTCGAGCTTTAACGTTGCCCTAACTGTTAGGCACATTTCAGTATTAAGTGCCATATTAAGAAATATGGCTCGTCTCGAATGTAACGCAAATCTGAGAAAGTGGTTGATAATTTGAGAGCGGTAATTCTATTTTATCATCTGATTTTATATCTGATAAATAAGCCTCAGCTGACGGATAATGGCTTAGCTACATAGAAGAAAATGACTCGTTTATTTATTTATTAACCCATTGCAGCAGTTTGACTGGCGGCATGTAGCAGCCTCTACAAATGGCTAACAACCTTTTATAATACAATCATACTCTACAATACATCACCTTAAAAATTTTATACACCTGTGATTTTTAACATAACATCTATTTAAAAATAAATGTTTAAAATTAATTCTATGATTATAATTTATTTTCATTAATACAAAAGTCTTTGGGAATCTACTTTATTGACTTTATTTTACCGATACACCATAGTTTCAGTTATTACATGGTTATTAGTTTGCATAATTATATTGCTAATTTACATACCATTTCCCCAACTTTTCATCATTACACTTACAAATTTACACAGTTCACTCTTTACAATTTTACTTTAACACCACGTCTTTTTCTAAATTCCTTTTTATTTTTAGTTAGGGTTAGATGACCTTAAGCTACATATTCCACTGTCCATGTATTACTACACCTCTATTAATAAACGAATAATTAACGGTAACTGTCCCTTGTATCCTCAGCTTTAACATCTACTCATAATCCCCTCTGGCTATAAAATAAGGCTCCTCTGTCGAGCATTTTAACTCCATCCACACCTCACATCCGTTTCTTTTCGTCATGATATTATAATTGATTGGATTAGAAAAATTGACGTGTTT
The DNA here is from genome assembly GCA_000376725.2 of Ladona fulva. Classification (NCBI taxonomy): domain Eukaryota; kingdom Metazoa; phylum Arthropoda; class Insecta; order Odonata; family Libellulidae; genus Ladona; species Ladona fulva. The sequence continues at coordinate 469,365 of KZ308757.1, read as the reverse complement.
TTTTTCTAACTTTTAGTGGTAGCGCAAGAACCAACATTTCAAACCTTGTGATCAGCTCCTTAATCAAATTTAATTGCAGTCCATTGATATACTTAAAAATTACAAAAATGTCCTTAGATTAAACTTGTTCGGCTATTCAAAAAAGGGACATACTTATTAAGCTATTTCTGAATTCTCATTAAACTCGCGTACATTATAGTTGTACTCACCTTTGTCTGGAAGACCGGTCGATTAGCTTCAATCTGCATTCAGAATTTAACGCGTTCTTCGAAACAAGAAGAATAACTCACTGATAAATTTTAGATTACTTGTAGCTAAGTGTGAGTGCATATAGATTATCTAATGTTAAAAATATGATATTCCCTTTCGGTTTCAATACTTAAGATTACGTTATGTACGAGTATTATTGGTATTTGAAAGATGATCAACTATTTTCTTACTAAGTAATCAATAAAAGTCTATTGGAAGATGACATATTGAACCCTTACACGCATCAAAGGAAAGAAAAAGGCGTTAGAGTTTGCACATTGAGGTGTGCGCCTTAAAAACCCAAATGGCATGGTACGTATTTTCAGATTGTCACAAATGTATCCCGAAATAAAGTGATGCTGTGGTGATATTACCAAAAGGCTCCTTAGCAACTTTTGGGTCTCAAGAGAAATGGTTGACTGTTTTATAATTTATTTTCATTTGATTAAATATTTTTAGGCAATATGCTGAGCCAGCGAATTTGGGACTAAAAGTCCCATCTTAAATTCTTTAAGTTTAGAAGCATTACATTAATATTCGCATTGCATACATTATTTTCGGATTGAATGAAGGAGTTACACAGCTGTAATTTCGTAGATATAAACAAATATTTCATGAGATCAGATTGTAAAATGTGTGTGACCGCGAAAATTCAGATTTTGTGGTTAATATCCTATTATATGGCAAACCATCCTTCACGCTTCTAAGAAAGATCTGTTATTTGTTTCAACCAAAGATGAAATTTTATGTTATTATGTTATCTTAGCCCAAACAAGAGAACGCGTATGATGAATGCGTAAATTCTAAGAATCTTACAATGAAAATTCTTAGCCGAGAGACGCAGAATTGTCCGTGGAATCCAATGGTTATCTAACACCTTATTTACGCTGAATCTGCAGATGTCGTCAAAGCTGAAGATATTAAACTGTTGCTTTTTGGTTTCTGGAGTATTGTGCTATCCACAGAGTCCTCACCAATTAAAACAGGTAAGAGAATGTATAATTGTAGCAACAAAATATATCGTAACATTTTAAAGCATTTGGGCCTTACGCTCATAAACTACTCTTTCGGCCATCTTTCAACCACCGGAGGTAAATTATTTGGTGTTTCCTCTGGTATATCTGGAATCAAAATTATACTCTGCCTTGAATGATTTAAAAATATAAACTAAAGAGAGATACCAGATTTCATCCAGTAATTCCACCCTTTTAAAGTATGGAAGTTCTCAGAATTTACCTTTTTCTCTCATCCGCTACGCAGAACTACTGATGAAGGCTTCAATCGTAATTTTCCTTGTTAGAGTGCAATTGTTGCTTTGCAATAGTTTCAACTTCTTTCTCGAGTGAATACATTTCCTGCTAGCTTGAATCCGTAATATTTCGCTTCATCTACCATCAAGTACATAACTTTTTTCTCATTCACGATAGTAATATTATTTAAAAGTATGATATGGATTTGATTTTAATTTATTACATTTGCATATCTACCATTGAAAGCCTAACTACCAAACATATCATGTAATTTAAGAAGGGATTAAAAATATTTATAAAGGTATGTACTTCAGCCGAACATAGTCGAACCCAGGATGAGCTTCAAATTAGTTTTAAACCTATCCTTAATGATGCCTATGGCATTGCCATATACATATGTATATATGTATTATATACATTATGTAGTATACTATATATAGCGAAAGTTTCCATCTAGAGAAATATTTATCCCGTTTTTTTCACAAAAAACTTATATTTCCGATATTAAATTTTACCTTCCAGACATTCTTTACCTTTCTCATCGACATTTATTAAAATATACGTTAGGTAGGTACAGTCATGAGCAAAAAAAACTCAAAAATTGCGGGTAACATAAGATTCGGGATACTCTTAAAAACTCCTTCTGTGGAAAATGTTGCAACACTGTAAGGAGACCATGACAAAGATAACGGGAGTTATATTCGCTGCAAATGTGGGAGTGGGTTCGGTTTAAAGAAATGGTAGGGCATCGCGAGCGGCTACCGTAGCGGACACCCATTTAGAAGGACGGACCTAATTTTAAGAAAGACATTGATGGAAACGTTGCGTATACGCGATGATAGCTCAAAATGTATGAGTTATAGACAGTGCAGATTGAATGAATTCGCAATTTAGAATCGTCAATCAAGT